>JASPKZ010003796.1:387500-797500 GCA_030220185.1 Diploptera punctata | reverse complement strand
TTATTTAGCCTGGTGGAGTTAAGGCCATGTGGCCTTCTCTTGCACTCACCAGGGCAAACATATATTACATCAGAATATAACAATCACAATGAACTCTAATATTAAATACTAAATAAAAATTTGATCAAAAAGATAATATCTATTATATTATGATCTATAATGCAACTAGTTAATGTTAGTTAAAATTAAGACTAAAACTAATAATAAAATGTATAAAATCAAGACATATTAAATTGTCCCTGTCTAATGAATATATGAAAGAAAGAAAAATAATGAGATATAGAAAACTAATTATATTATTTTTGGTCTGGACATCTTACCTCAATATTAATGTTGCCAAAAATAATATAATTAAAATAACCTCAAAATATAACTTCCTAAAATTAAATATAGAAAACTAATTTTACGTTTGTACAATATTTAAAACAAAACAAAAGAAAATATTTGTTAATCTTAATATTATTTTCATAGATAATTAAATGTATTAATTGTTAAAAGAATACTATCAGTGAGGTGTATAAGTTAGTTTGTTATTAAATAATTCTTTGATTTGTTTTTGAAGGCTGTTATAGTTTGACAGTCTCTGACATAGGGCGGAAGGGAATTCCATGTTTTGGTAAGCGAGACCGTAAAAGATAATGAATAATATACAGTGTGATGAGGAGGGATATGGTTTTGGTGTGAAGGACTACTTTTCGTAGGCTACTTTTGCAGCCTCATAGGCTTTGCAGCAGCGATACGACACTGGGTATTTTCTCTTTCGCCGCAGTTTGCACATTTTAGTAACTTTTTTGTTGGTTGGTTAAGACCTCAGCCTTAAGCATCTTCTCAGCTGTGAATAGTGCTACTAATTGGTGGCTTAGTGATTGTGTATTGTGCCGTAGATGACAGACAGGTGAATGGAAGAGTTTATAACAGTGAATTACATGGTCTTTATAGGAAATCAGATATAAAAAGAACAGTTAATTCTCGTAGATTGTGATGGGCAGGACATGTGGCACGAATGGGGAATGAAAGACATGCATGGACGATTCTTGTAGGAAAACCTGAGGGAAAACGCCCAGTTGGTAGACCAAGAATGAGGTGGGAGAATAACATTAACTATGATTTGAGGGAGGTAAGTTATACGGGGATGATTGGAGAACATCAGCTCAGGATAGGGATGTATGGAGAGCTTATGTCCGCGCGGCCATGAACCTACGGGTTCAATAGTGCCAGTGGGTTAGTTAGTTAGTTTTTAGCCGTATTATAACATCGAGTGAGGCTCTGGTGACCTAATTAAACACGCTCCAGCGTGTTTTCTCGAGTGTAATGATAGTAATAGTTGTTTAATCACTGCGATGGGACCCTTTAGTGTTTTTTTGGATCAGAAATCCCCTCTATGGGAAATACTTATACGAATCAGAAGGAGTAGAGCTCTTCCTCTTCCTTCGACTATCCAGTCAAATGGGACTTGGGCCAATCTCCCTAAATAGAAGCCCCAAGTTCTACCTGATCATCTCGCAGATCGGTTCAGACCTCGTGGGATCACCACATCGGCTCAAAGCTGAGGTATACAGAGTTGTATAAGTACTTTTCTTGAAACACCTGTACCTCTTATCCGTCTTTATGTACGGTTTTTTTCGAGTTGAAAACCATCGTACATAACCTTCCATTTACCATTTAATCGTGCCCCTGGTCATGACCGATTTACCAATTTGGCACTCAAAAACCTTCCACCCTAAGCCTTACTTCTCTTCCATCAATTAGTCTGTGATAGAATGGAGAGAGTGAAATATTTTTTTAACAATCATTAAACATTTATGAAGATATTCTTCGAATGCGTTAAGGGTAGTTTATATACTAAACATAGTGAGACTAAATGATTTGTATAAATAATAACTTAATATTAACTGGGAGACTTAGCGTAAATTGTTCAGAAGTTAAAACAACATGTGAAACAGCATTCACAATGTAGGTAGGGAACATCCCTAAGGAAATGTTAGATACGAACTGAGTAATGCTTTAAATTTGTCTTGTGAATGCAGGGAATTGCAGATGTATTGTTCATTTTAACGGCAACGTTATCTGCATTTCATCAAATGAACAAACAATTCTCTTTGTTATCCATTTCTGAGAATCTTGTCGTTCCAACTTCTCACAAAAACCGTTAAACTGCAAATACGAGTATATAAAACTGTTATTCTCCCAGTTACATTATATGGATGCGAAACATGGACGCTTACTTTAAGGAAGGAGAAAATATTACGAGGATTTGAGAGTAAAGTTCTTAGGAAAAAATTGATCAAAGAGAAATGACGAGATAGGCGAATGGAGAAGACTGAACCCATCCTCCACCCCTTGGGATACTTCGGTCACTTCGACCATACTTCCAAGTCTCAGACTTGTCCTCCCTTATCTACTTCGCGATTAACATATTCAAGTGCACGGGCAATAAAACCAACACCCCGGGAGAGAGTGTTGCAGTCGCAACTTCCTGGAAATTGCTGAGCAGCGTAGTACGTCAGGACGCTCAACTCTGACGACTCCACAGTTGGTCCACGGGCTCCATGAGCCTGACAGGGAAGACTGCTTTGCTTGGGAGCATCGCAGATCCATCGACCATCCCCCTGTTCTACCTCCAGGGAAGCATCCTGCAGCCGTTGTGAGATGGGAAACCAGATACGATAAGAATAAATGGAGGGCGTTATGCATCAACCAGATATGCGCCATTATCCTCAGTCATTCTACTACTTGAAGCGATGATTATTTTCAACTAATCATAAGGATATTGAAACCTTATATTTCATCTTCGGGGATGATAGGAACGTCACTAGGTATACTAATCCGAACAGAATTAAATCAACCGGGATCTCTCATTGGGGATGATCAAATTTATAACGTTATTGTGTTAAGTTTGGAGAAAAATTCGTTTAAAGTTTAAATCAATCTTCACTATTTATTGTAGCGCCGAACTAACAATACTGGATATTGCAAGTTAATTTCCTTGTTTGACAGTTATGCATCATCTAAGAGCGGGAACTTTGGCGCTTAGCTTCATGATACAAAGTTTAGATGAGTATTTATGAAGATCTGGTTTCATAGCCATTTGTTGCAAAAAACAGAATATGTGATAGGACTGATGGCGTTTATATTTTTATTTGATAATAAGGCTATATTTAAATATTTGGTGCCAAATGTGTGGTACAAGTACTTCACGAGCCACTGCAACAGATGGCATCAAAATCTGTTTTTTTTTATGGGCTTGGCCGGTTGATGCATAATATTGTCCAATTAAGTCTCGTAGATGCGATGGGCAGGACATGTGACATGGATGCGGTATCAAAGAGGGAAATGAAAACTCATTAAAGAGAAAGCGCCCAGTAGATAGGCCAATAACAAGCTGGGACAATGACATAACTATGATTTCAGAGGAGTAGATTATATAGGAGGTGATTAGAAAACATTAGCTCAGGATGGGGATGTATGAAGAGCATATATCCGTGCGGCCATGAACCTACGGAATCGATAGTGCCAGTGACTTTTAGTGATTGACGTAATAAATTCGATGATATTTTCTAAGGAAGAAGGGTGGGGAAGAAATGTTACGATCAATCCATCCATAGTAATTCTTCCCGACGGCAGATCCTTCACTGCAATTATAGCATTTTCATGCTATTCTTGCAGCTTTACTAGGGAATTGTAGGTGTGGTAGCTTCCCGTTGTTCTCCACACCGGTGAAGGATGATGATGATAAAGATAAGGATGATGATGATGGCCATATGATTTCGGGGACCGTTTGGGCCTTAAAGTTTTCCTGACATTTGGCTTACAGGCGAGGAAAAAACCCGATAAAAACCTCACCCAGAAAAACTGCCCCGACCTGGGATCGAACCCAGGTCCGCTGCGTGACAAAGTAGCACGCTATCCCGAGACCACAGCGGTGGACATGTTATGATATTTTAGTAATATTTGAAAACATACTAGCAATAAAGAAATAAGTAGAGTTTGTTTTGAAGAACAAAGTGCAGTAAATGGGTTGACAAAATCTCCATGGGAATGTTAGATATACTGAGTAATGGGTTAAATTTATCTTGTGATTGCAGGAAATTGCAGAAGAATTGTTCATTTTAACGGCAAGTTTATCATTATTAGATAAAGTGAACAAATAATTTATATTAGTAAACTTCTGAATGCAATGAGATGTTTTTATGAAGAATGGAAAGAGTGAAATATTTTGTAATTTTAGTAATCTATTGAAATGTTATGTCAGTTTAATAACATTGGTCAACATGATTTTTTGTCTCATGAGTAGCAATAATTGTACTTAATGCAGTTTTTTATCGTATTTTCAAATATGTATTCGGAATTTCTCCATCACCCACACTTTTTTTTATTTCAATTTCAATTAATGGATTTAAATAATTATTTTTTATAAACGTTGTTTTCTCCATTTGTCCATTGTAAAATAAAACCAAATGAGCTAACTCAGGAGAATTCAGCTATGGAAAAGAGATATCAAGGCAAATGGAATCCTAATATGCTGGCCGATTATTGTTTGACCATCAAGAGGGATGCTCCACAGGCGAACTATAGCAGAAAATCGTCATTTCTTACTTTCTAGGCGAGTCCGAATGTTCAAATATTGTGTAGTTACGAATGTAGAAAATATTAAAGTGTTTGATATTATAAATTCCTGTATCTCGGAAACCTTGCGTGATGGAGAACAACCGATATAATATTTGAATTGAGAAGAAAACATACTATCAGAATCACATATTTGTCTTTCTGAGACAACAAAAAATATTTTTTGTTGCTTAGTGTAATCTGTCTTAAAAAATATATTGCCAACAAATAAATAAACCAGGTTTCTTTTGAAGAAATATTAAATCGCCAACATATACTTTCAGGCACTACCGTACCCGTAGTGTCATGGCAGTTATCCTAAGCTAATATTTTCTATTCATCCCCTGTATAATCTACTTCCTAATCATGGTTAAACTGCAGCGTGTCCATAATATGTGTATCGGATTAATATTTAATGCCCGAAAATACGATCACATTTCTCCATTTTTCCACGAATTGTCATCGCTTCATCTAAAAGACAGAAATAAATTACACTGCTGGCACATATTTCATGAATATTCAGGAAAATAACTAATTCTAAATTGCATTAATAATTAATATACTCTTGTTTAAGATCCTACATACCTCGACTCCCAATTATTTATCATCTTATTTCCAGTATCTATCCTCCAACCACAACTTAAACACAAGATCACAATATAGTCTCTTGCTTAATATACCGGAACATAGGACATCACATCACTCCATGTCATATACTATCTCTACTTCTCGCAACTGGAATTCCCTACTACAAGAAATAAGGGGCTGCCGGACATTGGCATCTTTTAAAAGAAATCTAAATTTATATTTGCTCTAACCGCTATTTCATCATACCCAGAGTAAGGTACATATATTAATAGGAGTTTCTCATATAATTTACCATATTTAGACTATTATTATTATTATCATCATAAGTATTATTATTGTTATTATCGGATAAAATGTTGCTTCTACATGAAATTTACATTGCAATATTTAATGTATAATGAAACATATACAACTATTATTCTACCAGTTATATTATATGGGTGCGAAACATGGACTCTTAAGGAAGGAAAGGAGATTACGAGTATTTGAGAATAAAGTACTTAGGAAAATTTTTGGACCAAAGAGAGATGAACAGACAGGTGAATGGAGAAGACTACACAACAATGAACTACATGGTCTCTATAGGAAGCCAGATATAATAAGAACAGTTAAGTCTCATACACTGAGATGGGCAGGACATGTGGCACGTATGGGGAAAGAAAGAGATGCATGGAAGCTTCTTGTAGGAAAACCAGAAGGAAAACGCCCAGTTGGTAGACCAAGAATGAGGTTGGAGAATAGCATTAACTATGATTTGAGGGAAGTAGATTATACAGGAAATGATTGGAAAGCATTAGCTCAGGATAGGGATATATGGAGAGCTTATGTCCGCGCGGCCATGAACCTACGGGTTCGATAGTGCCAGTGAATAAGTAAGTAAGTAAGTAAGTAAGTAAGTAAGTAAGTAAGTAAGTAAGTAAGTAAGTAAGTAAGTAAGTAAGTAATGTATTTTAACTCTCTATAGTTAGTCCCTATAGTGAATATCTATATTTGTCAAATATTTATTTGTATTTGTGCTGATTGGGTGGAAGAGAAGGCCTTATGGCCTTAACTATGTCAGAATAAATAAAACATTATTATTGTATTCACGTAGACTTTCACGGCCAGCGTTGCTATGATGATCTTGAAGATTTTCGGGCTGGAGGCCAGACGCAGTCTCTGGCGAAACGTCGGGGAACTACAAGCCTCACGACCACGGTCTACAGCCCGAAAATCGTCTTCAAGATCATCATCATCATATTATTATTATTATTATTATTATTACTATTATTATTAACAATATTAATTGTGGAATGCAGGCTTTCACGGCCGGTAATCATGGTATTAAAAGATTCCGGGCTATGTGGCCGAGGTCTATAACTGGCGTTTGGAAGAATATTTTAATACCAATAATATTAATGTTAATCTCCCAGCTCATTGTTAATCTGCCAACTGGGCGCTTTCCTTTTGGTTTTCCTCCAAGAAGTTTCCATGCTCCTCTTTCATTCCCATTCGTGTCAAATGTGCCCATCGCAGCCTATGAGACTTAACTGTTTTTATTACACGCCTATATGGTTTCCTATAAAGATCATGTAGCTCGCAGTTTTGTAGCTTTTTCGAGTCGCCTGTATGTTTATGTCTGTTTGAAATAAAATGTTTCCTAAGAACGTTTTTCTCATATAGGCCTACTCGTAACCATGTCGCCTCCCTTCAAGTAAGAGTCAATTTTAAGGCATTTTGAAAACAATTCTTCATCCCTCATAACTCCTACTGTGACAGGTATCAACAATAAAATTAACTAAATCGATCTTTGTCAGAATACAACTAACTAACTCACTGGCACTATGGAACCCGTAATTTCATGGCCGCTCGGACAAAAGCTCTACATATATGACTATCCTGAGCTAATATTTTCCAATCATCTACTTCCATTATATCATGCTTAATGTTATTCTCCCACCTCATTGTTTGTCTATCCACTGGCCGTTTGCTCTCTGGTTTGTCTACAAGAAGCTTCCAAGCACTTCTTTCATTCGCCATTCGTGTCACATGTCTTTGTAACAACATACGCTGCTAAACTAATATTTAAAGATAAGTGTAGCAAACGAGTTTAGAGTAAATATAAGTTTCGAGTATCCGTAAGGGTTATAAATAAACGTTATTTAGCCAGACAATGTAATTTCCTCGTGAAATAGAAAGTGTGCTACAAATTCTAATAGATTTAAGTATGTTAAATGAGTAATTTTGTAATTTGAAATAAGTATCATGACTCAGAACTTGCGTGTTTAATTTGCATGCTTCGCCCTCAGTGTTAGAGAATTGGCGTTTCCTAGAATTTTAAAGAGCTATGACCATGCAATGCACCACATAAACTGTTTATAATACTGAAATAACTTCGCATCTCCCTAATGTTTTTAAATATTTTAGTCCATGAGGCCATAAACAATTTAACGGTTGTAAAACGCTTTATATCGCCTGCTTAGATCCATTTTTTTTAACTTTTCAGGTGAACTCGTTTAATGTTTGGATACTATATATTTCATAATAAAAGCTCTATTTTGAGGAAAGGGGTTCAACATTTTGTGACCGTAAAATTTACAATTTTGAGTGTGAAAGTGATAAAAAAGAACAGTTAGAACATCAAGGATATAAAAAAAAATAAGTGGAGTAAGAACAACGTGGTCCTAGGCAGGCGATATGTTATAATGGAGCTTATTTCTCTAAAAAAATTGTAGTATATATATATATATATATATATATATCAACTCCTTTATCTCCTATAAGGAACACAGGCCTAGGACATCCACAAAGCATCGCCAACGGATCCTATTCTGAGCCAACTTCTTCACTTCTTTCCAGGTTTTCCCCTCCTTTGCAATTTCTTCAAGGATGTTTCTCTTCCATGTCTGTTTCGGTCTGCCTCTTTCTCTATGTCCTTGGGGTTCCAATCCAATGCAATTCCTTGAATGGAATCATGTTTTTTCTTAATGTATGTCCTATCCAGTTACATTTTCGCCTTTTTGTTTCTATTTATTTTTTTTTCTGGTCAGTTTTGTTTCATAATTCTTTATTAGATGTTGTTTCTGAACATTTTCTTCGTTATATTTTCTTTAGGCATCTATTTATAAATATTAGAATTTATTTTCTATGATTTTACTTGTTTTCCAGGTTTCACAAGCATATAATAGCACATACTACTTGAGATTGTTGCTATCTGTATGTTACAAATTATTATTATAGATATATACATAATCTCACATATATTATATGCAAGTTTCTTCTTTAATTTAAGCTGAAGGAATGCTATTACTGCAGTTTATAACTCGCAATTGTATCTAATAATATAGCCGGTGCGCTCACACAAATATTGCCTCAGTGACTGAAGATAAGAGAAACTACAAACCAGTTAAATGCTGTGTCTTTCAAAATGAATATCCTGTAAAAAAGTATACAGGTGACATAAAATGCATTGTACCCACTGATCATACTTCATGCCTATATCTTTGTAACTAAGGGATCGAAAACTGTAGACAAAGACATAGCCACGTTTTTATTGGATTGTTACTTGCCATAACTTCAAATACTATTTTCAATGTTTTAATCCCACATCTCACTGGATATGAATCAGTCTCTTAAACTACTTATTAAAGGGTGAACCACTTTATAACGATTTTAAGAAAATTATATCAAATATTGAGAATATAATGAAATCTAATTAAATTTTCATGTAAAGAAGAGAAATCAATAAAACAAAATGAGACAAAAGAATGCTATGGAAAATAAAATATACAAATTTTAGAAATTTTAAGATTAAAGAATAATGTTTCAAGTCCTATCTATTCTAAAAACATTAAATAATAAAATAATATAAAAAATGATCCTTCTAATTAGTTTGTAAGGCAGTGAAATATGGACACTAAAACAAAAATATATTTAAATTTAGTGAATTGATATAACTTCGGATAAAGGCTGGGTATTGATTATTCGATCATACATTAAATGAACAAATATAGGTCTACACGTGAAACCATTAGAAATAAAAAAAATATAAAAAATGAAGTAGATGAAATACGTTCTTCGAACGCAAGCAAGATAAGCAAGCAATGAAAGCAGATGCTTACCTACCATCCTACAGGAAGGGGACCGAGTCGTCCACTCAAAATGTTGATGCATGAAATTTCTATCAAGCCCAAAAGAGATCAACATAATACCTATCCTTGTAAAGGCATAAGATAATAATGTTAAGAAATGAGGATAAAAATCTTCAAAATACGAGCTAAAATTAATTATTGTCACAGATGAAATTCTTACCGTGCGGTAGAAGCTGCATCAAAAATCGAGGTGATATAAATTGATATTCATCTCGAATCACTTACCTGAAACAAAAAAGACGGAAAATTTAAGCAAATGACATATAATGAATAAAGTTCATTTATGATATTGATCTCCATAAATAAAGATTATAAAATAACCTTCATAACAATATTGAGAACTCAAGTGTCAATTTAATTACATTTATTAGATAATTCCGAAGTAAAGAAGCTATTAATGCTGTCATGAAAATATTTTAAAAAATGCAATTGACCCTACTTAATAAAAACTGAAAATGGCCATGACTATATATATATATATATATATATATATATATATATATATACAGACTCAGAGTTCCGGGTTCGAATCCCGTCCAGGCATTTATTTTTCTTATACTATATATATATATATGGTGTGCGTGCGTGTACGCGTTATAATTACATTTTTGACATTGAGCAACGCAAGCTTAATGTGACATGTTAAGAAAAATAAATGCCTGAACGGGATTTTAACTCGGACCTCTGGGTTGGTACCCAGCGTGCTATCCATTACACCACCAGGCAAATCCAATTCAAACATTTATCCTTTGCCCAAAGGATAAATGTTTGAATTGGATTTGCCTGGTGGCGTAATGGATAGCACGCCCAAAGAATAAATGTTTGAATTGGATTTGCCTGGTGGTGTAATGGATAGCACGCTGGGTACGAACCCAGAGGTCAGGGTTCAAATCCCATTCAGGCATTTATTTTTCTTATTATGTCATATATATATATAGTGGGCATCTAAAGTGAAAGTACACTTAATTATTCCAACTGAAAGTAATATTTATTTCAATATTTTATTTGTTTCTGTAGTAAATTATATAGAAATTAATAAACTATATTCTTTTTTAACACATTTCAAATAAAATAAACACGTTTTATAGAATATAAAAATAAAAATAACATAGTTTTCTGAACATTTTTATACAAACCTCAAATAATGAAAAACAAATTAAATACACAAAAGTGATCGTATAGTAGAAAAGTTGACGAAATCCTTAAAAAAATCATAATATATGGTAGGGTATATCTTTGATCCTATCACTGATTCTAATCGGCAGGACATTGAACTCGCCAACTTTGAAGTAAAATTAGATGGATCTTGGGCCATTTTTCCATTAGAGCTGTATTAAATTCGAGCTTGGTAGTGCTTTCTCAAATTTTCCGTTTAAGATAATCCAAACGTACTCTATTAGGTTAATGTCAGGAGATCGAGGTGAGATTTTCATGTATTTTGGTTTATTGTAAAGAAGCCAAACTGTAGGCGTATATTTGGTGTACTGTATATGAGATCGATGTCTTGCATAAACACAAAAACTTTACTCGAACCCAAATTTTAGGTGCTTTGACGGAGTTTAGTTTTCAGAATGTTTATGTAAATACATCAAAGCATCCATTTTCCCATCAATGAAATTCACATTACTCATACCAACTGTATTCATACTTACAATATCAATACGGACGTACTCCATACTTTACTGTAGGAAAAAAATCCTGAGAATTGAGTTCTTCGTTCTTCTTTCTCCGCACTGAAACTAATTTGACGTGAATGTATTAAATTTGCTCTCGTCTGTAAACATTACTTTGTTCCCGAATTCCCCAGATTTCATGTGATCTAGCAAATGCTAATATTTTCTTTCTGTTTTCATTCATGTAGTATTTTCTGCGGTCCGTTCTGCTGTGTTAGCCGTTCGATCGTTGGTAACTAACTAACTAACTAACTCACTGGCACTATCGAACCCGAAGGTTCATGGCCGCGCGGACATAAGCTCTCCATACATCCCCATCCTGAGCTAATGCTTTCCAATCATTCCCTGTATAATCTACTTCCCTCAAATCATAGTTAATGTTGTTCTCCCACCTCATTCTTGGTCTACCAACTGGGCGTTTTCCCTCTGGCTTTCCTACAAGAAGTTTCCATGCACGTCTTTCATTCCCCATACGTGCAACATGTCCTGCCCATCGCAGTCTACGAGACTTAACTGTTCTTATTATATCTGGCTTCCTATAAAGACCATGTAGTTCATTGTTATGTAGTCTTCTCCATTCACCTGTCTGTTCATCTCTCTTTGATCCAAAAATTTTCCTAAGAACTTTATTCTCAAATACTCGTAATCTCCTTTCCTCCCTTAAGTAAGAGTCCAGGTTTCGCATCCATATAATATAACTGGTAGAATAATAGTTTTATATATTTTCAGCTTAACGTTTTTTGAAAGGAGTTGGGACATCAAAAGTCTCTGCAATGCATAATAGCATGCATTTCCAGAATTGAGCCTATGTTTAATTTCTTTTTGCATCTCATTCCTATTTGTGATTATTGTTCCTAGGTATTTGAATTCAGCCACTTCCTCAAAATTTCCCTCATTTGTCATTAGCTGTCCACTTCCATTATATACTGAATTTCTACGTGTGACCATATATTTAGTTTTACTGATATTTATTTCCAGTCCTAATTTCTTAGTGTTACTCAATAGTGTGTGCGTGTTGGCCTTTAGTATCTCCTCGCTATCGGCCAGTAGTACTACATCATCAGCATAAACTAACAGCTTATTAATACCATTGAGTTGTAAGCCTTCCTCATTCTCTAAAGATTTAATGGCATGCTCTAGTACAAAATTAAATAGTAAAGGAGATAGTGCATCTCCTTGCTTCAACCCATTCTGGATTTCAAAAGTGTCTGAAAACTGTTTGCCTACACGCACCCTACTCTTTGAGCCATTTAGACACATTCGTATAAGTCTAACTAACTTTTTAGGAATTCCGAACTCCAGCAGGATACTATATAACTTCTCCCTCTTAATTGAATCATATGCTTTTTTGAAGTCTACATATAGTTGATGTACAGTACCATTATATTCCCATTTCTTCTCTAAAATCTGTCTTAAACTGAAAATCTGATCTGTTGTAGACCTGTTTCTTCTAAATGCACATTGATGATCTCCTAGAATGTCATCAATATAGGAGTAAGTCTGCTTACTAATATATTTGTTAGAATTTTGTACGAAGTTGAAAGTAATGAGATGCCCCTGTAGTTGTTGCAATCTGTTTTATCTCCTTTCTTATAAATTGGTATGATAATTGATTCCTTCCATTCATCTGGAAGAGCTTCTTTTTCCCAAATCTTACTAAGCAACCAGCGTATCTTGTCCATCAATTTTTCTCCCCCTGATTTTATCAGTTCTGCTGGGATCTCATCTGAACCTGATGCTTTATACATCTTCAATTTTTCAATCGCCATTTTCAACCTCTAATGCACTTGGCTCTGCGACTAGCATTTCTGCTCTCTGTAAATTATCCTCCTCAATGTCCTGTTCTGTATGTACATTTAATAGCTGATTAAAGTAACCTTTCCATCTATTTAATATACTCCTAGAATCTGCAATCATATCCCCATTTTCATTCCGAATTATGTTTGTTCTAGCCTGAAACCCTTTCTTCTCTATACTAATTCCCTGATATAATTCTCTAATGTTCCTATTTTTTGCATTCATTTCAAGATCATTAATCTTCTCTCTCAAATATTCCCTCTTTTTACTCTTTAGTAACTTGGTGGTTTCCCGTCTAACACTACCCAATTGCTCTAAATTTACCTCATTTGGCTCGTGTAACCATTTAATTTTTGCTAGCTTTCTTTTCTTTACAATGTCGGCACATTCCTCATCAAACCATTTCTTGTTTTGCCTCTTTTTTAAACAACCAATGCTTTCTGATGCTGACAATTTAATAGTATCTCTTATAGCCTCCCATTCTTTATTTATATCAGTTTCTTCTTCGTTTGCCACATTGTCATCTGAAGATTCCAGTACTTCAAATCTATTAGCAATTTTGATTTGGTATTCTTGTCGCATTTCATCATTTTTCAAGTTTTTTAATTCATATTTTACAGAATCATCATTAGCGTTCGTTCCTCTCATAAGGTACAGTGTACCGAAACAGCTGTCACTGAACTATATAATAAATATGAAAATTAAATATTTAATTAATAGATATGGATTTTCATCAAGTAAACACCAACTCAATTGATTATAATTATTTTGTAATAATTCGATAATATTAGGATAAATATTAGTATTAAAAGTTTTACGATCTTAAACGACATACATAATTTTTAATTTTTATTATTTTCTCCCAATATATTAAGTGAGTCCACCGCTGTGGTCTCGAGGTAGCGTGCTGGCTTGTCACGCAGCGGGCTCGGGTTCGATTCCCGGTCGAGATAGCTTCCTGGGTGAGGTTTTTTTCGGGGTTTTTCCCTCTCCTGTAAGACAAATTTCGGGAAGCCCAACGGTTCTCGAAAATTATCCGGTCATCATCATCATCATCCTCCTTATCATTATCATCATCATTTCATCGGTGTGGAAAGCAACGGGAAGCTACCAAACCTGTAATTTCCTAGTAAAGCTGCAAAGCATGGCATGAAAATGTTATGATTGCAGTGAAAGACCTGCCCTCGTGCAGTACACTATAGAATAGAATATTAAGTGAAGTCCACCGCTGTCGTCTCGGGGTAGCGTCGCGGGCTCGTACGCAGCGGGCCCAAGTTCGATCTCCGGTCGTCACAAATTTCTTGGATGATGGGTTTTTCGGGATGTTTCCTCACCTGTAAGTCAAATGTCAAGAAATTCTAAGGTCCAAACAGTCCCCGAACATCATATAGCCATTCTAATCGTCATTATAATATTCTCCATGTTTAATATGAACGTGTGTGTGTATGGCGCATTTCGTCTCAATGTTATGTTGTCTCGGATGAGGTCCTCACATTGAGCTTATCACACATTCAGAGAGACCCTCCACGCCCATTGTATAGTGAAGAAAGTATGTGTGTGATCCAAAGTCCCTCTCCCCAGGTGTCCTGCCACTGTACGGCCAAGGTGGCGTGTGCGGCACGTATAAGTACAATGCATAAACTTCGGTAATGGAATGGAATATTAAGTGTATGATACGATAATGTTAAAAGTCACAGTATATATATATATATATATATATATATATATATATATATATATATATTCCACCGCTGTGGTTCTCGAGGTAACGATCTGCCTTTTCACGGGTATCGACTCCCGGTCGGGACAGGCTCCTGGGTGAGGTTTTTTTCGGGCTTTTTCCTCGCCTTTAAGATAAATGTCAGGAAGCTTAGGGCCCAACAGTCCCCGAAAATCATTCAGCCATCATCATCCTTCACCGGTGTGGAAAGCAATGGGAAGCTACCACACCTATAATTCCCTAGTAAAGCCGCAAAGCATAGCATGAAAATGCTATGATTGCAGTGAAAGACCTGCCTTCGGGCAGAATTACTATATATATTTGTGTGTGTACTTGTTTGTGTCTATTAGCTCTACGCTTAACGTTCTAGCGATCACAATTCTTTTCTAAATCATACTCGCTATTTAGAGTTAAAAAGGCAATGTAGAGTTCATTATCCAGCAAACTCGGACAATTAGGTATTAGATAGTGTGTATGAATATATATATATATATATATATATATATGTATAACTTGTGTGTATGTGTGTAGGTGTGTATTTTTATGTGTCTACTGTTAATAAGGTAAGGTCGAGTTCATTATCCAGCAAAATCGGACAATTAGGATGGTGGTTCACTCGAAGTAAAAATTAAAAAATATACCTTTATAAGCAGCATTTCATACAATTTACAACGAAACTCGGTATATGCTATTGAAGTAAACCGAGAAAGGTATCCTCTAAACATCACCAAAATACGACCATTAGAAGTGAAAATTTAGTTGAAAGCCGAACTTTAAAAATCGCTGTAGCGGCTACCATATATATGTTTCATCGCGACAAATCTGAATTGTCTCACATATCATTTATTAAAAAAAATATATTCCGAAAACCAGCAAAATCGGACAGTATACAACTTGCTGAGGAATTCACTTTCTTTAACCATTTCCTGCATGACGGACATTTTCGCAAACAAATTTAATTCATAACTTTTATAAAAAATTATTATTATTTTTTTTTCAAATGCCCCAGGTTTGTCTTTTCAACATTCCTGGTTTCTCTCCTGGCATGGCGTACTTGTAACCCACTTCTGAGGTTGGGGCGCCTGGAAGGCGGGGTTACGTTGCCCCGATGATATGATGGGTGATGATGATGATAATGGTGCGCCAGAAGAGTCCCTAATCCTAAGCTTAACCTAAAATGAATATGAATGATGATGATTGCGATGACCATATTATTTCGAGGACCGTTTGGGCCTTAAAGTTTTCCCGACATTTGTCTTACAGGTGAGGAAAAACCCCGATAAAAACCTCACTCAGAAAAACTGTCCCGACCGGGGATCGAACCCGGGCCCGCTGCGTGATAAGGCAGCGCGCTACCCCGAGACCACAGTGATGGACTATTATAAAAAAATTATTTATTGGAAGAATCAGTAATCACTTTTATTAAAAACATAGGCCAACAATGTGTTAAAATAGGTCGCCAAACATCATAGGGCAACTGAATGCCTCAGAGTCATAGGTGCTTAACCCACAATTTAAAAGAAAAATATGTTTTTCATAAGTAATGCCACGAGTGATTTCCAAATTATCGATAAATTCACGACTCACGAAGTGAGGAGTGAATTTACCTAGAGAATTTGGAAATCAAGAGTGGCATTTGTTAGGACTATTTAACGAATAAAATTAAGCTGTTTACTCACAAATCATTATTTAACTATAGTTATTTTAAAATATTTATATATTTAATGTAAACGGCGATGTTTGAAAACAAATGAGAAACGATAGGTACGCTTCTACTGCTTCATTTGTTTATCACTGCAACCAGATCATACTATTTATTGCCAAAGGAACGCAATATTGTAAGGAGCAGCTTTCTTTAATATGGTAATTATAACACTGATAAATATTTGGTGAAACACGACTCTGATTGGTTGTAAAACAGAAATCATTGAAACGTGATTGGTCATTGACTCCCATTTGGGGCATGAGTTAAATAGTCCCTGTAATTGCACTAGAAATAATCATCTCTGTCAGGGCCACATCTGCCTATAACATGTTTGTGTTAATTTTAACTCATCCATATTGGTTTAGGCAGATGTGATTCTGACAGAGATGATTGCTTCTAGTGCAATTATAGGGAACAGCATATTTTTCTTTAAATTGTGGGTTAGGCACCTATGGAATTGAGGCGCTCAATTATGAAGTTAAAGAAGCAAAGACAAAAAAAATCTTGTTTCGTCATTTTATAGATAGAGAAGCTAATCATATTCGTAATTTACGAGTCTGACAAAAATAGCTGCAATTTACTTATTACGAGTAAACAACAACAGGAAATATGGTTATATTGTTAACACAACTAACAACTGGAAAATTGCTAAATATGATACAAAATCAAATAATGAAGGAAAATGTTAATGTTATTTAAGAACAGAAGATAGGTTAGTTGGACTCGCCAGGGCTAGGGAATCCTACACCGATTCCTTCGAGTGCAGGACTATTGAAACGACGTAAACAATACTGGCATGGGCGAGGGACGGGAGCAATATTAGCCATTCAAAATATCTCTGCAAGCGGAAGAATTACGAAGCTCTGTTTGTTGCTACACGTGATGTCATATAAGGCAGTGTACACTGTCAGCGTCCCACATTCCCCTCTGCACTCATAGATAGTAGTGTCACGTGTTATATTCCTGCACAAACACAACTGCAGTGCCCTCCGTCAACAACTGCACTTACTCCTTAAACGGGTAATAGGAACTCAACGTCAAGTCGGGATCAGGTATAGTTGGATGATGTAAAAATTGTACAATACAGCAGACAGTTCAATTGAACAATATAATAACTAAAGCACTATGCAAATAGTGTCGATGCTAGCAAACACAGAAAAACAAATAAACAATGCACACTTTATAAGTCCACGAATACCCTTAATACATATATAAAAACTGGAATGAATGCAGCATCCTGAATATCTTACACAGTTTTATAGTAATCGGACGATACTACACTCCCCACCTCTCTTACTACTCCGCGCAGTACCTAACCTGAAACGTTTATTTTGGTGTAAAATCCGCTAGGCCTGGGTTATTATACGACACAGCGGAACCTTCCGGTCATAGCAGCACTGTCGTTGCGTCGCACGGATGCAGATACTAACAATGTATAGTCAGAAACAAACAACAAAAGAAGATCTTACCCAGCTTACCCAGCTGCTCCACACAGACTGACATGAAACGAGTGTACGCGGGATGACACGATATCAGTTCGCAAATCATCCACAAACGAAACTGGCCAATGCTTCGCTGTGTCGAATGGTATACTAAGTATGTATTTGTGTTTTGTAACTTCACAACATCAATCTGTATTTTTTCAGCACGAAAACAGAAAAAGTGCAAATTAATATTTCAGTTTTATAACACTGTACAATAATAATAATAATGATAATAATAATATAATATTATTTTATTATTATTATTATTATTATTATTAATATGTCCACCGCTGTGGTCTCAAGGTAGTGTGCTACCTTGTCACGCAGCCGGCCCGGGTTCGATCCCCGTCGGGGCAGTTTTTCTGGGTGAGGTTTTTATCGAGGTTTTTCCTCATTTGTAAGACAAATGTCAGGAAAACTTAAAGCCCAAACGGTCCCCGAAATCATATGGCCATCATCATCCTTATCATTATCATCATCCTTATCATTATCATCATCCTTATCATTATCATCATCCTTATCATTATCATCATCCTTATCATTATCATCATCATCCTTCACCGGAGTGGAAAGCAACGGGAAGCTAACACACCTACAATTCCCTAGTAAAGCTGCAAGCATAGCATGAAAATGCTGTTATTGCAGTGAAGGACCTGCCTTCGGGCAGAATTACTATGGATGGATTATTATTATTATTATTATTATTATTATTATTAAAGTAAATCCAGTTAGGTTAAACACATTATTCAAGCAGGTTATCATATGGGAAACATAGGTTATTTCTTAACAATATTTCACACAGAGAGGAATCCAGATTATGTAAATATACTATAGGAGATAGACATTTAAGAGAAATCGAAAATAACAATTTTAAATGAGAACGCACCCATTACATTTACAACCAACTCTGTACGATAATCATAACAAGTTAGTAGCCAAACAACCTTTACTGATGTTGCAACCGGTTCCGAAAGGCCTAACTAACTAACTCACTGGCACTATCGAACTCGTAGGTTCATGGCCGCGCGGACATAAAGCCTCTCCACACATGCCTATCCAGAGCTAATATTTCCCAACCATTTCCTGTATAATCTACTTCCCTAAAATCATGGTTAACGCTAATCTCCCACCTCAATTTAGTCTATCAACTGGACGTTTTCCTTTTGGTTTTCCTACAAGAATTTCCCATGCTCCTCTTTCATTCTCCATTCGTGCCACCTGTCCTGCCCATCGCAGTCTAAGATACTTAATGTTCTTATTATATATAGTTTCCTATAAAGATCAAGCAGATAATTATGTAGTCTTGTCCATTCGCCTGTCTGTTCATCTCACTTTGATAAAAAAAAAACGTTTACTGAGAACATTATTCTCAAATAGGTATACTCGTTACTTGTCCCCTCCCTTAAAGTAAGAGTCTATGTTTCGCATCCATATAATATATCTGGCAGGATAACAGTTTTATATATTTTCAGTTTAATATTTTTTTAGAGAATTTGGGATGACAAGAGTTTCTGTAATGGATAATAGCACGCATTTCCAGAGTTGAGCCTATGTTTAATTTCCTTTTGTATCTCATTCCTACTTGTAACAATTGTTACTTGGCATTTGAATTCAACTACTTCTTCAAAATTGCCTTCTCTTGTCATTACCTGTCCATTTCTATTATATAATGTATTTATAAGTGTGAACTTGAGTGACACTAAGAAATTAGGACTGGAAGTAAATATCAATAAAACTAAATATATGGTCACACGTAGAAATTCATTATATAATGGAAATGGACAGCTAATGACAAATGAGGGACATTTTGAGGAAGTGGCTGAATTCAAATACCTAGGAACAGTAATCACAAATAGGAATGAGATGCACAAAGAAATTAAACGTAGGCTCAATTCTGGAAATGCGTGCTATTATGCATTGCAGAGACTCTTGTTGTCCCAACTCCTTTCAAAAAACGTTAAGCTGAAAATATATAAAACTATTATTCTACCAGTTATATTATATGGATGCGAAACATGTACTCTTACTTTAAGGGAGGAAAGGAGATTACAAGTATTTGAGAATAAAGTACTTAGGACAATTTTTGGACCAAAGAGAGATGAACAGACAGGTGGATGGAGAAGACTACATAACAATGAACTACATGGTCTTTATAGGAAGGCAGATATAATAAGAACAGTTAAGTCTCGTAGACTGCGATGGGCAGGACATGTTGCACGTATGGGGAATGAAAGTCTTGCATGGAAGCTTCTTTTAGGAAAGCCAGAGGGAAAACGCCCAGTTGGTAGACCAAGAATGAGGTGGGAGAATAACAAACTATGATTTGAGGGAAGTAGATTATACAGGGAATGATTGGAAAGCATTAGCTCAGGATAGGGATGTATGGAGAGCTTATGTCCGTGCGGCCATGAACCTATGGGTTCGATAGTGCCAGTGAGTAAGTAAGTATAAGTGTGAACACATATTTAGTGTTATTGATGTTTACTTCCAGTACGAATTTCTTAGTCTTACTTAATAGAGTGTGAGTGTTGGCCCTTATTATCTCCTCAATATCAACTAATAATACCAGCATAAACTAACAGCTTATTAATAATATTGAGTTGTAGGTATTCTTCATCTCCGAAAGGGCTACAGAATTTTAAAAAAGTTAACCAAATTAAGTAGAGTTAAACTTACAGGTATTCAATTTCATAATTCTGTTTTTGCTGTGTTAAGGTCGATACGTCTAAAATGGGGTGAAACGAGTCATTACGCCGAGCGTGTTTGAAAACTTAAATCCCATTTTTCATTCCCATTTTTATGAAAGTACAATTTTGGAAATAAAATCTTTCATGCAATAATAATAGAATTTTATGATATAATTTTACATTGTGACTAATAATTTAACGTTTTTGTAATACATTTTATTATTAATGAATAATTAGAGCTTGTTTTAATTGCACATAATATTACTTCAATGGACTGCAAGTAAATCAAGGAAGATGAAACCATTTTTTTCCAACTTTTATCTTCCTATTCCAACAAAATGAGCTTCAATTTCATGAAGTAATCGGTCAGAGGCAATATCCTCAACTTATATCCGGATCAGAGAAGAGACATAAAACCTGATGATGACAGTCACATCTCTACAAGATGAAGAAGATGAGAAAAAAACTCAATTTTCTCTCTATCCATCAATAATATAATAAAAATGTGTTTTGAGGTAAGTGCTAGGATACAACTCATGTTTTGGTACCGGAAAATATATATATATAATATAAACTTAGCAGTATTTTTACTAAGGAAAATATACGATAATTAATATAAAAGTGTGAACATGCGACACTCCAGTATTACATATATCATACAGTATTTGTATGATTAACTTTGGTTTAAAATATATTTAAATTTATACAGGGCATAAATAAATAGACACTAATTCACAATATAAGTCTGCTAATATAAAACCTTTTCACAAGATTTGTTTTTATTTTACCTCTTTCAAGCTTTTGCAGTTAATTGTTTATGAGTAATTAATTTTTCTTTTTCAATCAACGGGATTTACTCCATTCGTTAATTTTGACTCAATTAATTTTTTTCCCCCCCAAATGCCCCAGGTTTGTCTTTCGAGATTCCTGGTTTCTCTCCTGGCATGGCGAACTTGTAACCCACTTCTGAGGTTGGGGCGCCTGGAAGGTGGGGTTACGTTGCCCCGATGATACGATGGGGGGTGGTGATGATGATTATGATGCGCCAGGAGAGTCCCTAATCCTAACCTTAACCTAAGATGCATATGAATGATGATTGCGATGGCCATATTATTTAGGGGACCGTTTGGGCCTTAATGTTTTCCTGACATTTGTCTTACAGGTGAGGAAAAACCCCGATAAAAACCTCACCCAGAAAAACTGTCCCGACCGGGGATCGAACCCGGGCCCGCTGCGTGACAAGGCAGCACGCTACCCCGAGACCACAGCGGTGGACTTTGACTTAATTAATAGAACTACGTATTTTATACAGTAATTTTATTGTAGAAAACGGCGATCGTTTATTTTTAATGTAATTAGTTACAGTTGTAAATTTCATCTAGGTACTATGACATGTAAAATAATAATAATAATAATAATAATAATAATAATAATAATAATAATAATAATAATAATAATAATAATAATAATAAATGTTATGAAGTCGTCAGTATTATTCGTTCGTTTTCGAAGCCTCTCTTCATATTTGAAATCAATATAAATTAGTACTGTTCAACGGGTGACTGCACGAGAGATATGTTTTATGAAGCTATACAGCGTTTCCTCTGCACTTGGTATTGTGGTGTTATACCCCAAATACTCGGTCTCCAGAGCCTCGTCTGTAAAAGGAGATTACACCGAGAAATAGATGGATTGAGAATCCAGCCTTGAGACCGTAATACGCCATCAGACCTTATATTTAAATGGAAGATGATGATGAGGCAAAACTTTATACGGTTGATAGCATATTCTGTTAAAAACCATGCAAAAGAAACCGTTTATTTACGCATTAGGAGGTTTTAAATGTGAAGAATGCAGGCAGCCTAGTTCACACAAAAAGGAAACTAGGAAAAAACCGCAAATACGTAAACACAAATATCTGATAAACAAATAAACAAGGAAGATTAATAGTGAAAGCGTTCAAAATACAACGGCTAATTTTGATAAAATGTTATTTAAGTTGCACCGGAGCAACGCCTAGGTTCAAAACTGTTAACGCATTGCAAATATCCCCCATTTTAGGTATGAATTGTTATACTTTCCAATTATGCATTTCGTATGCATCTATAGAAAACAGAGGGATGTCATAGAGGGTTCTTTTGTATTTAGGATTGATTTGCTCATTTAATAAATATACCTGAGCTATCCTGTCAGATAGCAGGATACCTAACACTGAAGGGATTATAGGATAAATTATAATTCCAAATATACACGCAGTGTAATTAAATTCCCATGGCAGGCTTTGATGACGTGTAGTAGAGACCAAGGAGGTTACGTTTAGCATAAGAAGACATGTCCGGAAACGTACCGTTTTTCCCATTACACTCAATATACAACACACGTTCAACTCTCACACATTTTCGGCGCCAAAGACACGTCATTAACCGTCATCGATGCCCCATGTCCACTACGGGTTTGTTTACATGCCATTTAATTGAGTTTGTGACCCGCCCAAAGATATTTGTACTTGCTGCTACGATTGTGATCATTGTTCATACTGTACTAAGCTGAACATACTGCATTTTATTTGTAATGTGTTGCTGTTTACCATGGTGAACTACATGTTTGCGGAATACGCCGACATGGTGTTATTGTACGGCGAAGATCGTGGTGGCCCGATCGCTCGACTTGCACGTTCTTCCAACCTGATCCTGCTAGACGACTACCTGTGGGGTCACATGAAATCCTTGATTTGCCAGATCCCTGTGACATCCCAGGAAGACGTACTAGTGCGGAGTATGGCTGCGGCGGATATTACAGGAACAAGGAATGGTGATCGTGTGTACAAGAAAATGGTACGGAGATACCGTGTCTGTATTTGACTTCGGTGGTCGTAACGTTAGTGGTCCTTCTTGTAAGTGGACCCAAACGATAAGCAGCAGGCGTTAGAGAGAGAAACGTGTGTTGTGGTTCTTTTGTGTATAGCGGGAAAACGGTACGGTTCGGGACACGAGTTCCTGTGCTAAACGTAACCGTCTTGGTCCCCACTACACTTCCTTAAGGTCTGTAATGGGAATTTAGTTACACCCTGTGTATGCATATTCATTCATTCATAGTGTTCTGCTCAAGAGCAGGTCTTTCACTGCAAACTCAGCATTCTCCACTCTTTCCTTAACTCAGCTTTCCTTTTTGTATCTGCATACAAACCATTTATTTTAATATTGTCTATCATCTGATGCCATTTTCTGCCTCTAACTTTCTTTCCGTTGACCATTCCTTCTAGGGCATCCTTCAGCAGGCAGTTTCTTCTTAGCCAATGGCCAATCCAATTTATTTTCCTCTTCTTTATGAGTTCCAGCATTATTCTTCTTTCACCCACTCTGTCTAGCACATTTTTATTTCTTACTTTGTTTGTCCATTTTATACGTTCCATTCTTCTCCATATCCACATCTCAAAAGCTTCCAGTCGCTTTTCCTCATTCCGTCGTAATGTCCAAGTCTCTGCACCATACAATGCTACACTCTACACAAATCACTTCACTAGCCTCTTCCTCAATTCTTTTGCTAAAGGTCCGCAGAAAATGCTTCTCTTCTTGTTGAAAGCTTCTTTTGCCATTGCTATCATCTGCTTTACTTCTTGACCGCAGTTCATGTTACTACTGATAGTACAACCCAAATATTTGAAGCTCTCCACTTGCTCAATGGCCTCATCTTTAATCCTCATGTTTATCTTCCTTGGTTTCTTTCCTATAATCATGGCTTTCGTCTTATTTATATTTATCTTCATCCCATATTCCTCGCACTTATCATTCAGCTCCATCAGCATGTTCCTCAATGTCATTGCATCTTCTGCTAGTAAAGCCATATAATATATATATATATATATATATATATATATATATATTAATTTCTTTATTATTTTCACATGTTTTAACATGTAAGGTCATATTGCGTTCAGGACCTTTAGTGTAACAAGTAATCTGTTTGTTTATGTTTTGTTTGTCATGTATTTATTGAAGACGTTCGTTAAATTAATTTTAATTATCTATCTAATGGCGTTAGCAAATGACTCCTGGTAATTAAGTTTCAACCAGAATTTTATGATGACTGAATAAACCCAAGAAAAATTCACAAATTTGGCATCGGAACTTGAACTCAGGTTCTATTAAATACGAGTATCAAACTCTACCGCCTGGGTCAACTCCATCGGTTATTTTTGTTTTGTTTTTCAAAACAATAACACTTCATCAGCGTTTAATATTATCTTTCATATATTTCTCGATATACATTTTAGTGATAGTTGTAGGACTCTATTAGAGTAAAAATATATTACAAAACAGAGTTACTTACAAATGGATCGCATGGACAGCAAGCCGTACATATTTTTAACAGTCCATATCAATACTTCAGCCCCGCGCCGTAGCCAAGCGGTTTATGGCATGTTGCCTTGGTGCAGAGCTACGGGACTCGCGATGATTCGAATTCCCTATGGGGAAAGACATTTTCTCATGGAATTTCGGCCAGCATGGAACCGGTCATACGCATATGGATGTGAGGCCAATAGCGATCTGAAAAGCAAAGGTCATCTAGGCCTGTCGCGTCATGAAGTTTATCAATGTCTAACAATAATATAAAACAGCGATGAGGAAAAAGCGGTGAAAGGAATGTAATCTACATCTTACTCCACACCTACCACAGCAAGATCAGCCGTATTTATGCTTTTCCGAGTCCGATTGTTTACAAGACAAGACCAAAGCTTGCAGCGGCGTATTCCAGTAGAAATGTGATATAATAGTTCTGTTGTAATACTCTTAACCTCTTAGTTAATAGGGTGCTGATAAAGGTTAATAGAAAGAAATAAACGTTTACATTTGATTGGTTAACATGTTTTTACATAAATAGAAGGAAAATAATAATGTTGTGTTACTTTAATCGGTAAACAGATCGAATGAGTAATGAACAAAGAAAATATAATTAAAATACTTTTCTTGAAACAGTGGACAGGTTGAACTATGATTAAGTGAAGGGAACACATTGTGGTACTTCTCCCCATCGCTGATATAAAACAGAACAGTAGTTAACATTATTGTATTGTAAGCCTATGTTTTCCCTTTACAGAGATTTAGGCGCTCTCCCCCTACAGGGAAGAATTTGAACCATATTAATTTAGTTACACTTGTTTTCGTATAGATGTCATTTTGAGTGGTACGTGGTCAGCGTTCCGCCTCATACTGACATTTATGAAACCAAGGTAGTACTAGGACGGGAAAATTCGGTAAATTTTGCTTAGAGGCCTTTTCATTCAGGCTTAAGGATTTTTTACGAGCCTGAAAATCTTGAGTCTCGGGACCCACGGCTTAAAGTCCCTCCCGGAGAACTTGCTCCTTGGATTTTTCCGTCCTAAAAAATACATCAACACCGGCCGGGTTTGAACCCGCGATCCTCGGGACCAGAGGCAAGGAGCATAACCACTAGTCCACCGCGGCCGACTAGTTAACAATATATTACATTACATTTTTTTTATACTAATGGTCACCCCTTGGAAGAAAAAAAAATTAGCAGACCAAGAAGAAATGGAAAACCTATGTCAGAATTATAATGAATGATATGAATTTGGAAGAAGAAGAAGAAGATTGGAGTGATAGAAATAAATGGAAACTGAAGACAGCAAACCTTTAAGTGGGGGAAAGCAGAAGAAGAAGAAGAAAATTAAACAATTAAGCTAAATAGTAAAATTATTTAACATTAATAATTTCACTTTGTTTACATATTTATTTATTCACAAATGCGTGATATTATTTTCGCGTCTTCTCCATAAATATGTCCACGTTAACCAATTTTCAGGCTTTGTCATTAACTCGTAGCGTGCCGATATATCACAATTTGAATTTAATATTTGAATAAAAACTGATGTGAGATTTTAAAAAATCATATCGATACCATGGATTAAGATAATTAACTGAATGAAGTTACAAAATTTAAATAATACATATAGGATTACTGTTCATTGATTTATGTTTTCCTCTCTTTCTGTATATTAGGATAATTATAACATATAATTATATTGTAAATTGGATGATGTATTAATGGGTGATAAATAAAAATGTGACGCAAAAGTTATCGGAACTTTTTTTTTGTCAGTGTGAAGTGAAAGTAGTTGTTAGCCATCTTACTTGTTGACATCGTGTATTACGTGCTCCAATTTCGTCAATTCCCTCTCTCCCACCATCAATCATGGTTAACTCCACTAAGAATTCATATCAATTAAGCACTTTCAGCATCAACAGTCACAAATCATTCAGTAAAACCTTTAAAAATTCTCCTCTTTTTGTTAGGCATGTGTCGATTGCAGGTCAGTGACCACGCATTATGGGCCTCGGGGATCTAAGAAAAAACTGTCCTCATTAATAACCAAGTAGCCTTCTGGTTTCTCAAGTTAGTTTAAAAGACAAATTGCAAGTTATTCAATGTTATTAGTCAATTTACACAAAATGCCAATATATACCGAATGACGTCATTCGACAATGGTATTAAAGACATGTTTTTTGAATCCATATTTCAAATTCATGACTACCTGAATGGTTTTCCCTTAGTTTTCATAACTCTAACTAACTAACTCACTGGCACTATCGAACCCGTAGGTTCATGGCCGCGCGGACATAAGCTCTCCATACATCCCTATCCTGAGCCAATGTTTTCCAATCATTTCCTGTATAACCCACTTCCCTCATATCATAGTTAATATTATTCTTCCACCTCATTCTTGGTCTACCAACTGGGCGTTTTCCCTCTAGTTTTCCCACAAGAAGCTACCGTGCATGTATTTCATTCCCCATTCGTGCCTCATGTCCTGTTCATCGCAGTCTACGAGACTTAACTATTCTCATTATATCTGACTTCCTATAGAGACCATGTAATTCATTGTTAAGCAGTCTTCTCCATTCACCTGTCTGTTCATCTCTCTTTGGTCCAAACATTTTCCTAAGAACTTTATTCTCAAATACCCGTTATCTCCTTTTCTCCCTTAAAGTAAGAGTCCATGTTTCGCAACCATATAATATAACTGGTAGAATAATAGTTTTATATATTTTCAGTTTAACGTTTTTTGAAAGGAGTTGGGAAGTCAAGACTCTCTGTAATGCATAATACCACGCATTTCCAGAATTAAGCCTATGTTTAATTTCCTTGAGCATCTCATTCCTGTTTGTGATTATTGTTCCTAGGTATTTGAATTCAGCCACTTCCTCAATGTTTCCCCTCATTTGTCATCAGCTGTCCATTTCCATTATATAATGTATTTTTGTGTGTGGCCATATATTTAGTTTTATTGATATTTACTTCCAGTCCCAATTTCTTAGTGTTACTCAGTAGTGTGTGCGTGTTGGTCTTTAGTATCTCATCACTATCCCCCAATATTACTACATCATCAACATGTCTTTAGTATCTCCTCACTATCGCCCAATATTACTACATCATCAACATAAACTAACAACTTATTAATATTATGCCTTCTCCGTAACTCGCCACAGCAAATTCTAAATTGAATTTTAATTGTCGCTACTACTTCAAAATTAATTAAAATTTCATAACAGACTTGCACAATGTAAATATAGAGTATATGTGTGTTATAATGCTACCGCCTGCACTGTTCATGCTTCTGCGTTAGATTATGTTAATGTAACCTACTTCCAATTTTTGTCCCGCGTCGTAGCCGAGTAGTTAAGACAAGAAGCCTTGGCGCAGATCTACGGGACTGGTTCGAGTCCCCATGGGGGAAGAACATTTTTCATGGAATTTCATCCAGTATGGGACCGGTGCCCACCCAGCACCGTGAGGCATTTTGGTAGCTACAATAAGTAGCGACTCCAGGTTGAGAAGACCAGTTATAACGGCTGGAGGACCCGGCATGCTGACCACATGTCACCTCTACACTGGCTATATGATCGTCCACCTCTGTGATTAACACATGTGGATGTGAGGCTGGTAGGCCAAGGGCCTTCTAGGCCTGTGGCGCTTGGAGATCTTCCAAATTTAGGCATCACTTCTGGATACCATTTTACACAGATAATGTATACTTGTATTGTGTCGGTAGATGAGTATATGTTTAATTATTTATTGTAATCTAACACGGGAACTGTTAACCGCTACATGTAGAAACCGAGCTTGAAATTTCTCCCAGAGAAGCTTTGTGATTACCAAGGCCATGTCCAAACAAATTAGCTGTTGTTTTTAACTACAAGGCACATGTATCAAAGCCAGAATCTATTAATACCAATTCACTGTACATAACAGATGGTCTCCCTGCCTGACTAAGAGCGGCGTAAAGTGAAGCGAAACGCAGCTCTGACGGCAGGTACTGAGGGTTATACAATCTACTAATTAAGGTGTTGTATAATTCCATATACTTTAAATGAGAGATTTCGAGGTGAATTTTAATTCGTTGCAGTTAAAAACGGCAGGTAATTTTCTGATATGGCCTTTGTACATCACAACGCTTCTCTGGAAGGAATTTCAAGGTAGGTTTCGGCATGGAATAGTGGACAGATTCCTTGTAAGTATATGGTATCAGTGATGATGCTGAAGAAAACAATAATAGGCCTATAAATTTATTAGAGTAAAAATATAATACAAAAACAGTTATTAATTAAATAAAAATAAAACTTAGTTTTATTTTTATTTAATTAATAAATATGGATTTTCATCAAGTAAACACCAACTCAATTGATTACAAAAACAGTTTTTTTTTAAATGGATCGCATGGTCAGCAAGCTGCACGAGCTTTGATATCGATGTATAGTATACTGGGTGGAGTACCTGACATGCCAAGAAGCAAGTTGGAAAAGTAAGTGGAGTGATGGTGGCGCCAGTAACGCACTGGTAGTGAGATTTGGGGTTTTGAAAAAACGGAAATACTAAATAACGTACACACGCATTTTCTTTATATAATTAGGATTTTATTAGACTAAAAGTAAGATACTACAATGTAATTTACGGGCAGCAAGCCGTACGTGCTGTTGGCAGTGCGTTACAATAAGTTAATGTTTGGTATTAATATAACTTAAAACAAAAAAGAAAACAAAATAATATTACAATTAGATAACAATACAATCACATTACACATTAACTTGGTTATGTAGAATTATTAAGAAATAATGGTATTGCAATTTGTTAACATATTTATTTATTCATGAATGAGTGTTTTTCTTATTTTCCGCGTTTTGTCCAGAAATTTAACCAAGTTCATCCAATTTTCTGGGCTTGTCATTAACTCGTAGCATGCCAATCTTTCACGATTTGAATTTAGAAATCTTTCCGGTAATAACTGACGTGTCCAATATTCCAAATCGTTACATTTCCCTAATATATGTATTTCGTCTTCAAAGCTCCCACACATTGGATATATTCGCATATCGTGATCGTCGCTAATTAAAAAAAAATCCATGCCCCTTAAATATATCCGAAGTGTACAGGAAAAAAAAAACAGGTATGTCAATTTTCCTTGAAACCTAGAAAAAAATCACTTATAATTATAGAATATAGGCATACCCACTACTTTATACATATTACAAACTTTGATGTTAAATAAACCCAATACTAAACTATATATTTTACAGTTTCAAACTTCTAAAAGATAGCCCTTTTCAGTGACAATCTAACGGTACCTTAAACTCCATTTCGACAAAAAAAGTGACTTACCTGGTTCTGTTTCTAGACTCTTCATTTCAGGGCTTAATAATACCGTTTCTAAGTGTAATTTAATATTAATTTTGGTTATTTCAGGACGATATAAATTGCAAAATATGTGCACTCAAGTATTGTTTGCAGCAAATCTAAAATACCAAATTAAGGAAGGACTTGAAATTCGATAGCCTATAGGCATGTAACCAATTTATTTATTTATTTTACCTGATGGAGTTAAGACCGTAAGGTCTTCTGTTCCACTTCACCAAGGTTAAATTATACATATAATAACAATTATTAATTATGTACATGATTAATGAAACATAATAGATATAGGCAGGCTACACAATATAAAGTTAACAATGGAAAGAATTAAAATTTTTAATAATAATAATTTTAATAATAATAATAATAACAACAATAACAACCTATAATTTGATTAAGTAATTTGGCTTGGCAACGGAAGTTAAAAATATAAAGGAATGATAAAAGTATACATGGAACAGGGTTATATATATATATATATTTATTTATTTATTTATTTATTTATTTATTTATTGCTTAAGGAAATTTGTAATGAGTTTTTTTTCTTGAACTGTTTTTGAGTCGGGCAGTCCTTGATATATGAGGGGAGGAAATTTCAGAGTCGTGTGGCTGAAACAAGGAAGGATAAAGAGTAGTGAGATGTTCGATGTAGAGGAACAGTTAGAGTTAATTTTCTTTTGATCGTGTGTTTAAGTTATGGTGGGAGGATGACGAATGGAAGCGAGTAGAAATATAAAGGTGTGATGAGGTGGACGAAGTGTTGTATAAGAACCATTGTTTCAATGTATCTTTCAATCGGAGCCAAGACAACATTTTAAATACTGGAGTTATGTGGTCTGATTTACGAAGGTTGCATACATAATGTGCATAAGCATTATGAACTCGTTGCAGTCTTTGTCCGAAGGTAATACTCATGTCAGTTAAGAGTAAGTCACAATAAGCGAAATGCGGTATAATCAAAGTTGAGACAAACATTTTTTTTCAATGAAGAAGGAAGGAAATTTTTCAATCGTTTTAGGGAATGGGAGATTGAATAAATGTTTTTACAAGTTTCTCTTAAATTAACCCGGCAACTAAGATTTTGGTCGAAATATACAGCAAGATTTTTCACGGAAGGTAAATGGAATTTCAGTTTGATTTATATTTACAAAAATTATCGATGAATAATCAGTTTTGTTTAACAGATTTTGATGACCGATGACAATTGCTTGTGACTTCTCAGAATTTTTAAGAAGGTCTGTTTATTTTGTCCACGTTGCTATGGAGTTAAGGTCTCTAAATGTACTCTCCAACGGACAAATCGCTGTCAACAGTACATGCCTTGCTTTGCTGAGAGATTTGGAATTTAACCAGACATCTAGTGCACAATCTAACTACTAACACCCCGTTAGCACAAAGATTGAAAATGTTGCAATTAAAATTTCCAACCCCGCTGGTTATCCCGGTCAGGAAGCAGAGATCACCGTAGATAGAACGGCGGACTCTATATGTCATATCAAGACAGGCCACTAATTGTTATTGCACACTTCAGTTAATTATAATTATATGCAGTATTTTACATTTCAAAAGCTTAAAGTAGTATTTTTAAAACCAATATTACAGTTTTAAGCTTTTTTTGTGCCAACATATTTTACAGCTTAGAAATTCGAGGTCTACATATATTACAATAGACGCACATAAATAGACAATAAGTTCATTTACATTTACGTATAGGAGTGTGCAGGCCAACAGTGTACTTTAAACTTGATTTATTTTTTATTCAACAGGTTTAAAATGTATACTTCTTACTGTGCCCAATATTAAGTTTTGATTCTCCTCCTCCATTCATCTCTATCCTTCCAGTGATCATCTTGCAGTCCCTTCTCCTTCATTCAAATTAATAATATTCTCTATCTACGTCTTCTTAGGTGCCCTCCTTCTATTCCTCCGATTTGGAATCCACTATAAACTCTAAATTGGAATCTATCTTCATTAATCCTCTTCACATGTCCAAACCATCGCAATTGTTTATTTCCCTCAAATTGTATATTTTTTGTGAACATTAAACTTGATAATTAAAAACTAAATAAACATGTTTACTCTACAACCATGATTGATTTTTTAGGGTAAAATTCGCACAGTAAATAGGCTGAAATTTCCAGATATGTGCCTAGTTTCAAGGACTGATAAGATAAAAATTGATATTATCCCTTAAATAAGTTACTTATAATCGCTCATCCACAAGAAAAGTGACAAATCGTATAAATACTAAAGTTTACAACGCAGTCCTCTCAATTCTACATCTTGATTTATGAGGACTTTGTGTTTTTATGTACGCTATAGCAAATAGTTCTGAATGCAACTACAAATGAGTGAAAACCTTAGGAATCAAAACTTAGAGTATACGATTTAGCATTTTCGAGATGCATAACCTTTCTGTTATGAGTGATATTTGTTAGATATACTAGTCCTACATTCTGAATTTTTTTATCTTCCATCCGTCCATAGTAATTCTGCCCGAGGGTAGTCTTTCACTGCAATCATAGCATTTTCACGCTAAGCTTTGCAGCTTTACTAGGAAATTATAGGTGCGGTAGCTTCCCGTTGTTTTCCACATCGGTGAAGGATGATGATGATGATGATGATAATAAGGATGATGATGATGATGATGGCCGGATGATATTCGGGGACAGTTGGGCCCTAAGCTTCCTGACATTTGTCTTAGAGGTGAAGAAAAACCCCGAAAAAAAACCTCACCCAGGAGGCTGTCCCTACCGGGAATCGAACCCGGTCCCTCTGTGTGACAAGGCAGCACGCTACCTCAAAACCACAGGTCTACATATAATTACATTTTATGCGTACGAATATATTAGTGTTTGTCTTAAGGTGATTGGAGTTGGTAAGAATTTACTGTCATGGAGAACACTGCAGTGTTGTACACTATCTGCATTTAAGATTCTTACAAGGTTTCGAATGTCAGTATCTTCATTAATTGCTAGCCTTGCGCATGACTGCAGTTCCCGCATCAGAGGGTATTCTCTTCTGTCCAACCTACTGCGTGACTCCAGAATTTCTCATTACTCTTAAGAAACATTTCTTATATTCACACTTGAAGTAGCCTACCTCGCGGTAAAAAAATATGAAAATTATTAACATTAATAATAATTTGAAAGCACAAATCAAAATAAAAACATTATGTAGACTATTTAAACTCATGCCCCAAATGGGATTCAATGACCAATCGTGTTTCAATGAATTTTGTTTTACAACCAATCACAGTCGTGTTTCACCTCGATATTTATCTACTTCAGGTTTATAATATTGAAGAAAGTCCCTCCTTTTTAATATTCTGAACAGGTCAGAGGTCAGAGCATTATTTTGCCGTGACTGACTCTCTAACAAATACGTTGAATATAGCAATTTATATATTATATTCACATAGAATCCTGGAATGCATGTGGCTCCCAGATTATATATATAGTGCACGAATGTAACCAGGTACCGCTTGCGGAATATAATAGAAAAATGTAGCAATTGATTATACCACAATAAAAATAAACCACTGTTTGAACTTTCTTAAACGTATTAGCCTATTTCTCGGGTATTTATGTTCCAGAAAAATATAACTGACATATTTACATCATAGGACATCAGAAATTAATTAAGAATTTGTAATATTGGTTATAATTAACAGTTTGATGCGTTTCATTTTTTCTCCACTAGGGTGTATTCTTATAATACTGCGATCCTGTTTGGCAATAAATAATACGATGTAGTTGCAGTGTTGAACAAATTAAATATAACAAACGTTCTTAATTTGTTTTCAAACATCGTCATTTCCATTAAATATATACATATTTTCAAATAACTATATTTAAATAATGGTTTGTGAGTAAACAGCTTATTTTTATTCATTAAATAGTCCTAACAAATGCCACTCTTGATTTCCAAATTGCCTAGATAAATTGGAAATCGCTCATGGCATTACTTATGATAAATGTAATTTAAGACAACGTTAAAAAATATAAATGTATAATATAATTTATATCATATTCTAACATTTATATTATACTATAATAATTTAATATTAATTTGTAATAAAATAACGGTATGATTTAAATTATGCTGTCTTGAAATTAGGTGAAATGTCATCTGATTTTTCTATTATTACTTTTAACCGATCATAAAAAAAGAAGGAAAAAGACAATTTGGGAATACCAGCGAAAGATCAATATAACAATATAAACAAGTCATTTGAATTCAGACGGAGTAAATACCTTACATTCAATCAAAGATGAGAATAAAAGGGATGGAAAATAAAAAAAAGACAAAATGACAGATAGACCCTCAAGGAAGATGATGAGAAGAAAGCATTGATATTAAAAAGCCAAACTATCTTATGGATAGAGATAAAAATATTAGTTTAGTAAGAAGCCTACACAAATTAGAATTATTATTATTATTATTATTATTATTATTATTATTATTATTATTATTATTTAGTTTCCATTTATAAACTTCGCTGAACAATATTAGATTAAAGCAAATGTTTCTGAAAATATTGTATTTTTGGAAAACATTAATTCAGGATAGGGATATGTATACCTCAGCCGTCATACCTCCGGCTCTGAAGTTTAGATTATACGAGGGGTAAAAGGATAATTCGCCTTCTACTGCCAATAAGGAAATGGTTGCTGTGTGAGTCTGCCACAAAAAACCACTGCTCTTGACGCAGCTATAGCGCGCTAGTAAGGTTTGAAATTGCTGAGATGTTGTCAGCTGTATGTCTGCTACCCGCATATATAAAGCGGCCACTCCCACTGAATATCCATATCGACACAACTGTCGTGCAAACGTCATGGCCGGAGAATCAGTGGCTGCAGTATAGATATAAGTCCGCTAGGACATGAACCTCCGCGGTTTTGATGGTGCTAGTGAGTGAGTTAGTTAGTTAATAATATTATAGATAAGACAAATAAAAATGTTCCTTTGGAAAATTGACTCCCTCTTGATAAAAACAAATTAATTATGAATTTAAGTTTTCTTCTGCCATAAACGAATTTACATCAAAATTCATATATTAAATCGATAAACAAATCAGAACATAATAGATTTATTCAAACATCGATATACCTACACGGTGGGATCTCTCGATAGCAGTTAGCTTCTTCATGACCCTCACCCAATAAGTCTTCTTCTTCTTCCTTCCAAGTATTAGGCCAAGGCCTGTTACGATCCTATAGAAAATTTTCCCTCCAGCGTTTCATAGGACGGCCCAGTAATCTTCGTCCTCTTGGTATATAATTATAAACCTCTTTGGGGATCCGATTTGAACTCATTCTTTCAAGATGGTGTTTCCAATTTAGTTGGTACTGTTTAATATATTCCAAAATTGGCGTAGTCTTCAATTCTTTTAAGATATCGGTGTTCCTTTTCCGATCCCATCTGGTGTAACCCGCTGTTCTGCGCATGAATCTCATTTCACAAGCCGTTATTCTGCTTTCATGTTGTCTTTTTAGTGTCCATGCGTCACTACCATAGGTCAACACTGGTCTAGCCAAAGTGTTATATAAACGTAATCTGGTGTTTTTTTGTACAAGGGATGGTTTCATAACTTGATTAATAATTCCTAAACTTTTATTATAACTAGTAACTTTTTCAGGGATATCTTTTTCATCCCAGATAGAGAGGTAATATCCAAGATATTTAAATTGATTAGATCTCTCTAAAATTTTATTCTGGAGACGGATTTTACTTTGTATGGGGTCCTTCCCATGAAATGCCATAATTTTAGTTTTGTTAATTGATATTTCCATATTAAATTTGGCACCTATTTTTTGTAATTATAAATTGATCGTTGCAAATCATTTTCGGAAAGTGCCAGAAGAGCTAAATCGTCTGCAAAAAGAATAGCATCGAGTTTGAGGTTCCTATTGATGGGTATATATCCTCGTTGTGTTTTCCTCCATCCATTTATTAATTTATTCATGTATATAATGAAAAGCACCGGTGAAAGTCCACATCCCTGTCTTACTCCAGTGTTGATCTTTTCCCAAGAAGATAATTTGCCATCTTGTTTAACAGAGATTTCATTATCTTTATAGATGTTGAAGATATTAGTAATATATTGTTGTAGAACGTTATCATCAGCTAAAATTTGTAGTAATGCTATTAGGGCATCCGAGGGCTAGGGAGTCTTTCCTTTCTTCCATTTCTTCTTTCCTTTATTTTCTTTTCTTCTCCAGAAAAGCCTGACCAGAGGCTATAAGATGGCAGCCCCATCACTGGTCTTGCCTTCCTTTGGCCAGCAACCAATCGAAGGGACTATTATTATGCTTTCAAGTCTTATACGAGAATTTCCCGGAAGGATCAAACTAATGACGACCCAATAAGTTTTCATACTTAGTGTCAATATCTTCCTTATTCTTCATTATAGCATCCTCAGATTGCTGCAGAGTTTATGAAGCTGTACATCAATGTTTTTTAGTTTAGATATTTCTGGAAATTTAGTTCATTAATCTTTCAAGTGCATATGTTTATGCAAAAATATCTGTTTAACATTACTGCATATACAACCCAATTTTCAACACCAGAACTTCAAAAGTAAATAAACTGATGGCATATTAAAGTATTTTAGCAGTATATTTAATTACAGTGTTACAAACAACCTATTAAAGGGAAATATACATTATTCTGTTAAGCACGATATAAATAAAAAAATCCTTGAAATTTTGCAAAATATTTTACCTTATTTTCTTTATTATTTATTAACTTACTCTCCGTCCTTTTGTAAGACTAAATAACAAGATAATACCTTGTGCTAGATACCCTATTTGTAGGCAGAGCACAGGATATTTGAAGTAAACGTGAGACCTCCCTGAATTTCTGGTTATCAGGATTTTAGAACTCCGCCAAAAAAATGAAATCACGTCACAAGTATAGAGAAGATGTCCGGATCTATAATGAAGATTTAGAATCCGAGATCTCAATATAAACCAAAGTGGAATTTAACAATTATGCCACAACGGCAGACTAATTCACGTCCAAAAAATGCATAGTTTGTTTTCAATTATTCTTTTTATAAAAGTACCAGAAATTCAACTTTTTAACTAACTGACTAATTCACTAGCTCTATCAAACCCTAGGTTCATGGTCGCATGGACCTAAGCGTTCCACATATCCCTATCCTGAGCTAATGTTTTCAATCATCCCTTGCATATCTACTTATCTCAAATCACGGTTAATATTATTCTCCCACCTCATTCTTGGTCTACCAACTGGATGTTTTCCCTCTGGTTTTCCTATAAGAGGTTTTCATGCCCCTCTTTAATCTCAATTCGTGCTTCATGTCCTACTCATCACAGTACATTTTAAATAAATGGAATATTCATCCACAGTAATTCTGCCTGAGGGCAGGTCTTTCACTCCAACCATAGCATTTTGATACTATGCTTTGCGGCTTTACTAGGAAATTATAGGTGTGGTTGATTCCAGTTGCTTTCCACACCGGTAAAGGATGATGATGATAATGATAACATTGATTTTCGGGGACCGTTAGTCCCTAAGCATCCTGACATTTGTCTTACTGGTGAGGAAAAACCCCGAAAAACCCCTCACCCAGGAGCCTGTCCCGATCGGGAATTGAATCCAGACTCACAGTGTGACAAGGCAGCACGCTACCTCGAGACCACTGCAGTGGACAAATGAAATATAATAGTATATATAATAAAAACAGAAATTGACAAAATTTTAGGTAAGTTATAGTAAAGTTTATCAATGCTTTTAATGATAAAATTACTAGATTTTTTACGTTAATTTAGACTTTCAGGTGACTATAAATGTCTAAGCTAAAATACTTAGATAACACACAACAACAAAGAATTACTCGCAGGCTCGAAATGTATCAGTAACCATGTTTTAGGACTCGCAGAAGACGAAAATGATATTAGTTTTTTTCCAATCACCTAACTGGAGTCAGATATTTCGACGACAATCTTTAGCAGAAGTGATCGTTTCCGTGAGAGTCGCAGGCGCTATTGTCTCTCAAACTGGTCACCCTTCATTTTCTTTTGCGCAGTTTTATTACTCTTAGGAATTGTTAAACCCTCAGGAATACACAGGTATACAACATTTCCTGATTGCCACTCTCAAATACGAGAAGTAATACCTCGTTCTTTACAGTTCGTCTTACATTACATCATTATGATTGTGAAGTGTCGATATATGCATTATTGCGTATCATTATAAAGAAATTGAATTCAATAATCTGTTTTAATACGTAAGGTTCAGAGTTTTTATAATTTTGCAATGTCTCGCCGCTGTAAGAATTCTCCTAATTTATTCTGTTACGTATGTGGACAAAATCTCAGCGCAGAACTAGTTATAAAAAAAGTAAAGTGATCCCACAACAGACCCGGAGGCCCTTGGGGTAGTAGGAGGTTAAGGATCCCACTTTTTTCTAGACAATCGGCACTTTTATGTCAGCCGGGTTGTCAGCCCTGCGTGACGGCCGCCTTTACCCCAGAACAAGCGTCTGGTACTCATTTCCGTTAGAGGCTGAGTCGACCCCAGGGCCATAGTGCCGCCAGAGGGTTTGGATCAGTTTAAAAATCCTGACCCCTACGGGACTTGAACCCTCGACCCTCCGGCTTGTAGCTCAGTGCCTTAACCACTACGCTACGGCGTGCCCCACTAGTTATAAAGGCGTTCAACTTATATTTCGGGAACTATAGTAAATTTGGAGATACTGTTAAATACTGGGCCCCAATTTTTGCTGAACAAACTGCGAAAGGATTTTAATAGGGAGGTTAAAAGGTTCGCATTCGTGCATGCCATTTGCCATTCCAATGTTGTGGAGGGAACCTACGGACCACATCACTGATTTATTTCTGTATGGTCAATATATATGGTTTCACTTAAAAAATAAGCATTCTCTTCAGTATCCAAATTTGCGGTCAGCCATGCGACCTGTTAAACATAGTGATTCTTGACCGAACTTGGGTGACATCAGTGATGAACATGGCAAAAGGTTCCACGAAGACATTTTAGAAATGGAAAGGCGTTATAAAGGGAAATCAGTGACCAACATACTTGCTGATTACCGCTGGCAACTTATCACAGACGTTTCGAAGCCATCTTATCGGCGTACGTCATCCAGGAAGAAGTTTTGAAACGTGAGATTTTTGCTACAATTTAAGCATGTGTTATAACGTAACTACTTATATATCCTTCTTAGAAAAAAATATTTTAACTTTTTGGATCTTACATGATTTGGTTTTACATAGATCAAATGCTTCTAGCAATATTATTGCAAAAAAAATTGAAACTAAGTGCAGATAAGCGAAATATAACGAAAAACGTACAATACGTCCTCGCAAAAAACTGTTAGGTGATAGAGAAAAACGGACTTCAAATTCGAAATCAGCGCATGCCAATTACCTAACAACACCTATTTTCATTTATGCGAGCGACAAAAAGTTCAAATTTGTTGTTGTGTGTAATTGATACTAGTGCTCGTTCCCAATGCACAAGTCATGAGGAAGTGAAAATCATACTACTGTGGACAGTGTTTAAAATTTATGTTGCATTCAAACAAAGATCCCTACAATCTGCGTACTGTTAAGTACAGTGAACCCAATTAATGGTGTTCGGAAGTTCGCGAGAGCCTATGCCCATCAATCACTTGATTAGTTAGCGGTAAGGAACTATTCTCTGATGTTATAACGGGAGGAATTAAGGCGTACACGTTCGCGGAGACGTAAAATAAGAATTTGTATCCCGAGCGTAAGCCTACATCTAACGCTATTATATTTATATTTAAGGAATAGACTTAACTATCAGTCTGATATTTTTTAGGAAGTAACAGTATGATGATTATTTATTAACTTTTTAATGATATCAAAGTTTACGGTTACAATATTACGCAATCTATAAATAAACTCAAAGATAATATCCATCCATCCATAGCAATTCTGCCCGAGGGCAGGTCTTCCACTGCAATCATAGCATTTTCATGCTATGCTTTGCAGCTCTACTAGGGAATTATAGGTGTGGTAACTTCCCGTTGCTCTCCACACCGGCGGAGGATGATGCTGCTGCTGATGATGATGATGGTGACGATTTTCGGTGGACAAAAAGAGATAATATGAGGGCTGCAGTAAATATTGAATGCTAAAAACGTACTGATAATTAATTAGAATATATCGACAGCATGATGTAGGAAATGGACATCTTTTTCAGCAACATACTGTATACGAGCTTGGGAAGTAGAAACTTTAAAAAGTTGAAGGCCTATCACAAGCATTATAAGAGTATTGGAGATACATGCGTCGATCTCGCGGTAAATAAATCATTGGTAGTTGAATGCAGGCTTTCACGGCCGGTAATCATAATGTTGAGTGATTCCGGGCTTTGTGGTCGTGGAAAGAACACCAGTAATGGATCACGGCTACAAAGCCCGGAATCACTCAACTTTAAAATAACTCATTGGTTAGAGAGATCGACTCCCTCGAATATCCGAGAGCTCTTACCTTAAATCACTATACTTTGTAGTGATGCAGTAGACGCGCACCTCTCACCGCTGAGTTCTGGAGTTTGCGTTTCCGTCACTCCATGTGGGTTTCGTAATGGACGAAACGGAGTCTGGGCCGTTTCATCTCGGGGTTTCTCATTTTTCTCCTGTCACAAGTTTCATTCTACGATTTATCGAAACTCATTTCATTAATCTCTCCTGTGTTGGTGCATCAGGCGTAATCGGCCCCTAATTCTTCATATTCACAGAAATTCAATGTAAGGGGCTTCATCACATCACATCTCATCTCTCGACCCGTTCCTGAGTCAGACATGAGTTCAGGAGGAAGTAGTACCTATATAGATAATGGTAACAACCGTACAAATATATTTTTACAAAAAAATAATATTCTTGTCCGTCTTTAATTTTGTTAGATGTAGGCAAATGTGAACAATTTAACCTAACGACTTCATTCTTTAAATTGTCATTTAAAATGAGAGGAAGTTTTCAACTAAAGAATTCAATTATGCATATCTAGAATTCTCAGACGTAGTTAATGATGTTAAAATATCAGTAATGTTCTTCCTACTCCTACAACTGGGCTTCCTTGTTCCCTGTAGACTCCTGTGGGCTGGCTGCGCCAAGTAATGGTGGGCTAATGTAATTACTCCTTACAACTTCTCAGACCAGTTCTACATGTCTAGTTAATTCCTAACATCCTCTTCACGACAGATCATCCACAATCTCATGAAATATACAAAGCACGCGCAGAATATCCGTGTGGAGTTGTAATTGGGTATTTTCTTTGATATTCATGAAATATCTTAGTTATTCAGGATGAGAAGTTGAGTAATGTAATAGCCCAAATGACATGATTCTGAAGTTGTTATAAAAAACATCGGTAAATATTGAACAAAGCTGCAAAACGTAAAAGAAAGAAGATACGATCCCAATATTTTAGAGCAACATTTTTGAATTTATAATACTGAAAACTGTGAAACAAGTATCTGTTTATTAGATAATAATGTTGCTAAAGCGGAATGTTTCCTCACAGTTATGAAATTGTAAAAGTGTTTTTTTACCTTATTGTAAAACAAGAATGTACCACTAGTTTGATACAAAACAAAAATCATTTAGCAATATCAAGTGAGATACTTTCATTGACAAACAAAACTATTAATAGCATTGCTATAAAACAGAACCTGATGTCCGAAATATCAACGAAAAAATAATTCATATTTGTTTTACAAAATGTGTGTGTATGTATATATATATATATATATATATATATATATATATATATATGGTCTCGAGGTAGCGTGCTGCCTTCTCACGCAGCGGGCCCTGGTTCGATTCCCGGTCCGGACAGGCTCCTGGGTGAGGTTTTTTTTGTGTTTTTCCTCACCTGTAAGTCAAATGTCAGGAAACGTAGGGCCCAACGGTCCCTAAAAATTATCCGGCCACCATCATCATCCTAATTATCATCATCACCGTCCTTCACCGGTGTGGAAAGCAACGGGAAACTACCACACCTAAAATTCCCTAGTAAAGCTGCAAAGCATAGCAGTGAAAGACCTGCCCTCGGGCAGAATTACTATGGATGGATGGGTATATATATATATATATATATATATATATATATATATATATGGTATGAACGATAATTCATACAAAATCAATGTTCAATAACTCCTGAATTTTAAATTTCAGCTTTTATAACTAACTTTTTAGTACATTCTCTTGTTAATTAGACCGATATACATATTAATATTGACTCTACATACTAAATTAAGTATGAAATAGCAGCACATGTCATTAAAGCATGTTAAAATAAAATGTATATCATAATATGAATAATTTAAAATCAAGAGGTCATACTCTGAGAAAGTATTATATAATCTTAAAATTATGCGAAGATAAATTTTATTCGAAGTATGAATAATTTATAATCAAGAGATGATAATATATATATATATTATACTAATAAAGTATTATATATTCATAAAATAATGCTAAACGAAAACGTATCTCAAAATATGAATAATTTATAATCAGTACCTCATTTAGACCTATATTGTACTGATAAAGAATTAGTCTACTTATTCAAAAAATAATGCTAAGTTAAAATGTACTCCAAAGTATGAAATATTTATAATCAAGACCTCATGCATATAGTATAGAGAAAATATAATATAGTATTCCTAACTACAATCATTAATCTGGGTTATATATTATTATATAAAAATCCATGCGGTGGGCCTAGCAGAGCCTTTGACTTACCAACCGGTACCTACTTGACTTCAGAAAAGTTAATTGCAGGTCGACGATCGACGAGTCAGTGTAGTGATAACATGTTCAATAAGTTATGTCTAAACCCTACCCGATAAAGCTGGTTTTCTCAACTTGGAGTTGTCACATACGGCAAGTACCCAAAATGCTTACGATTTTATGTAGGTACCGGGTTTCCACTAGCAGAAGGTTTCTCTCCTTAAGGCACATCTCCATCGCAAATCGTTCAGCCAAGGAACATACATTATATCCACAAAAATGCCACTGTAAATTTGAAAATTATTAAAATAATCTCTCTCTCACCTTGGCGTGGTGAGGGGGCTTAGTACCCGATGAGACAGACGACCATATTGGGGAAGATTTGACATAGGTTAATCTTGCTTGTGGGTAAGAGATGAGGGGGACTAAGAATAGCTCTCAACGAGGGAATTGCGTCTGTACTCATATTGGGCGGTCACATCTTTGTCAAGCCTTCAACGGTCAACTCAAGTGATAAGTAGAGCTAAACTTGCAAGGCTTGAAGAGTGGAAGTAGTAGCCCTCTCAAGGGGAGGGGGTAGATACCCAGAGGAGCATGTTTGGAGGCTCAGAGGAAGCAGTCCTTCTATCATCCCTGTCCCGTGAAGCGCTCGTAACGCTTCCAGGAGACATCATCTTACTGAAAAGCTTCATAGAAATCAATCAGACTGTCATAAAAGGAACCGACCCAAGCAAGACTTAGAAAACGTTGGGCTGATGCATTATGAAGTCGGAACGTGCTCTTGCCTAATCTTTGGAGTGACGACGACGATGATGATGATGCTGATGATTAAAATAACAGGATAAAGAAACAAACATTGAAACCATGTTAAACTCAAAGACATGCAACATTGAAAGTTATTTTTCAAATTGTATATTTGGCCACTTTCATTAAAGTGTTTATTTTAATAAAGCTTTACGGCGATGGAAATGTATTGCAAAAACTGAAGATTGATGCTTTAATAGAAATTTAGCAAGAAACGTCTTGGGCATTATTAAGCGTAGAGCTTATCGTAGTTAACGAGGAAGATGAAGTTGGTTGGCGGTTACTTCTTGGGTTGAGAAATGAGCGGATTTACTTAAAGACTGTCAACACAAAATCCAGAATGACAGCAGGAAAATAGAAATGAATGACAAAGCCGTCCGGATTTATTCACAAATTAACTATGTTATCTGTAGCTCAGGCCATCTGTTTATTTGTTAACCCGGCATAATCATGGTCTGACAAGTTTCGGGAAGTAATCCTATTATACTCACTTTTTTATTAGCTCTTACTTTCAGTGATATGCTTTTCTTTCAACAATCAAACGTAAAACAGTTCTACTTACTGCTAAATCACGCTTAAAATGTCAGGCATAAGTACAAAATAAAAATAAACCGTGTATATGCATGTTTTGTATTTTAACATTTATAAAGATAAAATTTCCCATGGGAAAGAGATTGATAATTGCATTAAATATTTAACGTTTTAGTGCATACCCAATAAAAAGGGCTGGTACGCAAATTTTAATTTTTCCCTTGGGGGGGTTTCTTTTCTAATAGACTATGTGAATAGGTTTAATTCACCATGCTCAATTTAAGTACAATATCCACTCAGCTTTCTTCCATCAAATAAATATTTTTCACAATATCAATTCTTTAGAGGATGAAGAAGGCTTACAACTCAATGGTACTAATAACACTGAGCAACAAAAAAGAAACTTTATTTGTCTCAGAAAGAAAAAATATGTGATTCTGATAGTATTGTTTCTCCTGAATTCAAATATGTTATCGGTTTTTCTCCATCACGCAAGGTTTCCGAGAGATAGGCATTTATAATTTCAAACACTTCAATATTTTATACATTCTTAACTACACAGTATTCGAACATTCGGACTCACCTAGAAAGTAAGAAATTACGATTTTCTGCTATATTTCGCCTGTGGAGCATCCCCCTTGTTGGTCCAACAATAATGGGCCAGCATATTAGGATTCCATTTGCCTTGATATCTCTTTTCCATAGCTGAAATCTCCTGATGAAAGTGTTCCCCGTTTTATTTTACAATGGACAAATGGACGAAAAAACGTTTATTAAAAAATAATTATTCAAATCCATTAATTGAAATTGAATTAAAAAAACTGTGGGTGATGGAGAAATTCCGAACACATATTTGAAAACACGATACAAAACTGCATTAAGTACAACTATTGGTACTCATGAGACAAATATCATGTCGACCAGTGTAAGCTGTTAGTTTACGCTGATGAAGTAGAATTATTATTGGTGACAGCGAGGAGATAAAAGGGCCAACACGCACACTCTATTGAATAACACTAACTGTAAGAAATTAGGACAGGAATTAAACATCAATAAAGTGGCTGAAATGACTGAATTGAAGAAGTGGTTGAATTCAAATACCTAGGAACAATAATTGCAAATAGGAATGAGATTCACAAATAAATTAAACATATAATGCAGGGTTTCGCTGTCCCGATGGCATGATGGGTGATGATGAGCTAGGAGAGTCTTTAATCTTAAACTTATTCTACGGTGAATATGGATGATCTTGATTATGATGGCCATAAATGATTATTATAGAATTGTTATAGTAAAATAATATATGATAAAGTAAACGCATACCGGTAATGTGTTTTGCTCCACTTGTAATTTGTCGCTGTTTATATTTAAGTCGCACACTTTATAACAACAAATAAGTAGAACATTAGTAATGCAAAACCATTTTTAGACAAGTAAAATACGGAAGTTTTCTATATCGGATTACAGATATCACATAGCTTAATTTTACTTCATGTGTCATAATATACGTAATTATATGAATGTGATGTTTTATACATCGGCCACCATATTTACCTTCCTTTGTTTTTTCGAGTATTTAATCATTTAATTGCATCTAGAACTGTAGATAGATACTTCGTATTCCACATACTGTTCTATTTTCTTATATCTTAGTAGAAAAAATAGTACATTTTAATGTCTAGAATTACTTATGTGCGCTCTTCATTCTTCATTTCATTACGAATTTTTAAAGGTTTGAAACTATTATCGTGATGTAATACCGAAACTTTTCGTTTTATATATAAAAATATATATAAAAAAAATTGATAGATTGATAGACTTGTCTTAAATGAAAAGGAAATAAACAGGACAACTAAAAATGTATAAACGGATTAAGAAAATCAAGAATCACGTTGAGCCTCATCAAAGACTAGTAAAAGAAGATCAGTTAGAATGCAAAGCCTACTAAAACATTGAAGATATATCAGTTAATTGAAGTTCTTTCTTTATACAACAGGCATATATTCTTTTTAATGCCCCATGTCTCCCCTGCTTTACGGGGATACGAACTGACGGGAGATAATTTTTAACTCAGGATCGCGTACACATCGGTATTCTTTTAACCGAACAGAGACATGAGGCTCACCAAATTAGTTATCATAAGTAATGCCACGAGTGATTTCCAAATTATCGATAAATTGGAAATCAAGAGTGGCATTTTTTAGGACTATTTAACGAATAAAATTAAGCTGTTTACTCACAAATCATTGTTTAACTATAGTTATTATAAAATATTTATGTATTTAATGTAAACGGCGATGTTTGAAAACAAATCAGAAATATGAGGTTATGTTCATTCACTGCTGCTTGATCATATTATTTATTGCCAAATAAGATCGCAATATTGTAACAGTGCACCCAAGTGGAGAAATAATGAAACACATCAAACTATATATCATAATCAACATTACGGGTTATTAATTTATTTTTTTAGTAAACAACTCAGTAAAATCAAGGAATCTGTTCATTATTTGCTATATTCAATGTATTTATTGGAGAAAAATAATGCTTTGACCTGTTCAGAACATTAAAAAGGAGGAGCTTTCTTTATCACAAAAGCAGGAGCTGATGAAGAGAAATCGATAAAGAGCGAGGAGAAACACGACTGTCATTGGTTGTAAAACAACATTCATTGAAACGTGATTTGTCATTGACTAGCATTTGTGGCATGAGTTAAATAGTCATAAGTTATTTCACGAGTGATATCCAAATCATCAATAAAAACACGAGTCACGAAGTGACGAATACATTTATCTAGAGGATTTGGAAATCAAGAGTGGCATTTGTTACGACTATTAAACGTATAAAATTAAGCTGTTTACTCAAAAATCAGTATTTAATTATAGCTATTTTAAAATATGTATACATATAATGTAAACGGCGATGTTTGAAAACAAATCAGAAATGTGTGATTATGTTTCATCTGTTTATTCATTGCAACTTGATCGTATTATTTATTTCCAAATCCTAGCGAAGAAAAAATTAAACACATCAAACTGTATATTATAATCAACATTATAGTTATTAATTTATTTTTTAGTGAACAATTCAGTAAAATAATTATTTAAAAACACAATTATTGAACACACAATTATCAAATGTATAGGTGGAAGGATTCTGTTCATTATTTGCTATATTTGTTGGAGAGTCAGTCACTGCAAAATAATACTCTATCCTTTTTTCAAGATATTGAAAAGGAGGGGCTCTCTTTATCACAAAAGCAGGAGCGGGTAAAAATAATTCGATGAAGAACGAGGTGAAACACGACTGTCATCGGTTCTAAAACAAAATTAATTGAAACGTGATTGGTCACTGATTCCCATTTGGCGTATGCGTTAATTAGTTCAATGCCATGGCCATCTCCCAGACAACGTGAATATTAAAGAAAAAATATATTTTTTTTAACTCATATGTTTATTCATACAAGACGGATATGTTACATATGGAAATGATGTTGATGATAGTATTCGGAGGACTACTTGGTACATAAGGTTACCTTAAATTTGTGTTATAAGTGAGGAAACCCCAGACAAAAACCGCACCTAGAAAACATTTCTCAACTTCCAATACAACGACGTTATCCCGATATCACAGTGGTGGACAGCAAAAATCTGATAATTTAAAAGCTGTTTTTTTAATATGATTAATTGTAATTATGTTTCTTCTTTTCTTCCTCTACATGGTTGTTTAACCTCTCATCTTACAGGTACTTTTACATGCAACACGCACTCCGGTGGTACGACCAGTTCGGAAAGAGATTTTAAACTTCAGATCACACACACACACACACACACTTTTCTGACCACACACAAACAAGGAGTAACCTCCTGGAATCAGTGTTCAGCTGAATGTCAGGGCCTCTTTGAAACACAACATTCAAACGAAACATATAATTCCCACGGATATTCATACTAAATATGGTGATGACTGTGATGGCTAGATGAAGTTCGGGGATCGTTTGAGTCTTAACATTTTTTTTGACATGTCTTACAGGTGAAACAAATGAACCAAGAGACTTGCCCCTAACGGAGATCGAACTTCGGTCCGATGCGTACGAAGCAGCGACGCTATTCCAAGACCACAGTGAGGGATATATTAGTTACTTTGTAGTAAGTATAAAATTCGAGGTAATATGAACATTCTTAGACCGCAGTGGTGGATATAAATCTAATAGGCCTATATAAAAATGAATGTTTGTTTGTTCGTAATTTATGCGCAGCCATACCGTTGATCCCATTGTGATTGGGCTTTTTGAAAAATGTACAGGAGATTCCCGGGATGAACATAGGCTATAAAAGAGTTGTGATACTCAACTCCTACACCCTTAAAAATCGCCCTTTGTAGTGGAAAACGTGAAAAAGTAGCTCTTTTGACGTTTAAATGGCTTACGTTGCCTAAACCATAACAAATACACAAAATTAATGTACACAGAATTGAATATCTCAAAAAAGCTTTACAAAAAAGTCCGCGATAGCATATGTTTATCTCTTACGGATAACTGACAATAGCCATTTTGTCTTTCATTGATGCCAAGAAGATCGAGACAAGTGTACGTAGATTTCAGTGCAAGCATAGCAGCATATGGCGGGTATTCTTTTACGGATAACTCACAATAACGAATTTTGTCTTTTAGCTCATTTATGCCAAGAAGATCGAGATAAGTAGATTGCAGGGCAACACCGGATAATCAGCACGGGGAATCTTAAAATAATTACGATACACACTTATAATTATTTTTCATTTTACTTATTGAACTAATCATAAGAAGTACATTCATTTTGTCTTACAGCTCATTTATGCCAAGAATATCGGGAGGAGTAGATTCCCGGACAACGCCGGGTAAACAGCATGGGGTATGTAAAATAATTACGATATAAATGTTTCCATCTACTTATTTAACTAAACATAAAACACATTAATTTTCGTATTTCAGCTCATTTATGTGAAGAAGATCGGCATAAGTAGATTCCCGGGCATCGCCGTGTACTCAGCACGGAACATCTAAAAAATATAAATTGATAATTATTTTTTCCTTTTACTTATTCAACTAAACATAAAAAGCACATTCATTTTCATTTATTTAGGCGTAGCAGCGCACGCCGGGTATTAGCATGTAAAATCTAAAAACTAAATTGAAACCATTATCATTCCAAACCTAGTCCTTTTTTATATGTTTGAAAAGTTATAAAGCAAATAATTTAAAACCTTTCAATACATTGTACAAATATTCCAGTTATGTTCGACATTGCTGGACATTTGAATTCACCTGGCATACTAGAATGTCGATGTATTTTATGTTATGGAGTGTTGATATGCATGGCATTTCGATGGAGTTGTTGGAAACACAAGAGTAATGTAGTGGGAGGAACAGAGAAACATATATGAATATATTCTCAAATCAATATCCATAACAATACAGTACTGCGAAATAACACAAGCTATCCGTGTACATCGCACATATTCCTCATTCAATATGTGATTTGTTTTTTGTAGAAACAGTAGCAACTTTATGTTATTCCTGTAACTATTCAGATTTATCGTGTTTTAAATGTGACTAACCTTAATGAAAAGTGGCAAGAGGTACTATACCAGAATTCTTAGCTAAATTTTGGAATTTCTTAGATTGGGACAGAGTGTATCTTTCTAAAATTGTCATCGCTGCCATTAGATGATCAATTTTAAGAAACCATGTTTACAAAATTTCCTCTTTATAGAATATACTTAATTTACAATTTGAAATTTTTTAATGTATTTCATCAATTTCGAAAATTAATTGTTTAATCACTTTGTTCTTGTTGCAATCCCCTAATGAGGAAAGTTTTATATAAAATATATATAATAAAATTTTAAAAAAATGTCAAGTGTCAAGTAAGAATGCCCGGGAAGTAACATCCTGAAATGAGGTGATTTATTATCCTACAGTAGGAACAATAAATAGCTATATCCACTATTTTTATTTTTCCTGTACCAAGAAATAATAAATCATGTTTGTTAAAATGGTGTAGAAACATATGAACATTTTAAACGTATTCACATCTTTTGTTTTGTTTGTACGTAGAGGTCTGTTGATTTTTTTTCAGGTAAAATTAAATATTGCAGATTAAAATCTTTTGAGGTTTTTTAATACTGTAAACCTGTTAATACTAATCCAATATATAAAAATGTTTTGTTTGTTGGTTTGCTTGTTCGTACTTTATGCGGCCATACTCTTGATCCGATTGTAATGGGGCTTTTAGCAAAATGTTCAGGAGATTCCCGGGATGAACATAGGCTATAACAGAGTTGTGATACTCAACTCTTCGCCCTTAAAAATCGCCCTTTGTAGTGGAAAACGTGAAAAAAGTAGCTCTTTGAACGCTTAAATGGCTTACGCTGCCTAAACCAAATAAAATAACAAATTTAGTTTACACACAGAATTTAATTTCTCAAAGAGCTCTACAAAAACGTCCGCAACCGCATATGTTTATCTCTTACGGATAACTCACAATAACCATTTTTGTCTTTTATTGATGCCAAGAAGCTCGAGACAAGTACGTAAATTCCTGTGCAAGCATAACAGCACATGGTGGGTATTTTATTACGGATAACTCAAAATAATGAATTTTGTCTTTTAGCTCATCTTTATGCCAAGATCGAGATAAATAGATTCCCGGGCAACACCGAGTAATGAGCACGGGAAATCTTAAAATTATTACGATATACATTTATAATTATTTTTCATTTCATTTCCATCCATCCATAGTAATTCTGCCCGAGGGCAGGTCCTTCACTGCAATCATAGAATTTTCATGCTATGCTTGCAGCTTTACTAGGGAATTGTAAGTGTGATAGCTTCCCGTTGCTCTCCACACCGGTGAAGGATGATGATGATGAAGATGATAATGATAAGCATGATGATGATGGCTATATGATTTCGGGGACCGTTTGGGCCTTAAAGTTTTCCTGACATTTGTCTTACAGGTGAGGAAAAACCCCGACAAAAACCTCACCCACAAAAACTGCCCTGACCGGGGATCGATCCCGAGACCTCTCCGTGACAAGGCATCACGCTACCTCGAGACCACAGCGGTGGACTCATTTTACTTATTGAACTTAATCATAAGAAGTGCATTAATTTTTGTCTTTCAACTCATTTATGCCAAGAAGGCCGGGATGAGTAGATTCCCGGACAACGCCGGGTAAACAGCACGGGATATCTAAAAATAATTACGATATAAATATTTCCTCCTACTTATTTAACTAAATATAAAACGCATGATTTTCGTATTTCAGCTCATTTATGTCAAGATGATCATGATGAATAGATTCCCTGGCAACGCCGGGTAATCAGCACGGGGTACCTAAAAAATACAAATTTATAATTTTTTCCTCGAACTTAATCAACTAAACATAAAAACACGTAAATATTCATGTATTTAGGCGTAGCAGCGTACGCCGGGTATTACCTAGTCATTAATAAATGCTTTACTCCTGTTTGTGCGTTGTTTTATATTTCGATTCCTCTTGTTATAAGCGTTCGTGACAATAGTAGTCTTTCGAACAGGTCCCGCCGGAGAAGTAGGAAGTAGAATGTATGTTCCATAGTTAGTACCGCGCTCCACACGGAACTTGGAGCTCTGAACTATGACATGCCTGTGCTAGACCTTTTAAAAATTAACTTGAATTCCTTTAAAACAAGTACACATATTTGTTCCTTGACATAGAAAAAGTTTCAGTTAATTAATTTAACAAACCTAACCTAGAAGTTCTGCTGGTGGAATTAAAATAATCTTCTTAAATACTATTTTAACTAGTTATTGCCAGGACTAGGATATTTATGCTATAAAAGGTTAGGAGTACAATATAGATATATTATTTAACTCTTTGTCTGTGAAATCTAGAAAAAAGTATTATTTCTCATCATCATCATCATCATGAACAAATTCGTTTTAGGCCATGTGGCCTGTACGGTAAACCTAGCGAAGATGGTCTTGATCTTTCCACCGATGTTTTGGTCTTCCTTGGTCCCTATGTCCAGTTGGGGTATATTGGAATGCCAATTTTGGAAGTCTATTTCTCAATGTATTATATTGCGAACTTAACGTAAAGTACATCAAATCCTTGCCCTATTTTATATTTAAATACTAATTCATCAGTTTACAATATAAATAATGACTTAATAAGTATTATTAATTTTTAATTTAACTTTTACAGGAATTAATCACTATGAGGTTTAATTGTACCATTATTACTGTTATTATTTTAAATATTTTTAATGCCCCAGCTTTTGATTTCGACATTTCTGGTGTTCTCTCCTGGCATTGGCGGAATTGTAACCAACGTCTGAGGTTGGAACGCCTGGAAGGCGGAGTTAAACTGCCCAGATGATATGATGAGTGGTAATGATGATAGTTGTGCGACAGGAGAGTCCTTAATCCTAAACTTAATCTAAGACGAATATGATTAATGATGAGTATGATGGCCATATGGTTTTGGGAAACCGTTTGGGCCTTAAAGTATCCTGACTTTTGTCTCACAGCTTAGGAAAAACCCCGAAAAAACCTCACCTACGAAAGTTGTCGCAACCGGGGATCGAACCCGGGCCCGCTGCGTCACAAGGTAGCACGCTACCTCGAGACCACAAAGGTGGATATATTTCTTAATACAGTGTGCGGAAGAAACAATGACCCATTTTGAACATGCTATTTTGGCATGAAGAAATACAACTATATGTTATTAGTGTACATTGTTCGAAAGAACACATTCTACCATTAATTACACATGTCACTTTTTGTAAATTATGTCCTTGGGTCCACCATTGTTGGCGATATAATCTTCTGCACCAACACGCACATTCTCCATAACCTTATGAAGAGTGTCAGCTGTTATGACCTTGATTTCGGCGTAAAGTTGTCTTTCAAGTCTTCAAGAGTTGTTGGCTTGTTAGCATACACTTTGGATTTTAGGAATCCGCACAGAAAAATCACAAGCCTATAAATCGGGCAAACGGGATGGCCAGTTGACATTGCCAAAGCAGCTCTTACTCTTGCAATGTTGTCCGGTGTGCGAACCGTACGTGGCCTACCAGGTGGCTTATTGTTTGTTACAGATGCTGCTGCTCTGAGCTGCTGGACCCATCTCGTAATCGACTTCCGAGACGGAACTTGATAATTCAGACCAATGTTAAAATGTTGGCGAAACAAACGCTATGTTTCTATTGCAAACGAACGGTGTCCGTTTGACCAACGCCCCATACTTATTGGCAATGCTTTGAACTGCACTACGCATTGGTGCCAATATCAACTCTCTAGAAAGCCGTGTCAAACAATGGCGGACAATTTAAAATGAGCTATTGTTTCTGCCGCACCCGGTATACAATTATTTTTTTAACAAATTATTATTTTACATATAGTATATAATAATAATAATAATAATAATAATAATAATAATAATCATCATCATCATCCACCGCTGTGGTCTCAGAATAGCGTCGTTGCCTCGTTCGCAGCGAGCCTGGGTACGATGTCCGGTCGTGACATGTTTCCTGGGTGATGATTTTTCTGTTTATTTTTTCTTTCTCACCTGTAAGACAAACATCAGAAAACTTCAAGACCAAACGAGTCCCCAAAATTCATCTGGCCATCATAATCATCATTATCATATTCACCAGGTTAGAACGAATGTGCATGTGGATTTTGTGTTTTGTTTTAATGTTGTATTGTCTTGGAGGAGGCCCAGACATTGAGTTAATATCTAATTTGGGGTGGCTCTCCATGTACTTGTGTGGTCAAAAAATTATGTACGTTATCCATAGTTAAAAATCACTTCCCGACAGATGGTGCCACTGTAAGGCCCGGTGGTGTGCAGCACGTAAAAGTACCTATAAGGTGAGATGTTAAACCACATTAATTGAATTAAATGGAATAGTAATATTTATTAATATACTAGATATTATTATTATTATTATTATTATTATTATTATTATTATTATTATTATTATTATTATTATTATTATTATTATTATTATTATTATTATAAACAGTATAGGACACAACACACCTGAATAACACAATGATTTTGTAATAACTGTTTTAAGACTATCTTTTAATATTAATAGCGAACAATAATAATAAAATAGGAAAATAGAAACAGCAGAAATGAAGTTCCTACGTTCAGTAGCAGGTGTGAAAATTCTGGACAAGAAAAGAAGTGAGGATATTAGGAAGGACTTAAACATTTTCAATTTAACAAATAGAATTGACAACATGAGAAACAACTGGTATGAACATGTCAAGAGAATGCCTACAGATAGAATCCCTCAGCTGTTACTAAAGTACAAACCAATAGGACATAGAAATGTTGGACGCCCATTTACTAGATGGGAGGATTCATTAAATCCCACTTGATGTGAAAACAGGTCAAAAGGCCTAATTTCATAAAGCAGAAGAACAACAATAATAATAATAATCTTCTTCTTCTTTCCAAGTATTAGGCCAAGGCCTGTTACGATCCTATAGAAAATTTTCCCTCCAGCGTTTCATAGGACGGCCCAGTGATCTTCGTCCTCTTGGCATATAATTATAAACAGCTTTGGGGATCCGATTTGAACTCATTCTTTCAAGATGGTGTTTCCAATTTAGTTGGTACTGTTTAATATGTTCCAAAATTGGCGTAGTCTTTAATTCTTTTAAGACATCGGTGTTCCTTTTCCGATCCCATCTGGTGTAACCCGCTGTTCTGCGCATGAATCTCATTTTACAAGCCGTTATTCTGCTTTCATGTTGTTTTTTTAGTGTCTATGCTTCACTACCATAGGTCAACACTGGTCTAGCCAAAGTGTTATATAAACGTAATCTGGTGTTTTTAAAATAGTAATAATAATAATAATAATTATTATTATTATTATTATTATTATTATTATTATTATTATATAATGAAACAATGTATTTGAAAGTATATAATTAAAATCGTTTATCGCAAAATTAGCTTCAAGCTTTCTAGAAGTTACTAAACTTGCTCTGTAATTAATTTGTTATAACCATTCACAAGATGTTAACCCATATGAACGATAAGTTTAAACAAGTCAATAATTCACGGTCGAGTTATTTCATCAAGTCTTCAACATCTATTAATTATGATATGACGTTTGTTGCTCTGCGTTTAAATTCCTATGTCAAAGCTTCGCGAGCTCAATTTGATAACATAATAGTAAACCACAGAAATAAATAACGTTCAAGAAGTACTGTACGTCTAGTTCTGACAAAAAGTAATCCTGACACAAATACTAAACTTTACACAACATGCAACGCTAATGACGTCATCTAAAGGTCATACAACTTTAAGTCACGAATATTAAACTGGACAATAGCTACAGGCGTCATGTGCATATTTATAGAAAAGTTATTAATATATTTATCAGAAGGGAAGAGTGCATACTCCGCCCTTGTATGATGATATTAATTACAGCGTAGGGTGAGGACATTTGCGCTGGATTTATTACGTTCCTCTAGGGAGGACATGTTGAGTCTCATGTTTAAAACATGCGCACGTCAAAGTATTTTCTTCTGGCATACGTTTCATGATCTCTGATGTTGTATCTCATTTGATACGTACAAAACTTACCATGTATTCAAGAGCCCTATTTAAAAATACTTCATAATTGGCCAATTCATATAAGAAGCTGAATTAACTACCGGTACCTGAAATTCTGTTGGTGAAGGTGGACTAGTGGTTAACATACTCGCATCTAGTTCCAATGTTTGCGGGTTCAAACCCTTCTAGCAGAGATGAACTTTTCATGACATGAAAATTCGGAGTATGCTTCCTTCGGAAGGGAAGTAAAATTGTGGGTCCCGTATCGTAAATTTTTGACACGTAAAAGAAAATCAATCCTGAAATAAGGTACTTCTGAAAAAGACATTTAGTCCTTTCACGCCCAACTTTTAAATCAAAACTTATATCAGATGTTAAAAAGTTACTCTAGTATAAAACTACGGTTTTCAATATTAAAAACAGTGTCCACCGCTGTGGTCTCGAGGTAGCGTGCTGCCTTGTCACGCAGCGGGCCCGGGTTCATCTTAGGTTAAGCTTAGGATCAGGGACTCTCCTGACGCACCATTATCATCATTATCACTCATATAATCGGGGCAACGCAACCCCGCCTTGCAGGCGCCCCAACCTCAGAAGAGGGTTACAAGTACGCCATGCCAGGAGAGAAACCCAGGAATGTCGAAAGACAAATCTGGGACATTTGAAAAAAAAATTAAAAACAGTACCTACATCAGGAAGGGTGAGTTGGATTAGAGCTCAAGAAAGATAGTAGTAATTGTAGGACTTTATTAGACTAAAAGTAAGATACATACAATGTTATTTATAAATATGGGTCGCACGGGTAGCAAGCCGTACGTCCTATTGACAGTCCGTATCAATACAATAATGTCTAGAAATAATATAACGTAAGAAAAAAACAACAGAAAACAATACAATTATCTACTAACTCACTGGCACTATCGAACCCGCAGGTTCATGGCCGCGCGGACATGAGCTCTCCATACATCCCTATCCTGAGCTAATGTTTTCCCAATCATCCCCTGTATAATCTACTTACCTTAAATCATAGTTAATGTTATTCTCCCACCTCATTCTTGGTCTACCAACTGGGCGTTTTCTCTCTAGTTTTCCTATAAGAAGCTTCCAGCACCTCTTTCATTCTCCACTCGTGCCACATGTCCTGCCCATCGCAGTCTACGAGACTTAACAACACAATTACCTCATATATTAATTAGGTTCCGTAAATTACTAAGTATTAATGATATTAGACTATATATATATTCACGAATAAGTGTTGTTCTTATTTTCTGCGTTTTTTTCCAGAAATTTACCTACGTTTATCTAATTTTCTGGGTTTACCATTAACTCGTAGCATGCCAATCTTTCACGATTTGAATTTAGAAATCTTTCCGGTAACAACTGACGCTTCCAATATTCTAAATCGCTACATTTTCTTAATATAAGTATTTCGTGTTCAAACCTCCCGGATATTGGACATATTCGCACATCCTGATCATTGGTAACTTTAGAAATCTCCATGCTCCCAACATGAACCAAGCAAGCTCAGATATATCTTTAAATCCTAGATTGGATATATATGATTCCTTTCCCCAGACTTCTTATTTACTACACGGTGTTCCTCAGCTACATGAACTGATGTAGTCAGCTCATGTCGTCGGGATCGAATTACAATATTATGTGCTGTGATTTGGGCTTTATCATGAGGATGAAAAGCCCAACTCCCATTTCCAAACATGTCACGCCTTATCCCTCTAGACCAATTATAGATCATCCAGTTCCTGACAAACTATAGACATTTTCGTTCTTGCATATACAAGATGAATAAAAACTTATCCACTAAGTAATTCATATGTAAGTCTCTCGCAAACGGCTTCATCTTATGACTGCGTGCACCTTGTTTTGAAACAATGTACAAACAATTGCAAAAACGGCACTTCTCCAAATTATATTGCAACACCACACTAACATTACTTAATTATAAGATTTCCCAAAAAAACTACCATGCTTTGTAAAATTAACGGACATCAAAATTTATCGAATTTTAATTGAAATAATGATTAAGCCTAAACGTGTCTGTAAATACCCTTTGGTACAGTATCCTTCGGTTAAACTAATACATTTTGGTTAAAAAAAGTGTGTCATATAGAAAAAGTGAAGGTACTGAAAACAAAATAAATAAATTTAATTATATGTTAGTCAATATAAAACGAAGTCTCAAAGGAACTAGAAAGGAGACACTTTTAAAACTTTATAAAACAATGGCGGTTCCAACACTGCTGTATGGATCGGAACACTGGCTCTTAACCAAAAACCAGGAACGAAGAATAGAAACGTCAGAAATGAGGTTTCTAAGGATTGTGGCTGGCTATACAATAATGGATCAAAGGCGAAGTGAGGATATACGAAGAGAACTGAATATATTCAAACTATTAGATAGAATTACACAATACAGAGATGAATGGATGGACAAAATCAATAGGATGGATAACAATAGAATTCCGAAACAGATTCTTCATTACAAACCACTAGCTGTCAGTCCTTTGCAAATTGAGTTTGTCACTATAATTCATATATCTAGTTCCAACAGAATAAAAACTCTTAGTACAGCGATCCGTCCATCCATCCATCCATAGTAATTCTGCCCGAGGACAGGTCTTTCACTGCAATCATAGCATTTTCATGCTATGCTTTGCAGCTTTACTAGGGAATTATAGGTCTGGTAGCTTCCCGTTGCTTTCCACACCGGCGAAGGATGGTGATGATAATGATAAGGATGATGATGAAGGCCGGATGATTTTTCGGGAACCGTTGGGCCCTATGCTTCCGAAAAAATCTCACTCAGGAAGCTTGTCCCGACCGGGAATCGAACACGGGCCCTCTGCGTGGGAAGGCAGCACGCTATCTCGAGACCACTGCAGTGGACAGTACAGCAATAGTAACTCAAAATATCATTTCACCACAGTTTCAATTCTGAAGTTGATTAAAAGAATGACTGACATGTAAAATATTATATTTTAAATATTTGTTTTCCTACAGTATCAACATTACTAATTCCTCATCTTTCACGGTTTCAGAAGTTCATCCCACGTTACATTAGACATTGTTGATATATATTAGGGTTATAACTTTTTGGACTTTTGTGAAATAAAATATTTCCTTTGCAATGGATGAATGAACGTTTACTTAAAACCATTAAAACATATATATATATATATATATATATATATATATATATATATATATAGAGTGTTTCATAAAGGATGGCGCAAACTTAAATGGTTGAAATCATACGATAATAGAAGCAACAATGTCCCAATAAACATGGGTCCGCAAACGAGCCGTTTGCGAGATAATTACGAATGTATGGTTACAAGCCGCCACTGATTTCATTGTAAACACCGTCCTAGTTAGTAGAATTTTATTTGAATTTAGATTTTACTATTAATTTTTCATCTCATTTAGTTCACATTTTACAGTTCACTTCACTTATGGGTTACCTGTTAAAGGAGATGTTAAAGTGTCTTCCTTGCATCTGGATGCAATACTGAGCTCGTCTCTGCAATGAATGTCAAATTCTTTCGAAAACCCCTGGATAATTTCTGAATTTTTGACAAGCATGTACAACTCTCTGCTCCAGTTCTTCAATCGTGTTAACGGGTGTGCTGTATACTTCGCTTATGAGGTGACCCCAGACATAAAAATCCAAAGGATTTAGATCAGGTGATCTTGGAGGCCAAGGTACAGATCCGCCTTGACCTATCCATCTTCGGCCGTATCTGCGCGTTAGATGCCGTCTCACAGCAGCAGCAGCAAAATGTGCCGGAGCTCCATCATGCATGTACCACAAACTCCGGCGTTGCTGAAGGGAAACATCCTCAAGCAATCCTGGAAGATGATGCCGCAGAAACCTAAGGTACCTCCGTCCATTATGTTTTCGTAGAAGAATGTGTGGCCCAATGAGATAATCACCTAGTACGATGTTACAAACAATGACGTCAGTGGCGGCTTGTAACTATACATTCGTAATTATCTCGCAAACGGCTCGTTTGCGCCATCCTTTATGAAACACTCTGTACATATATATAAACATATTTGGGGTGACCTTTTCTTGAAGCTCAGTGAAATGAAGGCCTTTTTCAATGGTTTTAAGTAAACGTTCACCCATTCATTGCACAGGAAATATTTTATTTCAACAAACAGTCCAAAAAGTTATAACCCTCTAGGGTTATTTCAACAAACAGTCCAAAAAGTTATAACCCTCTAGGGTTGTAACTTTTTGGACTTTTTTGAAATAAAATATTTGCTGTAAAATGAATGGGTGTAAAATAATTCCTTTGCAACGAATGGGTGAACTTTTACTTAAAACCATTGAAACATGCCTTCATTTCACTGAGCTTCAAGAAAAGGTCACCCGAAACATATGTATATATCAATATTTAATATTAATTTGGGGGTGACCTTTTCTTGAAGCTAAGTGAAATGAAGACCTTTTTTAATGGTCTTAAGCAAACGTTCACCCATTCATTGCACAGGAAGCATTTTATTTCACAAAAGTTCAAAAAGTTATAATCCTAATATAATATATATATATATATATATATATATGTGTGTGTGTGTGTTGTGTGTGTGTGTTAATTAATCTTACAGTACTACACTATAAATTAACTAGGTTTGCATCATGTAAATATATCGTTATCTTCTAATATTACTAATTTTATTTACCTGTAATACTTTCTTTAATGTAAATTGCAAGTGTGAAATCATGAACTGCAGGGAGAACGCCAGATCAAAATTACTAATATATTGGAATACTGGACTGTTGAAATGAAAAAGTGGCAACCGAAGAAGAAATTGATAAACTCGTAATTAGAGAATGGGAGTCACAAGATATGCTATTAAATTGTCATAATCAGAAAGAGTATTTTAAAAAGAGGCAGACAAGAAATAGTTCGATGAAGAATGTGCCGACATTTTAAATGAAAGAAGCTAGCAAAAAAATGAATTAGTTACAAGAGACGAATGAAGAGAATTTAGAAAAATTGGATAAGATAAAAGGGAAATCACTAGGTTTTTAAAGAGTAAAAGAAAAGACAGATAGGAAAAATAATTTTGAAAGAGAAGATTAATGATCAGGAAATTAATTTTAAAAATACGATTTTTAGATAATGATATCAGAGAATTAGAATGGAAAGGAAAGGGTTTTGGGCTAGAAGAAATATTATTGGAATGAGAATTGTGATGTAATTACATATTCCAGGAGATAACTATCTCACTCACTCACTGACACTATCGGAACCGTAGATATATGGGCGCGCGGACATAAGCTCTCCACACATCCCTATCCTGAGCTAATATTTTCCAACCTTCCACTGTATAATTTACCTCCTCAATTTACTGTTAATGTTATTATCCTATCACAGACTTGCCTAATTTCCTCTGGTTTTCCAACAAGGAATTCCATGCCGCTCTTTAATTTTTATTCGTCCCACATGTCCTGCCTAATGCAGTCTATGAAGCTTATCTCTTCTTATTACATCTGGTTACCCATAAATATAATTCAGCTCAGTGTTAAGTATATCCAATAGTTTTAAGAACTAGAGGGAGAGAGTGAAAAACAATTAGGCACTTAGGCACCTAATGGTTGATACAGTAAAACTTGTATAATCCGAAACTTGAATAATGCGGAAATCTGTCCAATGTGAACAAATGTATTGGTCTCGGCGATATAATAGTAATTTTACGTGTATTTATTTTGCATAAAACGGAATCTGTCCAACGCGGAAACGGAAGGACATTTCTATACAATTCATGAAAAAGATTTATGAAGCGGAAAGACAGGCAGAGAAATAAATCAGTTTCCACTTCAATGAATTCCCGTTAGGCAAAAAAAAAAACAATAAGGAATGAATCCTGCCGCCGGATAAAGTACAGATTCTACCTATACCTGAAATTTTCTTTCGGCCTCACTGCACACCCGTTACGCGAAATACAGATACCTGTCTCACAAATAACCATTACACTGTAAAATCTTAAATATTAGTTTAAGTTCTGAGACCGATCTTTCACAGGTTGTGTTCTGAATTAACGGAATAAAGTTGGCTAAAAAGTATGTATCATTCTCATTAAACGAAAACGTGAAAGTGATCAAAGATAAATCTCCAAATTTCCGGACCAATGCTCTAAAGTCAAGCCCTACCTCTTGCTAAATTCCTAGGTAATAATGTTTTCAAGGCATCTTCAGGCTGGCTGGGCAGTTTTAAAAGAAGACACAATGTAGTGTGGAATGAAATTTTTGGGGAATCAAAGGATGTGGACGAAAGTGCAGTTAGTGAGCGGAAACCGAAACTGCATACTTTAATTTCAGGATACGCGTAAGGGACATTTTTAACGCTGACGAAACGGGGCTGTTTTTTTCGCGCGTTACCTTAGAAGTCGCTCGTACATACTATACTTCACTTCACTTCACTTTTCAACGGCAGCGGAACTACAATGAAGCCAAGGTATGTAAAGAGACACATAAGGTACTCAATAACGTAAGATTATTAAGAAGTTATAGTTTTTTATAGTGCGAAATATTGTCTAATGTGGAAAAAGAAATGGTCCCATGCGATTCCGCTTTGAGCAAGTTTTACTGTAGCATCTTTTAAGATCCCTCAGTCGAATATGACACACATTTGATGGTCACACTTCTACAATATTTATGTTGATACTTAGAATAACTAGATATAAATAAATCCAAAAATCACACTTTTAGAATTGTTATAATTAATCACTACATATAGCATATATGAAAGTATTTGACAACCTTTTAACGCTATGAAGCATATATATATATATATATATATCTTCATTGCCAAATTAAAAAAAAAATATATATATAAGTGTTACTGCTATAAAGTAAATATTCTCTTTAAAAACAAAAATTTGCTTAACTGTTATGTTAGCCGCTAGATGTCAGTTGGAACAAATGTCCGCTACCTCTTGTGTGAATTGAGAATACTACATGTATAAGAAAATTGTATGTTTATGTTGGAATTCTTGGGTAGCTCAGTTGGTTAGAGCGCTAAAGGTAAACACTTTAGAGACTCGAGTTCAAATCCCGACTCAAGCATTCTTTTTTCTTTTCATATCATATTTGCCTTCATTGCCAAATGTCAAAAATATATTTATAATATCTATATATACAAGCGTTACTGCTATAAAGCAAATATTCTCTTTAAAAAAAATTGCTTAACTGTTATGTTAGCCGCTAGATGTCAGTTGGAACAAATTTCCGCTACCTCTTGTGTGAATTGAGAATACTACTTGTATAAGAAAATTGTATGTTTGTGTTGGAATTCTTGGGTAGCTCAGTTGGTTAGAGCGCTAAAGGTAAACACTTTAGAGACTCGAGTTCAAATCCCGACTCAAGCATTCTTTTTTCTTTTCATATCATATTTGCCTTCATTGCCAAATGTCAAAAATATATTTATAATATCTATATATACAAGCGTTACTGCTATAAAGTAAATATTCTCTTTAAAAAAATTGCTTAACTGTTATGTTAGCCGCTAGATGTCAGTTGGAACAAATTTCCGCTACCTCTTGTGTGAATTGTAACATGTATAAGAAAATTGTATGTTTGTGTTGGAATTCTTGGGTAGCTCAGTTGGTTAGAGCGCTAAAGGTACAGACGTTAGAGACTCGAGTTCAAATCCCGACTCAAGCATTCTTTTTTCTTTTCATATCATATATACATATATATGACTTTTACAATGTTATAATTATCCGCTACATATTCCTCAAACAATTTCTAAACAATAAATTGTTGGTATAATTAATTTATATTCTTTATACTGCCTAGATTATCGTGTAACTCTGTAATTTACACGTGTGGATGTGAGACCTGGAGTTGGCTGGAAGTCCAAGAGCCTTCAAGGTTTATTGCACCATGAAGTTGTTTAAACGGTATTCATTAATTACAGATTTCATTTTTAATCTGAATTGTAATACTAATAAAATATTTTTTGTTCCAGACTTGAACAAACAACATAAAAAGAAAAGGAGTCAAATATGTAATATAAATGACATGAGAAAGAATTTCGGACTTTGTTGAAAATCTTGCTTGATGATCAAAGGAGCGACGTTTAGGCTTGCCAGATGAAAAAAATGTTGTAATGTCAAGTCATTAGCAATTCTCGCTAGTGTCGAGCAGATATAAAGAAACACGACTGAAGCTAAGATATGCTAATGACTGCTCGAGGCAAAACAGAAGTACATCGTGTATTTCTTTCTTCATTTCCGTTTAATATAACATCCTGTTAGTTAAGCATAGCCAGCTCAAACAACATGCCACTGAGATTTATTTTAATTTGTCCAACCATGTCCAGTTCCTGTTACACAATATTTCTAAACATGTATTCCACCATTTTTATGACATCATAAACTTGTGCCATCGCTATCGCAATTTTTAAAACTTGAAAACAATCTACTCTAACTTAACAACTTTACTCATTGAATAATTGCTAATGTTAGGAGGGCAGAAAGTGTAAGATAAAAAAACATCAAATGAAGATCTGTTACAATCGGCTGCTTACAAACTAAATGCAATATGTTGCGATTATAATTTTAAAATTTCAATAAGTAAAACAAAAATAATGACATTTTGTGGAAGAAATACTCTGCGTGCAAAAATAGTAATTAGACACGAAATTATTGAACAAGTATCCCACTTTAAATATTTAGGATGTGACAACAGCTATGTATGATAAAGATATTGAACACAAAACACATCAGTTTCAAGCTATTTGTGGTACAATAAATAGAACATTGAATAATAAAGCCCATATACAAACAAAATTAAAATGTTATAAAACAATGGCTGTCCCTGTCCTTTTGTATGGGAGTGAATCTTGGATTACCACTACCAAACAAGAAAGTAAAATCAAAGCAGCCGAGATGAAATTTTAAGAAGAGTAAAAGGCTGCACTAGAATGGACCAGATAAGAAACGAGGATATCCGTGAAGAACCGCAGATCTACTCCATAAAAGAAAATATATTTAACAACAAGATACAGTGGAAAGAACATGTAGAAAGAATGGAAGAAAGTAGATTACCAAATAAAATCTTCCATTATTTTCCAAGAGGAAGAAGAGATGTCGGACGTCCTCGGAAGAGATGGTCTTACATCTATTAGTGCAGACGGAACAGGCAACTCTTGCCTAAACCAGGAAGTGAAGAAAAAGAAGAAGAAGAAGAAAAACATCAAATTTACGCATTTTCTACTTCTATTAATGATAATGTTCTTCTTTGTGGATGGCGCTAGATCCCATGTCGGGCCCTGGACTCTTTAATAAATTCTCTCCTAATCTACCTGTCCATTGCGTTTCTTTTCCAATTTTTCACTCCTAAATTCTCTTTGAATCTCTATCTAGATTATCAATTAATTTTATCTTCGCACTACTCACTGGTCTCTCGCTTCCAATAGCGTTGCACAACATTTTCTCTGAGATGCGTTTATTTCTCATTTGATGAAAATGCCTGGCCCAAAGTATAATTTTGAATTTAATTGTATGAAAATGTTCACCGCTGTAGTCTCGAAGTAGCGTGCTGCCTTGTCACGCAGCGGGCCCAGGTTCGATCCCCAGTCGGGACAAATTTCCTGTGTGGTGTTTCTTCCGGGTTGTTCCTCACCTGTAAGACAAATGTTAGGAAACGTTAAGGCCTAAAGGTTCCCGAACATCATCTGGCCATCATTATCATCATTAACATATTCATTAGGTTTTTTTTTAGTTCATGTTAATTACTAGGATTGGTTGGAGAAAACCCTCAATGATGAGGAAAATTCTCAAAATAAAAAGTTAAGATTAAGGCATCTCTTGGCGCACCACTACTGTCATCATCACCTATAATATATCATCGGGCAGCGTAACTCCGCCTTCCAACCTCAGAACTGAGTTACGTTAACGTCATGATAGGAGAGAATACCAGAATGTCGAAATGACAACGTGGTGGCATTGAATAAAATATATGAAGATAGATTGTTCGCTTTATCACCTATGTGGTATAGAGATTATATTCCTTGACTCTGATCACGGAGGTCGCGAGTTCAAACTTGACCGGGGCCGATGTTTCTTTTAAGGTGGAAAAATTCAAGGGACAAGTCCTCCGAAATGGACTTAAAGCTGTCGGTCCCGAGTCTGAAGATTTTCTGGCACACAAAATTACTTCAGGCAGAAATTACAGTCTCTGAATAAAATTTAATCGGCCTTCCCAATCTGCTAATACATTCGTTGCTAATTGGTGCTTCTTTGAGACGCTGAGATAACCACTTTGGCATTCATTGACATCAGTAGGAAAATAAGCATAACCAAATTATGCTTCGTTAGGTATCTCGCTTTTGCCTCACGTGCGGATGTACGTGTACATAGACATACATATGTTCTTTACTTTGAATCTTATTGTATTCGATTCATTTTTAATATAGATTTTTCATAATATACACATTTCATTTCAACCAAATAATTTGTTATATATATCCATACATTGTAATTCTAACCGAGGGCAGGTCTTTCACTGCAATCATAGCATTTTCATGCTATGCTTTGCAGCTTTAGTAGGGAATTGTAGGTGTGGTAGCTTCCCGTTCCTTTCCACACCGGTGAAGGATGGTGATGATGATAATGATAAGGATGATTATGATGATGATGATGATGGACATATGATTTCGGGGAATATATATATATATATATATATATATATATAGAAAGAGATAGAGTATACAGTGGATAATGTACATTAGGTTATTTCTTCTGTGGATCTTCTTCTGATAGACCAAAATTTCGCAGATTATATTAAACATTCTTTCGCCGTATATTCTTAGGTCTATCACATCGTCTTCTTCCTTCTAGTTCCCAATCACGTATCAAGTTGAGAGTTATTTGCCTCTCTCCATTCTCCTCCTTGCATGTATATATAATCGTAAATAAATAGATACCTATATATTTTTTATCGCTTTATCCTCTTCAATTTCCTTTACACATCTTACCTCTTTATTCTCTTTATTCTCCATTTACGTTTAATAGTATTATGTAATAGATAAGCGCATAAGTATAGCACGAATACATAGAGGACCTAGCTAAATAATTATAAATTCGCAAATATAAACTAAACAGATGGGACCAGCCAACGGAACTGTAATCTAATATATGAAAATGAATGTTTGTTTGTTGGTTTGTTTGTTTATTCGTACTTTATGCGCGGCCATACCGTTGATCCGATTGTGATGGGGCTTTTTGCAAATTGTTCAGGGGATTCCTGGAATGAACATAGACTATAAGAGTGTTGTGATATTCAACTCCTACACCCTTAAAAATCACCCTTTGTAATGGAAAAATTGAAAAAGGTAGCTTTTTGAACGCTTAAATACCTTAAGCTGACTAAACCATAACAAATTCACAAAATTAATGTCCATAGAATTGAATATCTTAACACGCTCTACAAAAAAATCTGCTACAGCTTATGTTAATCTCTTACGGATAACTCACAATAATCATTTTTGTCATTCATTGATGCCAAGAAGATAGAGACAATTACGTAGTTTCCTGTACAAGCATAGCAGCATATGGCGGTAATCTTTTACGAATAACTGACATTAACGAATTTTGCCTTTAGCTCATTTATGCCAAAAAGTTCGGGATGAGTAGATTCCCGAACAACGCCAGGTAAACAGCACGGCGTATCTAAAAATAATTAGGAAATAAATTTCTCCTTTTACTTATTCAACAAAACATAAAACCCACCTAATTTTCCTATTTCAGCTCATTTATGGTCAAGAAGATCGGGATAAGTAGATTCCCGGGCAACACCGGGTAATCAGCACGAGGTATCTAAAAAAATATAAACTTATAATTATTATTCCCTTTACTTATTCAACTAAACATAAAAGCACATTTATTTTCATTTATTTAGGCGTAGCAGACCACGCCGGGTATTTGCTAGTGTTATATATTTTCATTAGTCATAAAATCAAATGCTGAATTGAATTTTTATTACCACCATATTAACTAAGAAGAAAATTGGAAGCAACATGTTAATAGAATGCCCATACGAAGAATCCCCAAGGCAATCCTAAAAATATCCCAACATGGGAAGAGATCATTAGGACGACCCATGAAGGGGGTGGAAGGTAAACTTCAGTAGATCGTAACTGTCCTTCGAGGACTATGACCTGTCGGGATGATGATGGTTACCAAGAGTATAATTTAATCATTAAACATCTTACAATAATTAACTAAATTTAAATATATTTAAAATGCAATAAACACATGAGTTCATACAATAGAAGAACACAGCCTATTGGCATTCGCTCAAAGGTCATAAACGTGTTATAACTGAAGACATTCAAGTATTTCATACTAAAATAAAATAGTAAATATAAAGAACTTATGAGAATCATACAAAAATAAATACAAATAAATCAAATCATAGCGAAAACAATTGATTAAATATTATACTTTATGACTGCGATTCCAAGCTACTAAATAACATCATACTAAAAAAATAATACAGAAGATACATGATTTGAGATCAAATAGAATAATTATTCGTAGTACTGCTTTCTTAGTTGATCATATTATGCTTTCAGTTTTCTAAGTGAGCCATTTTCAATTAAATCTTTGTAAGACTATTATTCTTCACATATTAAGTTCTAAAATGTATTTTGTGAAAGTGTTTCACTACATTTGTTTTAATTTTAAATGGAGTAAATCTGCTTCTCCTTATGAATGCTCTTAGACCTTAGTAACAAGATTCACAAAAATATATATTTTTAAATAGATTATAGAGTATGTATAACATTATATATAACCAAACAATGCTTAATGGCACATTATATTTAACAATATATTATTTATTCAAATCTGGTAATAAAAATAAATTTGAGGAAGTAATTGAACCATAAAGGTTAATTTTAAAAATACTTATAGATACAACTAACTTCACCTCTGGATTAACAAAAAGTATTGTCTATGGTATGTACAAAATAGGCCTGTAACATGCCATTAAAAAGTGTCACAAGTATTTTTCTCATTACATTTTTTAATTTTTACATGAAGGGTCATCTTTAACAATTTTGGTGAAAATACCAATATTGGCCTAGTCTATTAAACGTTCAATTGTTTAATATGCTCAGTTGTCGAATATAATTAATGATGCAGTATGAATATAAACTACATTTTATGAAATATTTATTTCGAGTTTTTGATGTTTCAGATTATTCAAATAGAAAATCAATCCCATAAATCGTGATGTTAAACTAACATGTTTAATTTGCATAGAGAGAGCATTAATGTTGGGCGGACCACACAAAATAATGTTATTTTATTTTACACAATCCATAAATTAATTACTTTTAATTTAACCCTTAAATTCTCAATGTATCCTAAGGATATATTAATTGTTTTAATGTATCTAATAGTTTTAATGAAACAGAAGAAAGCTATGAAATTACTGAAATATGTGGAGAATTACACAATATACCTAATAGTAACAGTTATGCACGATTTCGTTTTCAGTGCGGTCCGCCGCATTTAAACAGTTAATAGGCTACGGGAAATTACTGTTTTGTCAATTTACTAAATTATTAAATTGTTAATTATTAAATTAATAAATTGCAAATAGTGCGCAATATAGGCCACCAAACACAATGGAGTGTTACACACCGAAACATATTTTGACAGAGTTAAATTCACAAAACTTATGGGATACTACCCAATAAATCACAATAAAATACCATAATTTTTCAACAATGCGAATTAGGTAGGAAAAATAATATAAAAAACACTATATAGCAAGCATAAAAAATAATTACCCACCAAGAGATAAATCTCAGAATCGGCACACTTGGACGGCAGGTGATTTTCGCGGTTCATCAGGAAAACTTTTAAAAGCAGTCCAAGATTTTCTTTTTCTTCACTTCACTTCACGGGCTAGGCAAATTGCCTGTTCCGCCTCACAGTTGTTCTGTCCACATTTTCACTGGCCTTCCTACATTCCTTGAACCTCTTGGCTTGTAGTTAAATGCTGCTTTTCGTAATCTTGTTACATTCATTCTCTCTACATGTCTAAACCATTTATCTCTATATTCTTTGATTTTATCATTCAATGGACATATATTTAACTCTGTTCTTTCATCTTCATTCGCTACCCGATCCAATCTTGTGCAGCCTTTTTGTTTTTCTAAGGAAGTTCATTTCTACGCTTTATATTAAATTTTGTAATTTTTTGGTCATTGCCCAAGTTTCACTCCCATAAAGTAATGCAGAAGCTGCGAATGTTTTATAAAACTGCGACCTATTATCCTTTCTTGTTTAGTTCTTTAATGTTTTATTTACATTTCTGCATATAATTTAAAAATATTCGACAGTTTCAATAGTATGTCGCTTTCAGTTTTTGTGTCGATTGTAACATTACAACCTAAACAATTAAAATTTGTTACTTGTTCTAGAGGTTTGTTGTATATTATAATTTTTGAACTTATATATTCATTTCTCCAAAATGCCATTACTTATGTTTTTTTCTTGATATTTTAAAATTATGTCCAATATGCAACTATTAATATAGGCCTACTTCCAGAAAAGTCAAGAAAAGTTTACTTATGTATTTATATGAAATCATCATTAAGTGTATTTTACGTTTTGTTGAACCTGTATTTCATGCTTTGATAGCGTGTTTTATGTTTTGTTAGAATATGAAGTACAGCTTTTGTTTTGTTGACTAGTGTCTACGAACTAAAGCATCACTGATTGTTATAACCTAATATGGTATATAAAATGAATGTTTGTTTGTTTGTTTGTTCGTACTTTATGCGCGGCCATACCGTTCATCCAATTGTGATGGGGCGTTTTGCAAAATGTTCAAGAGATTCCCGGGATAAACATAGGCTATAAGAGAGTTGTGATACTCAACTCCTACACCCTTAAAAATCGCCCTTTATAGTGGAAAACGTGAAAAAAGTTCCACTTTGGACGCTTAAATACGAGCTTACATTGCCTAAACCATAACAAATACACAACATTAATGTATACAGAATTGAATATCTCAAGAAGCTCTACAAAAAAAAGTCCGCGACAGCATATGTTTATCTCTTACGGATAACTAATAATAACCATTTTGTCTTTTGATGCCAAGATGATGAGACAAGTACGTAGATTCCTGTGCAAGCATAGCAGCACATGGCGGGTATTCTTTTACGGATAACTCGCAATAAGCAATTTTGTCTTTTAGCTCATTTATGCCAAGAAGATGGAGATAAGTAGATTCTCTGTCAACACCGGGTAATCGGCACGGGGAATCTTAAAATAATTATGATATACATTTATAAATGTTTTTCATTTTACTAATTCAACTAATCATAAGAAGTACATTACTTTTTGTCTTTCAGTTCATTTATACCAAGAAGATGGGGATAAGTATATTCCCGGACAACGCCGGGTAAACAGCACGGGGTGTCTAAAAAAAATTACGATATACATTTTTCCTCCCACTTATTTAACTAAACATAAAAACACATTAATTCTCATTTATTTAGGCGTAGCAGCACACGCCGGGTATTAACTAGTAATAGATAAATGTTATTTTTTGCAATTTAAGTGAAGATATGAAACGAAACTATTTCTTCCATTGCCCAGTTTTTATAGAAGAAATCAGACTTCCTGCTAAATATTGGAACTCAAGAGACCGAATGATGTCATTATCAAGTGTTCGACATTAAATTCCAACCAAGAAACCATATTTAGACGTATTATCTTTCTGGTAAGAAATAAACTTCCAAAATTGGCATTCCAATATACCCCAACTGGACATAGGGACCAAGGAAGACCAAAGCATCGGTGGAAAGATCAAGACCATCTTCGCTAGGTTTACCGTACAGGCAACATGGCCTAAAACGAATTTGTTCATGATGATGATGATCTTTCTGGTTATCTTACATTTTATTACATAAAAATCCTGACTCTAGTTATGAAAACATGGTTATGGTTCAAACTTTGTTCAGCAATTGAATAGCCTATATGTACATGGCCTGTGTCTTCAGAAACAATTTCGAAATCTATTTATTTGCTAATATTCTCATAAGTAATGCCACGAGTGATTTCCAAATTATCGATAAATTCACGACTCACTTCGTGAGTCTCGAATTTATCTAGAGAATTTGGAAATCAAGTGTGGCATTTGTTAGGACTATTTAACGAATAAAATTAAGCTGTTTACTCACAAATCATTATTTAAATATAGTTATTTTAAAATATTTATATATTTAATGTAAACGGCGATGTTTGAAAACAAATGAGAAACGATTGGTACGCTTCATTTGCTTCTTTTGTTCACCACTGCTACCAGATCATATTATTTATTGCCAAAGGAGCGCAATATTGTATGAATGCACCCTAGTGAAGAAATGTATATCCTACATTATATGTATAAATTAATTTCTGATGTCCTATGATGTAAAAATGTCAATTATATTTTTCTCCAACGTCATTTCCTGGAAAAATAATTCGTTTAAGAATGGGCAAACAGGGATTTCTTTTTTTTTTTTTTGGTGGTACAATCAAGTGCTACAAATGCTTTTATATTATCTCCCGCATGCGCTATCTTCTGACATTCATGTACTATATATATATACAAACTGGTAGGCGCATTTCTTACAGAGTCAGCCACTGCAAAATAATGCTATGACCTATTCAGAATGTTAAAAAGGAGGTGCTTTTTTTAATATGATAAACCTCAGTTGATAAATTCGAGCCGAAACACGACTGTGATTGGTTGTAAATCTAAAATCATTGAAATGTGATTGGTCATTGACTCCCATTTGGGGCATGAGTTAAATAGTAAATATATATATATATATATATATATATATATATATATATATATTTCATTTTAAAACCTGTTACTGCGAATTTAAGTAATATAGAGTTGAAAACATTTTTGCATCTTTTTTCGGATGTCAATACTTCAGGATTTTACAAAAAGACCGGAAAAATTGCACGTTATAATAGTATATATATATTGTCCACCGCTGTATTCTCGAGGAAGGTTACTGACTTGTCACGCAGCGGGCCCGGGTTCGATTCCCGGTCGGGACAGGCTCCTGGATGAGGGTTTTTCGGGGTTTTTCCTCACCTGTAAGACAAATGTCAGGATGCTGGCCCAACGGTCCCCGAAATTCATCCGGCCATCATCATAATCCTTATCGTTCCGGTGTGGAAAGCAATGGGAAGCTATCACACCTATAATTCCCTAGTAAAGCTGCAAAGCATAGCATGTAAATGCTATGATTGCAGTGAAAGACCTGTCCTCCGGCATAATTGTAATATTCACAATAAGGAAGCAAATTTTGCAACCATATGAATAAAACATGGGAAACTGTATTAACATTTTACGTTTAAATGAGCATTGGTATTTAACATAAATCACATGGACATAAATGATGAATTCATGTCATCAGTAATTATTTAATCATAAGGCTAAATAAAAATAAATTATTTCACTTTACGAAAAACTTTTTTTTTACAATACAACCAGATTGTCTTTTATGACATAACTGGCTTTTCCCCTGGCATTGTCGCAATTGTAATCCATTTTCTTAGTTTGGGGTACCTGGAAGACAGAGTTACGTTACCTCGATGATATGATGGATGATAAATGATAATGACGGGCTAGGAGAGTCCTTATCCTAAACGTAACCTACATTTCAGACCATAGGCAACCACAGGAATAATTCCCTTTACAGGAAAAATCCTATGGTCTAACTGGAAATCGAACCCGGGGCCTCATGAATTGTAGTCAGAAAGGCTTATCACTAGCCAATGAGTCTGGTTTTTTAAAAAAATGCTTTTGATAGTTGTGATACAATTTGCATTTCGCCAATTGACAGTTTCATTGTAAAATTACTAATTAAACATGAAAGCAGAATAACGGCTTGTGAAATGAGATTCATGCGCAGAACAGCGGGTTACACCAGATGGGATCGGAAAAGGAACACCGATATCTTAAAAAGAATTGAGGACTACGCCAATTTTGGAATATATTAAACAGTACCAAGTAAATTGGAAACATCATCTAGAAAGAATGGGTTCAAATCGGATCTCCAAAGCTGTTTATAATTATATACCAAGAGGACGAGATCTCTGGGCCGTCCTATGAAACGCTGGAGAGAAACTTTTCTATAGGATCGTAACAGGCCTTGGCCTAATACTTGGAAGGAAGGAAGAAGAGGAAGAATTACTAATGAAAATGGCTGACTACACATTAGTAACTGTAAGATTATAAAATGGTCAATATGTCATTAGAATACGAAAATATTTTGGACATATTACTTTATTCATATTTTATCGTGAAATAGACCTAATAACTTTAACACTCCATATGAGCAAGATTATTATGAGCATATTTTGCGAGTGTTATTTTGTATTAATTGTTGAATAGCTATGTGTAGTACATATTCGTATTTATTTTTAATAAAAGTAATATCATCATCATCATCATCATCACCATCCGGTATCATGGCAGCTGCCGCCGTCTTCCGGAAATCAAACGCCATTCCTCTCTGTAAAAGTAATAACGTTTGATAAAATATTAAATAAAAATAATGCACGTTATAGAGAGTGATAATTTTTTACGAATTCGTTTCGAAATTTTTGCCTCAGCTAAAAACTCAATGTTCAATAGGCCTACTTGTAACAAGTTAGGATGATAAAATTAGAACCAGAGAATGCAAGTAGTCTTCAACATTAAAATTCATTAAACTTGTGTAGGCCTTTCATAACTACTTTTTACATCTTCAGCAGCTAGATTGGTACCAATCCACCTGAATGAAGATGGAACAAGTAGTTCTGAAAGGCCTACACAATTTTAATGAATTTTAATGGTGAGGGCAATTTGATATCTCCGGTTATAATTTTATCTTATTACAAAACGACCTCGACCCCAATGGTGGTTCAGCCTGAATTTTAAAAGTATTGAATTATTGTTACGTACATAACCATAGCCTGTATATACAACTCGCAAATTAAGATTTCATATATTTTGAAAGATTTAAGGCTCATAAAAGTATTATGTTTGCTAAATTGATAGTAGATTTATTCATACAGTGTGGCAGTGTTGACAGCCTCGGTGTTGAAGTGAAACAAATGTGAATCGTTTGTCTTTATTAAGCAGATAAATTACATTAGGGAAACATATTGAAGTTTTCTAGTACATGTCAGGGAATGATGAAAAATGCTGCATTGAATAAACAATAGACCATAATAAACTACAGTATGTGTATGTATATGTGCACTGCACTGAGAAGAGAATGAAATATACGTATTTTGAGAATACAGGAGGAATATTGTTCATATATCCCATCCACATACGTATATAGTATATTACTGCTATCGATACAGAGATGTACATGTTATCATTTGCAATTACTTTTATTTAAATTGTAAGTAATGCCACGAGTGATTTCCAAATTATTGATAAATTCACGAGCCATGAAGTGACGAGTAAATTTATCTAGAGAATTTGGAAATCAAGAGTGACATTTATTAGGACTGTTTAACGAATAAAATTAATCTGTTTACTCACAAATCATTATTTAAATATAGTTGTTTTAAAATATTTATATATTTAATGTAAACTACGATGTTTGAAAACAAATCGGAAATATGAGGTTATGTATATTCACTGTAACTTGATGATATTATTTATTGCCAAATAGGATCACAATATTATAAGAATGCACGCCAGTGAAGAAAAAATGAAACACTTCAAACTGTATATTATAATCAACATTATAGGTTAATAATTTATTTTTTAGTAAACAACTCAGTAAAATCAAGGAATCTATTCATTATTTGCTATATTCAATGTATTTGTTGGAGAAAAATAATGCTTTGAGCTGTTCAGAATATTAAAAAGAAGGAGCTTTCTTTATCATAAAAGCAGGAACTGATACAGAGAAATCGATAAAGAGTGAGGTGAAACACGACTGCCATTGGTTGTAAAATAAATTTAATTGAAAGGTAATTGGTTATTAACTACCATTAGGGACATGAGTTAAATAGTCATAATTATGTAGCACCGTGTTCGATAGTAATTAAGGAAATTGAGTTAACATTTTAATTTCAAAATATCAAATAATATACTAGAAAATTAAATTAAAGTGTTTTATCCCTTATAGCCACAATATCAGATGATAATTTGTATGTGTACCAAATTTGATTGGAATTGCTGAAGGCGTTCCAGTTATGTCAGCACATACCCTCATTTATACACACACACATACATACACAAACAACATCCTTATATATATATATATGGAAATTATTTTAATGCCTGAATCATATGATTACACTGGTCAACATGATTTTTGTCTCACGAGTACCAATAGTTGTACTTAATGAAGTTTTTTTTTATCGTGTTTTCAAATATGTATTCGGAATTTCTACATCACCCACAGTTTTTTTTTATTTCAATTTCAATAAATGGATTTAAATAATTAATGTTTAGTAAACATATTTTCGTCATTTGTCCATTGTAAAATAAATCCAAATGAGCTAACTCAGGAGATTTCAGCTATGGAAAAGAGATATCAAGGCAAATGGAATCCTAATATGCTAGCCGATTATTATTGGACCATCAAAGGGGATGCTCCATAGGCGAAATATAGCATAAAATCGTCATTTTTTATTTTATAGGTGAGTCCGAATGTTCGAATATTGTGTAGTTACGAATGTAGAAATATTAAAGTGTTTGAAATTATAAATGCCTGTCTCTCGGAAACCTTGCGTGATGAAGAAAAATCGATATCATAATTGAATTCAGGAGAAAAATACTATCAGAATCACATATTTTTCTTCCTGAGACAAAAAAAAAGTTTATTTTTTGTTGCTCAGTGTTATTTTTAATCATTATAATTACCGGCATTTTATAAGCTGCCTCGCATGCAGCGGGCCCGGGACTAGTTTCCTGCGGATGATTTTTTTTTCGGGATTTTCCCTCAAATGTAAAGCAAATGTCAGGAAACTAAGGCCCAAACGGTTCCCGAATCATCTGGTCTACATTATCATATTCACCATGTTTGTATGAATGTGTGTGTTTCCTCTTAATGTTGCGTAGTCTCAGAGGAGGCCCTGACATTGAGCTGATAACTTATTCCGGGAGGCTCTCCACGTCCTGTGTGGTCAAAACATTATGTATGTGATCCATAGTTTAAAATCTCCCTCCCGACAGGTCACGTCATTGTAAGGCCCGGATGACATGTGACACGTATAAGTACCTATGGACGTGAGAGGTTAAAATGCGTTAAATTAATTAAATAATTATTTTATGTAAAATAATAATTATACTTCCTTATTAAATATCATCTACAGAATAAATCAATTTCATGTATCTTATTATAAATGTATATTTTGTTAAGGATATCGATCAATGAAATTATCAAGCAAGAGGAAGGCGTGATGTTGGAAGACCTAGAAGGCGTTGGGCTGATGCAATATGAAGTCGGAACGGGCAATTGCCTAATCCCTGGAGTGATGATGATGATGATGATGATATCGATCAATCCTATATTTAAATAATGAGGTATTTAAAGACTAAAGTTTTGAAGAATTAAATCAGAATGAGGAAACAAATAGACAAAAAAATTGTTGCATTAAATTTAAGAATGCATCATTATGAAATGTCCCGCGCCGTAGCCGAGCGGTTAAGGTAGGAAGCCTTGGCGCAGAGCTACGGGACTTGCGCTGGTTCGAGTCTCCATGGGGGAAGAAATTTTCTCATGGTATTTCGGCCAGTATGGGACCGGTGCCCACCCAGCATCGTGAGGCAATTGGGTAGCTACAAAAGTAGCGGCTCCAGGTTGAGGAACCAGTTATAACGGCTGGGGGACTCGACATGCTAACCACATGTACCCCTACACTGGCTGTTGATCATTTACCTCTGTGATTGACACATGTGGATGTGAAGGGCCAGCAGCCGGCTGGTATGGGACCGGTGCCCACCCAGCATCGTGAGGCAATTGGGTAGCTACAAAAGTAGCGGCTCCAGGTTGAGGAACCAGCTATAACGGCTGGGGGACTCGACATGCTAACCACATGTACCCCTACACTGGCTGTTGATCATTTACCTCTGTGATTGACACATGCGGATGTGAAGGGCCAGCAGCCGGCTGGTTAAAGGGCAACCGCTGAAAAGTGGAAAGACCCTCAATCGGAATCATTATGCAATACGTAATTAGTTAATAATATCATAGTGAAACACGGTTGATGTAAATAAGATACTCAGATATTACATCCTACTGTATTTCGTATTCCAATAACTTGTTATAACAAACTTATATAAAATTTGCAAATAAAAAATCAATTAAAAAATAACAAGAGTCATGAAGATGAAGTAAACCTTCGAAAAGCTTCACGAAGATATAATACATGAAATATTAAAATGAAGGAAAACGGAGTACAAACATATAAAAAAAGGTACGTCAATTTTGTAATAAAAGATAGAACCTCACCGGTGTGATAAAAAATAAAAAATGAATATAGATAACAACCTAAACCACAAATTTATTTACTCAGAATTTCTACAAGGAAAACGAAAGTAGCAATCATCAATAAGAGTTTCCTATTTTCTTTCTCTTTGTCTGTCTGTCTCTCTCTGTTTGTATATCTAACTAGTATCTTTCACCAGTTTTGTTTAACAGATATTCATACAAATTGTTCTTTGTGACATATTTTACAAAATCACGCAAAATAGTTAAGAAAATTCTATCAGATGTAATTTGTAGTCCTACATGAAAATTGATATGAGGCAATTTACACATCGAATATAACACGTTATAAATTAAAATTAATAAAACAGTAATCCATTTAAAGTTTTCCTCCTATTTTACAGCTTTTTAAGATATGAAAATGGAATAATGAACATTCACCCTCAATAACTTAATGCACGTACTCTTTTGAGATGAAGCATATTATCCAATAAACGTTCACATTAATTAATCTGTGTTATCATTTGAATTCTGCTTTTTACCCTTCCATTCCCTACAGCTTGTTTATTTTCAGCAAAAACTATCACTGATAGCGGATTGAATAATTAGTGAAGCATCGAAAAGACAGGGCTTTAGGAAATTACCACCACATTTTACACTGATGGAGTTGATGGTGTAATTAGAAAATAAATTGACTTGTTATCCAACAGACCAATAACTCACTTGTCAAGTCTATCATAATCAATATTCTACTATTTATAGAGATGTAAGTACGTATTTTATATACACCGTGTTCCAAAATGATGGACGTGGCTTTAAGTAGTTGGATGCGTGATTATTTGCTATAATGAAAAGAAACTGTGAAAGTTTCATATCCTGTATTTGTTTCTTGTCATTATTACGTCGTCAGCGTTAAATTTGTGAAAATGGCGATTCCTGTACTGAAGTAATTGTGTGTGTTGCAATTTGCGAGGTCTAGTTCCATTGTTACAGTGCAGCGAGCTTTCCAACAGCAATTTGAAATTGATCCTCCGACAAATAAAATTATCCGTCGATGGTGTAGACAGTTAGAAACAACTAGATGTATCTGTAAAAGGAAAAGTCCAGAACGCTCACGAACATCAAATGACGCGGCGGTCCGAATGGCATGATTCATTCCCAAACCCTCCACGGTCTCCCGATCTCACACCTTGTGATTTCTTCCTGTGGGGGTATGTAAAGGACCATGAGGACGTACCACCACTTCCGGTCGACCTTCCAGATTTGAGAAGAAGGATTGTTGCTGCTGTTGAATCCATGGCTCCAAATATGCTGACCAAGGTTTGGGAGGAATTACACTATCGGCTAGATGTGTGCCTTGTCACGAAAGGTGCTCACGTCGAACACTTATAACGTATGTTACGAAAACTTCAAGAGTTTATCTTTAATCCCATATAACGTTTGTTCGTATATATATCATGTAAGGGAAATTAAATAACTTTGAAACCCCGTCCATCATTTTGGAACACCCTATATGTAATTTACGCATTTTTAATGTATATGTGTATGCCTAACCACTGTAATATATAAAACAATTGAATTTATTTATTTTTATATTTTTGTGTTAATAGTTTCTAATATTAGCCCAAGTTTTGATTATATATAAATATATAAAAGTGCATATTTCTTTGTTCGTATTTTATGCGCTGCTATACCGGTCATCCGATTGTGATGGGGCTTTTTACAAATTGTTCAGGATTTTCCCAGAAAGGTTATGGGCTATAAGAAAGATTTAGCACTCATGCCTTTCACCCTTAAAAATCACCCTTTGTAGTGAAAAGTGTGAAAAAAGTAGCTTACTGTACGCTTAAATGGTTTACGCTGCCTAAACCATCACAAATGCACAAAATTAATGTACACAGAATTGAACATCTCAAAAAGAATTCTACAAAAAAGTCCGCGACGGCATATGTTTATCTTTTACGGTTAACTCACAATGACCATTTTTGTCTTTCATTGATGCCAAGAAGATCGGGATAAGTAGATTCCCCGGCAAGCTTAGCAGCGGACGGTGTATTCTTTTACGGACAACTCAAAATAACAAAGTTTTTCTTTCAGCTTGTTTATGCCAAGTACATCGGCATGCGTGGATTCTCGGCAAAGCTGGATAATCAGCAGGGGGTATGGGGGTATCTAAACATAATAACGATACAAATTTATAATCATTTTTCATTATTATTATTATTATTACTATATTTTTTGTTGGGTTAAACTTTACGTTCTGAGACGCGACTTTTTTAAACTTCATTCATACACTCCTGTCAAATTTTATTTTTAGGGTTTCATTTTTAAAATTATTTCCCATCATTTACAATGATTTTTACGTTTTTTTCTAATGATTATTTAAATATATTCTCTATGATATTAACTACATATGTAGCATGAAGACGTGGCAGCCATATTGATTTTAACGAATATTATGCAACAACGAATATGTGTTCAAATGCAGCCAACATGTAGGCGCTATTAATTCACTGTTCAGAATTTCAGTACTTGCTATTTATTTTTGGGCGTTGCATTCTTTCACAGGTTAGAGTGCTTAAATTGCGTTAGGTTAACTTTTAGGTTCGTTAAATATGGCATATATGTTGGCTGCATCACGTGTTTCCACAATGTATACCGCTTCGCGTTAGTTGGCGTATGCGCATGGTGTATAATTAGAACTTAGAATTTTTTTTTCGCGTCAGATGTTGTAAAGCACTTCCTTTCCTTATTCCCCCTCCCCTGCTTTTTCTAACATTTTACCGAACGGCTTCCCAATAATAACATTAAAAAATCTTTACAATATAGAAGTTCAACAATGGGAATGATGTCACGGTTATATGACAATAATTAGATGTTAATTATATAATATTTTACCTCAACTAAGTTATTTAACTTGTTCAATTTATTCTAATATGGAGGCCTTTTGAAAACAATGTTTCATCTTCTGCGTTTTAACTGGAACTGATGGTGTTGTATAGGTTGTATAATGGATTAATGTCTGTGATTATGTATATATAATTATCAGATACCGGAAGTTTAGGCATTATGAATCATTAAAATAGGCAGCAAAAAGCCATCATAAATAACTAAAATAGGTAGGCAAAAATGCATCATAAATAGCTAAATAGGCAATTAGAAAAAACCTTGCACTACACCCATTTGTTTACTAGATTACACTATTCAATAACTCGATCGTCATATTTTAAAGAACTTTAAATTTTGAAACAAAATCACTCCATGGAGTGAAATGATTAGAAGACCCAAGGCTTTCCATCCGGCTGCTGGCCTCACATCCACATGTTAATCACAGGGGGTAGTCGATCATCCAGCCAGTATAGGCGTGACATTTGGTCAATATGTTCGGTCCCTCAGTCGTTGTAGCTGGTTTTTTCAACTTGGAGCCGCTACTTATTGTGGCTACTCAAATTTCTCCGAATGCGTGATGTGCATCGGTCCCATTCTGGTCGAAAGTCCATGGGAAAATGCTTCCCCCATGACGTTATCTCGACTACTAGCGAACGTTAGACGATCCACGATCTAGTCATCAGTCAAGCTCTCCTTCGTTACAGCTCGACGAGACCGCATACCTCGGCTCCTGAAATGATTCCTCACGGTTTGTACGGAATCCGGAAAGTTGGATGTGGCCTTCAATTCAGAGGCATTAAAAGGGTGTCTAACCTCTTTTCGTGCTTTGGCACGATCCTCTCTCCGTGACGAAATCCATGGCCTTCCGGGAATTGCACGATTTCGTACAGTTCCATCAACATGAAACCGTTGGGCCCACCTCCTACCTTTAGAAAAAAAAGTATTCCTACCATCCGGGCAGCCACGGAAACGGAACACCCGGGCGAATCAATCCTATCAATTGTTGACATTGTACCTGCCTGTCCGCCATTCTCAAGCGTTATGAGGAGATATTACTTACTCATTCAAAGGGATTGGGAGAGACGGTGGGATTAAGTGCTGTATTGATTAATGTTCAGGAACATGCTGAGTGTTGCCGCCACAGCATCTGGAAACGGAACACCCGGGCGAATCAATCCTATCAATTGTTGACATTGTACCTGCCTGTCCGCCATTCTCAAGCGTTATGAGGAGATATTACTTACTCATTCAAAGGGATTGGGAGAGACGGTGGGATTAAGTGCTGTATTGATTAATGTTCAGGAACATGCTGAGTGTTACCGCCACAGCATCTCGCGGTGCCATGAAATATTACGTTGTATATGTTATTTTGTATATGTAATGTTATGTTGTATACTATAATACGCAATCGTTGTAGTATTAATATACAAAACATTGTATAATGTATTACAATTATAATAGCCTAAAAGAGTTGTATTATTATCTTGTATTACATAAATTTATAGCATTATTATTAAAACTTGGTACTGCACACACAAATTTATACCGGTAGCTAAATAGAGTTTACGAAGGCGGGAATATTACTTAAAATAGTGCGAAGTGGACGTATATTATGTGTCTGGAATTATAAGTTATGGAATGTATATTGCGGAAACACTAAAAAAAAATAAAAAAAAAACATTGCCAAGGAATTTGAATCTTGGCTCCCATATTATATTTAATTTGTTGGTAATTAGTTTAACGAACTACGCTACTCGAACGTCGCATACCAGTTGTCTTCACTGCTCTTTAGCTATTTAAGACCGTTAAAACCAAATGCAGCTCATTTAAAACATTTAACAATGCGCTAGCTCGTGAACCACAGCTTTAACCCTTTGAGCATGCGCAATGGGTCATAACAGGGAATCTGCATTTGGAAGCCGTTTATTCGTTTTTTTGTTAAGTATACATTTTGTAGTCCTTTGAATTTCATTTCCAGTCTCACTCCCTTCACCCAGTTTTAATTTGATTTTCCTTTCCTATTTCTTCCGTCTGGTTTTGCAATATTTTAGCCTCTTTCTTATTAATGGGCGTATCATAATAATCTTTTCATTTCGTAACTTATATTACACGTTTTTTTCCACATTCATTTTTTTTTTATTTTCTCGCTGATATCCAAAAATATAATTCAGTCTTATTAATAATCTTCATCACCGATATGAACAGTAAGGACTTCTGGTCCTTTCCGTCTAAAATAATTGTTTACGCCATGTCTTCAAAGGTTCATCTACAGGCCTATTCCTTTTTGATTATAGCGTAGAGCCGTTTTCGCTTTTCTAGAGTTTGACATTAATCGGGTGTGATCTCTATAGTTTGTTCTGAAATTTTGATCTATATATATGTAATTGATTCTGTATTTAATACTTCTCTAATATTTTTGTTCTTTTGTGATATAGTAATCGATATCTTACTCAAAGCGCGACAGGCCTTGAAGGCCCTAGGCCTACCAGCCGGCTACGATCATAAGCCAGGGTAGGGGTGACATGTGTTCAGCATGTCGGGTCCCCCAGCCGTTATAGCTGGTCTTCTCAACCTGGAGTCGCTACTTATTGTAGCTACCCAAATACCTCACGATGCTGGGTTTCTATAAGAAAAATTTCTTTCTCCCTGGAGACTCAAACCAGCGCAAGTCCTGTAGATCTGCGTCAAGGCTTCTTGCCTTAACCACTTGGCTACGGCGCGCGACAGTAATCGATATCAATACTTGAAAATAGCTGAAAAAAGGCATTCAACGAAGTTAAGTTTTACACAGTTGAAGAAGATTGAGATGTCAGGTTCAAATTTTATAATTTTACATTTTATCTAGTGCATGCTAACCTGATACAAATTAACTTTTATAAGATTCAGTAATGCACAGAGAAAATAATCCAGCGAAGATAAACGTACTCGAAGAGATGGAAATCATGAAAGCGGCTCACAACAACGACAGCCGAAAACGAACCCAATACATGCATTCTACCAGATCTTCAGTGAAACACCAGTTTTGAATCCTGCCGATGATGGGACAAGTCCCGAAAGCGCTACAGTTTAATAATTAATTAAGTTGAGGAGACGGACCTTTCAGGTGAATATTCCATAATTTTATACTAATTCTGATACAAATTGGAGAAATATTTTCTTCTAATGATAATATGTGTCTTATATGATCTAATATTAAGGTCCAAACATCACTTTCACATGTAAAAACATCGAGCACAATGCAATTAATTTGTAAAGTTTTAATAGTGCTTGGTCTTGAACTTTATAAACAGTATTTTCACATTAAAGATATAGGACTCTGCGAAACCTCTTACATGAAATGATGCTTGAGACATTTAGTTGCTTTGCGACGGGTCTCAAGTGATTAATTTTACACAATTTGAATAATGTATATAATGTTTATACAGCATAAAAGCTAAAACGTTTCACTTGGTATTTCAATTATATTTTATTTTGCTTTGCTATGACAGGAAGTAGGTACACAAGAGATTGAGTTGGGATGGCCTCCAGCTGACTCAGTGGCCTGGAAGCCCCCATCAATATTCATGTGAGTACACAGCAAGTAGTTAGCTAACAATTACTTCCACCTACTGCTCGTAAAAGTTCTAAAATAGTCTAATATAGAGTTGACAAACTTCTCGGTGAATTAACTTGCAAGTATGTATAACAATTCTCAGGTAATTTTGTAAATTATACTATGGACTCGCCGTTTCTCTCTCAACGTTAAAAAAATAATGTAATCGTCATATATCTCCTAATATATTCGGTAAGAAATATGATTTTTCTCTCGTGTATTTTAATGGAAAGAAAATTGGAAGACAAGTCAGGCTGTGATGCACATTCAATATTAATTTATGAGGTGAATTTAACGTTTAATTAGCATGGTTGCGTTTAATTAGCATATTTTGTATTAGTAGCATTCATCTAAAGAATGTACAAAGTACTGAAACAGCTGTAACGAATTTGTAATAAAATCGTTTAAAACGTTAACAGTTTTATTTTATTTAATCACTAAACATAATGGATTTTCATCAAGTAAACACCACATCAATTCATTGTTATATTATTTTGTTTTTCTCAGTTAAATTTTCAATTTATAAAAAAATATTCTGATAATCTTTTTCTCGTGTTCTTCTCTTGTTTTTCTCTTGTTTCTCTACAAACGTATAGAGGGATATGGTTTGCATTCCGTCTCCTCAGTTATCTAATGCTCCAAATATACTTAATACTTTTCAAATTCATTCTTGACTACCGTTGAGGTTATCTAAATAGTTATAATATTACATTTTGTACCTGAAATATCAGTCGCGCTCAACAATTAAAATTCGTTAAAAGTTTGAAGACCTTTCAGAACGTCTTGTTCCATCCTCAGCAGCTGCGTAGGTACCAACTAATCTTGTATGAGCGTGCAATAATAAAATAATAAAAATTGTGGAAGAAATAGAAATACTGAAAGAAGTGAGAAACAAAAACCTGCTAAACAAGAACACGTCCAATCATCTCAAACCTATCTAAAATATGCTCATAGAAAATTAGTTAGTACCTACCCAGTTGCTGAGGATGGAACAATAAGTTCTGAAAGGCCTTCACTATTTTAACGAATTAAAAAATATACAAGTTTTAATATTTTAACGGTTTACAAATATTGTTCAATTTGAATTTCCATTTATTGACAGATAAAACTTTTAAAGCCCAGTGTTAAATTAATAGTTTGACATTTTTAATATCTCGGCTATCCCGAGGCGTAAGTGGTTAGTCACTCGTCCTCCACTCTGGGTGCTGAGTTCTCGTCGGACGATTCGGAGCCAAAAAATTCATTCCATACTTCATACTCATGTCATTAATTTAGTTTCATTTCATCTGCTCTTATTATGGTGGTATTGACCGTGTCAGCCGGTATCCGTGTATATCACAGATTCTCAATAATAGATGATTCAGAATATCTCATCTTATCAGTTGACTTGGCATTATGCCGGATACGAATAAAATATTTATTCTTAGTTCTCATGAAATTCAAATTATGTGTGGCACCGTAAGAAGAACCCTCCGAAAGACTCGAAGAGAAACTCAGTTCAGGTTTTATAAAATTATGGCTGTTCCTGTTCTTGTATAGGGATCTGAATCTTAGGTACTTACAAAAAAAGATATCTCACACATTCAAGCCACTGAAATGAAATTTTTAAGATCCGTAAAAGGATGTACACGCATGGATAGATTACACAATGAATTAATAAGAAATTAACTGGAGATATTTTTAATAGTCGATAAACTAGAAGAGCACAAATACCAATGGAAAGAACATTTAGACAGAATGGACAATACACGATTACCCAAAAAGATCAACACCTACAAACCACATGGAAAAACTATTTTGGGACGGCCAATGAGACGATGGACTTGAGACCGGAACAGGTCGCATTGACCTAATCCTGGAAAGGAAGAAGAAGAATGCTCATGACATTTACGCAATTTAGGTGTCAAACGTAGAGTAATGAATACAACATAATCATCAGCATCACATCCATCTTTCAAGTAATAAGCACAGAGAACCTTTTGAAAGTCTTCGCAATCTACTAAATCATAGACTCAAGGTATATTGTACCTCTGAGAGAATCTATTAACTTATGTAAGTAAAAAAAAAAAATGTAACAAGTGTATAGAAGTATTATATATTATGCACGTATAGAAGAACTATAAAATCAGGAATTTTAATTAAATAATGAGAAGTTTCATTACGAAAATTAAGATTAAATAGAGTGATGTTACTGAAGCATGTTGAGTGAGTTGTATTATTCGACGTACTGGATACGTTGTGAATATGTTAAGATAAGAACAAAAGTAGAAAAACATCTACTTCAAAATATGTTTACTATAGCTATACGACTATTTGATATAATACTTGTCTTGTTGAACGGTGGACTCCTGAACACCGATTTTTATATGTGAAACTATATGATCAAACCAGTAACTATTCAGATACAAAATTTATGTAAACGCAGTGAAGTTCAAAAGTAGGAGCAAACTAAATTCGATAGTAGAATACTCACATATAAATCCTTAAAGACATTTCTTAAATGAAAAATCTACCAGTAAATCCCTTAGTACTTCAAAATGAACACTGGATAGAAGATAAGACCGGGGTGTATGGAAGAGAAGTAGACTATAGATTGATAAAAAGAAACATTTTTTTACCGGCTCTGCGTGTAGTGATAATCTTGCATAACAAGTAAGTCACAGGTCTTCAATGACATTCCTAACGATAACATAGAAATTTTCTTTATGTATTGTATCTGCTTCTGTGAAAATTATAAAGAGTATGGTTATATCGGAGAAACCAAGAAGTTCGTTACAAATAGACAACGGCATTATAAAACATATGATGAAATTAACTTACTAACTAACTAACTCACTGGCACTATTGAACCCGTAGGTTCATGGCCGCGCGGACATAAGCTCCCCATACATCCATATCCTGAGCCAATGTTTTCCAGTCATTCCTGTATAATCTACTTCCCTCAAATAATGCTTAATGTTATTCTCCCACCTCTTTCTTGGTCTACCAGAAATTCAATTAGTAGAAGTAAAAATAACAATATTTCGCCGTAATCAACCAAAAAGAAAGTCAAAATGTGAAGACACTACAAACAGCAGGCTGCATATGATATATTGTTTGGTGAAATATGCCTAAATATGTGTGGATATCAGCTGGGAAGGTAAAATGAAAACATTTAAAACAATTGTGAGATCCAACACAACAGAAACTTGACCTTGCATTAACGAAATACAAGGAAGGAAGGAAAAGACATTAATTAAACACAGAAATTAGAGAGAAGTTCAAACTGTAATATATAGTCATGGACAAAAGCAAGAGAGAAGAGATGGAGATAATACATAGAAAGTATGGATAAGAACACAAATTTGTAAGACTGAAAGACATAGGATGAAGACTATCTGGAAGTCCGCCTGCGAGATCGGATCTGAGCCAATCCTCTTCATCTTCCAACTTAGATTTGACAATCAGGGATTGCCCTAGGTAAATATGGAATGAATATACGAGAATATCGTATATGCGAAATATGGAACTATGATTAACGAAATCGAATTTGAGGTTGAGCTGTTACGTCACTATATTTTCCTGACTTACTGTACAATCTTCTACTTTCCAGAACCAATAACCAATTAAATCGCCTTTAGCCCTCCTGACTATCATTCCACAAATTTATTTTTAAACTTTTAGTTTGTGTGATTTTTTTGGTATTTGATTCATTTATTATTTTAATTTATTGATAATTTTCCACACAAAGAATTTAGGAACACTTCATAAATTGATAAGCGTCTTCAGGTACCATAGCATATGGAGCACAAACTTGGCAACCAGAAAATAAAAAAAAAACTATTTAATGCACAAGTGATCTTCTTGGTGATATAATATTAAAATATATATGTAGTCAATATGCCCATTTCACCAATTAATGTTTAAAATGGTCAACAAGTTTCTACAGCCAAGCTGTCATTCTCAAGACCAGATATTGACTGAAGACAGAATTGATAATAAGTAAAGAAACAAATTCAGTTAAAAACAAACTACGTCACATGACGCAATCATTCATAAGTGAACAATAAAACATACTAAAACTAATCCTCTTTTGTTTCAAGTAGAGAAAAGAGGGCGCTGTACGGAATAGGGCCCTTGTCTTTATTCATTATTTTATCCTTATTTTTATAAATTTCCAAACTTTCAAGGACGTTAAGGAATTTGAAATCCCTGACCGAACGAACCAGCCTAAGGTTACTTTTATTGATAGCATGACCGTACTCAGAAATATGTTGGGCAACTCCAGATTTTTCAATTCTGTTGAGTCTGAAATGGGCAATATGTTCATTAAATCTAGTTAAAATGGATCTTCTGGTTTGCCCAACATATTTCAAGTCACAGTCATTGCATCCAATTTCGTAAATACCGGATTTCTCTATACAATCGACTTTATCTTTAGGGTTTCCAAGTACACTATTTAATGTCAAAGTGGAAGTAAAAATCAATTTCGTATCTAGTCCTTTGAATATCTTGTTCAAACCTCTAGTTAAAGAGGGAACGTACGGCAAAATTGCAAAATTAGCTTTATTAATAGGAGAATGGAAGGCTGTAGAATCAGTAATAAGTTTTCTAAATTCAAATTTACGAATCAAATTATCAATAATATTTCCATTGAAACCATTACACTTAGCGATATCTTTAATGGTTTGTAATTCCTTATTATATCTATTTTTACTTAACGGAAAAGTGGTAAGACGGTGAACTAAAAAATTGAAACTGGCCATTTTGTGTTGATTACAATGGTACGAATCTGCCGTGATATATCGGGTTAATGATATGATTATTAGTGGTCCTTATCAGTTGGTTAATAAAAATCCATTACCTAAAATGATCAGGGACGTAACTAATGTTGTGAATTCATGCAATCATCTGATTACTAAGGAACTAAAACGTAAATTGAATATTTCGAATCCATTGGTACCTAAATTGTACTGTTTACCTAAAATACACAAACCTGGAAAATTAGTTAGACCTATAGTTTCAGCCATATCTGCACCCACTTACAATATTTCTAAATGGTTGAGTTGTGAGTTTGGTAATCTACCCCTACCACAGTCCGGCTTTGCTGTTAAGAATTCGCTGGAATTCATTGAGAAAACTAAGAATATCGAGCTGAAGGATGGAGAGATTTTAATTTCTTTTGATGTGAAATCTCTCTTTCCTAGTATACCTATACCTCAGACGCTGAGTTACTTGGAAGACTTACTACTACATAATAAATTGGAGCCCCATATTGTAAATCAATATATCAAGTTAACGGAACTTTGCATGAATCAGAACATTTTTCAATTTAATAATAAGTTTTATGAACAAAAGGAAGGAACCGCAATGGGTAATTCATTGTCTCCTTTCCTAGCTGATCTTTTTATGAGCAGATTTGAGACAGAGCTTGAAAAGGAATTAGATTACTTTCCCAGGTTCTGGCTCAGATATGTTGACGACATTTTTGCTATTTTTGATACCAAAAAATGCAATGTACAGGAATTTGTTGAAATATTAAATGACCGGACTCCCAGCATAAATTTTACTTATGAAGAGGAGGAGAATGGAAGGCTGCCCTTTCTAGATATGATAATAATTAGAAATAATTATAGATTAGAATTTGATATTTATAGGAAAGAAACCAGTACATTTAGATATATCACGGCAGATTCGTACCATTGTAATCAACACAAAATGGCCAGTTTGAATTTTTTAGTTCACCGTCTTACCACTTTTCCGTTAAGTAAAAATAGATATAATAAGGAATTACAAACCATTAAAGATATCGCTAAGTGTAATGGTTTCAATGGAAATATTATTGATAATTTGATTCGTAAATTTGAATTTAGAAAACTTATTACTGATTCTACAGCCTTCCATTCTCCTATTAATAAAGCTAATTTTGCAATTTTGCCGTACGTTCCCTCTTTAACTAGAGGTTTGAACAAGATATTCAAAGGACTAGATACGAAATTGATTTTTACTTCCACTTTGACATTAAATAGTGTACTTGGAAACCCTAAAGATAAAGTCGATTGTATAGAGAAATCCGGTATTTACGAAATTGGATGCAATGACTGTGACTTGAAATATGTTGGGCAAACCAGAAGATCCATTTTAACTAGATTTAATGAACATATTGCCCATTTCAGACTCAACAGAATTGAAAAATCTGGAGTTGCCCAACATATTTCTGAGTACGGTCATGCTATCAATAAAAGTAACCTTAGGCTGGTTCGTTCGGTCAGGGATTTCAAATTCCTTAACGTCCTTGAAAGTTTGGAAATTTATAAAAATAAGGATAAAATAATGAATAAAGACAAGGGCCCTATTCCGTACAGCGCCCTCTTTTCTCTACTTGAAACAAAAGAGGATTAGTTTTAGTATGTTTTATTGTTCACTTATGAATGATTGCGTCATGTGACGTAGTTTGTTTTTAACTGAATTTGTTTCTTTACTTATTATCAATTCTGTCTTCAGTCAATATCTGGTCTTGAGAATGACAGCTTGGCTGTAGAAACTTGTTGACCATTTTAAACATTAATTGGTGAAATGGGCATATTGACTACATATATATTTAAAAGAAAAACTACATTAAAACTATTGTCGACGGAATTAGTTATTTAAGACATTCTAGAGCAGAAGATAAAAGTCCAAAATTACATATTATAATTCATTAAAAATAAACAATTAAAATGGTCTTGGCAGAATGATTTCGAACTAGACATTAACGAAGAACGTGTTTGATTAGACTCCACAGGAAAGAAAATAAAATGATTACATGGGCACAGGAGATTAGAAGCTCGATAGTGGAGAATAGATTGCAGGAAGAATATTGTGAAGATAAAATATGGACAGAGGAAAAAAAACTGAAGTGCTAAAACTTTGGATGCAGATAGATGTTTCTTCTTCTTCCTTCCAAGTATTAGGCCAAGGCCTATTACGATCCTATAGAAAATTTTCCCTCCAGCGTTTCATAGGACGGCCCAGTGATCTTCGCACTCTTGGTATATAATTATAAACAGCTTTGGGGATTCGATTTGAACTCATTCTTCAAGATGGTGTTTCCAATTTAGTTGGTACTGTTTAATATATTCCAAAATTGGCGTAGTCTTCAATTCTTTTAAGATATCGGTGTTTAATATGGAAATATCAATTAATAAAACTAAAATTATGACATTTCATGGGAAGGACCCCATACAAAGTAAAATCTGTCTCCAGAATAAAATTTTAGAGAGATCTAATCAATTTAAATATCTTGGATATTATCTCTCTATCTGGGATGAAAAGGATATCCCTGAAAAAGTTACTAGTTATAATAAACGTTTAGGAATTATTAATCAAGTTATGAAACCATCCCTTGTACAAAAAAACACCAGATTACGTTTATATAACACTTTGGCTAGACCAGTGTTGACCTATGGTAGTGAAGCATGGACACTAAGAAAACAACATGAAAGCAGAATAACGGCTTGTGAAATGAGATTCATGCGCAGAACAGCGGGTTACACCAGATGGGATCGGAAAAGGAACAGATAGATGTTTATACATTGTAACCATGTTCAAAATTATCATTATCACATTTATTATCACTATTATTATACTGCAAAGCATAGCATGAAAATGCTATGATTGCAGTGAAAGATTTGCTCTCAGGCAGAATTACTATAGATGGATTATTATTATATATATTTTTTCAAATGCCCCGGGTTTGTCTTTCGAGATTCCTGGTTTCTCTCCTGGCATGGCGTACTTGTAACCCACCTCTGAGGTTGGGGCGCCTGGAAGGCGGGGTTACGTTGCCCCGATGATATGGCTGATGATGATGATAGTGGTGCGCCAGGAGAGTCCCTAATTCTAAACTTAACCTAAGATGAATATGAATGATGATGATTGCGATGACCATATGATTGCGGGGACCGTTTGGGCCTTAAAGTTTTCCTGACATTTGCCTTACAGGTAAGGAAAAACCCCGATAAAAAGCTCACCCAGAAAAACTGTTCCGACCGGGGATCGAACCCGGGCCCGCTGCGTGACAAGACAGCACGCTACCCCGAGACCACAGCGGTGGACATTATTATTATTATTATTATTATTATTATTATTATTATTATTATTATTATTATTATTATTATTATTATTATTATTATTATTATTATTATATGCACTACAAATATGTTGCTTATCATCAAGTTGTTGAAAAAAATATATATTGATAATTGTACGAAGAATTGGTCAAGACACTGCAAATATATGGGAATTCAAATATAAGATAATTATTACCTCCACCATTTACTATTCGCAGATGAACAGGTGGTGATTTCTTAGAATCCAGATGATGCATCTTTCATGTTAAGGAAATTAGAGATAGAATGCAAAAAATGGGGATTACAGATAAATTCTAATAAAACAGAATATGCTTCATTGGTTACAACAGATGAGCTAGAATGTAATTCAGGAAGAATACGTAATGTTAAACATTTTAAATATTTAGGATCTATTTTAGATAAAAGTGAGAATTCAACTACAGAAATTGAAAGAAGAATAACTGATGGAAGAAGAATCATTGGTTTGTTGAACTCAGTGCTTTGGAATAGAAATATAATACACAGAACCAAGACAACTATATTTCAAGCTCTGTTACAAAGCATTTTATTATATGGGTCCTAAACCTGGACAATAAGTAGGAAACAAGCCAACAAGCTGTTAGCAGTAGAAATGGATTTTGGAGGCGATCGAAAACAATTTCAAGAAGGGATAAGGTCAGAAACAGCACAATAATGGATATTATGCAAGTTGAAAGAACATATTAGGAAAAATAGAAGAAAAATGTTTGAAATGGTATGGACACCTCATAAGAATGGAAGAAGAGAGAATACCAAAGAAGATCCTTAATTGGAAAGCTAATGGAAGAAGTGCAAGAGGCAGGCCCAGAGAACGAATGATGGTTGGAGTGAGGAGAAGTATGGAAGCTAGAATTTTGAGGGAAGAAGATGCTTTAGACAGGAACCTCTGGCGACAAATCACTTTGGGTTGAAGGAGAAACACTGTATTGTGGAATATTCCTAAATATATTATTATTATTATTATTATTATTATTATTATTATTATATCAAAGAAGATCCTTAATTGGAAAGGTAATGGAAGAAGTGGAAGAGACAGGCTTAGAGAACGATGGATGGATGGAGTGAATAGAAGTATGGATGTTAGAGGTTTGAGGGAAGAAAATGCTTCAGACAGGAACCTCTGGCGACAAATCACTTTGGGTTGAAGGAGAAACACTGTATTGTGGAATATTCCTAAATATATTATTATTATTATTATTATTATTATTATTATTATTATTATATCAAAGAAGATCCTTAATTGGAAAGGTAATGGAAGAAGTAGTGGTTAAGGCACTGCGCTACAAGCCGGAAGGTCGAGGGTTCGAGTCCCGGTGGGGTCAGGATTTTTAAACTGATCCAAACCTTCTGGCGGCACTATGGCCCTGGGGTCGACTCAGCCTCTAACTGAAATGAGTACCAGACGTTTGTTCTGGGGTAAAGGCGGCCATCACGCAGGGCTGACAACCGGCTGTCATCAAGTGCCGATTGTCTAGAAAAAGTGGGAGCCTTAACCTCCTACTACCCCAAGGGCCTCCTGAGGCCTGTAGTGGGATCACTTTACTTTAATGGAAGAAATGGAAGAGGCAGGCTTAGAGAACGATGGATGGATGGAGTGAATAGAAGTATGGATGTTAGAGATTTGAGGGAAGAAAATGCTTCAGACAGGAACCTCTGGCGACAAATCACTTTGGGTTGAAGGAGAAACACTGTATAGTGGAATATTTCTAAATTAAAATAATAATATTATTATTATTATTATATATTATTATTATTATTTATTATATATTATTATTATTATTGTCTATAATATCAATAAGTGTGTAGTAACAGGAATCACAAATCTCCCTGTATAGAGATTTATCTATACTACAGAACAAGTTGGAAGTGCAACCTCGGACAAAACTGTTTAGCCTCGAAAAGGGGTTGATTCCTATCTTTAATTTAGCAAATGCTCATGGCAATTCCAATCCAATCCAATACAGGCTTTGATTATTGAGGAAAACAACGAACAAAATATTAGTTAAAATGTCCAGCCTTTGGGAAACAAATTATTATTGTTCATGATAATCCGATATTTTTCCGATTTTTCTAACTTTTAATGACAAGCTTCAGCCAGAATGAACTACACACGAGTCCTGCTAATGAATGGACAAGCTGTTGGTAAAGTGATAGAATTTCGTGTCTTGGTTCGTGGAGTTAACGTGAGCTGCAAATTGTGCTGTGTAGTCAGTTTAGAATTTCAAACTTTGTTTTCAATTTCCAATGCAGTGCCCCAACAAACGTATAATTTAGAATTTTGTTGTATAAACATGAAACAGTATGCAAAGTTTCACTCTTCTAAATTATAGACTTGCATAAATGAGAGAACGAATCAGAATACAGCTAGCCATTTGTACCATTCAGTTGTTATAATTATCAGCAATCATGGATTATGTTACAAATCAATCGTTAACATTTATATAATTTATAATAAAACTCCATTGAGGTGTAGACACAATATTAAAATTATAATATAAAATTATGTAAGTTCCGCCTCTTCAACTTATTAAATTATTAATAGTATATTATGATGCGAGGTTGGGAAACGGTTTTTACAGAATGGAAGAAAATGTTTAAAAACCGAGCGATAGCGAGGTTTTTAATTTCCAAGATTCTGTAAAATACTTCACAAACGTGCGTTGTAAACTTAGCGACAAAAAGAATGAGCCGACTCTTTATCTCGAATATTTTAAGTTCCAAAGCGCGATTCACACGAGTAAATTAATTGCACAGTAGAGCTACAATACGTTTCCTTTCTTCCTTTGAAGGACATTATTTCAAGCGCAATTAGCGTACGCTTAGCTCAGTGCTTAGTGGCTTGACTGGTATGCAAAAAGTCACAGGTTAGATTCCCGATGAGGTTATTTTTTTTTATTTGTTAAAATGCTTTCTATTTTATTTTTTCTGTCCGTTCTTAAAGAAAAACACGTTCTATTTGGAAGTATTACTAGTTTTATTATTTATTTATAAACAGGTTTACAAATGTAATAAAACATCTTCCTGCTCTTATCCCACAAAACGCCGTTTAAAATTGTCATTACTGATCTGCCTTTTTGAATTCTATATATTTAATTATTTTCTTGGGTACATTTTGAGTTAATTTTGATCTCAAGTTAATTACATTCTTCACATTCTTTCATACTTGGTTGTCTTGTACTTTTGCACTATGAATGGGAGTTTAACTTTATTTGAAATGTCGCACTTCGAGTAATACTTAATACATATCTAGGAGCATGTCTCGTTCACTGTTCTTTAACTATTTAAGACGATTAAAACTAAATACAGCGTATTTAAAACATTTAAGAGTGCGTTACCTCGTGAATCACAGCTTTGGCGTTTCGAGCATGCGCAGTGGGCCATAACAGGGACTCTGCTTTTTGAAACGGCTCATTATTTTTGTTGTTAAGTGTACATTCTTTTTTGCGCGATGGTGATTTCAAAATAATAAATAATAGTAAAATAATAACATCTTTGTTGGAAATATTTGCGTTCATTACAAACAATTGACTAACGTTAACAGTGTGGGCATTGTTTATTAGTTGAAGCATCAGGAGGCCATGAGACTAATTTAGTAATAAAATAGAGACAAGTACGTATTTGTTTTTTTAATAAAGTTCAGTTTATTTAAAATGCAGTGATTTGTTTTGTATAATGTATATTAATACTACCTTTTGGATATTTTTTGTATATGCATTTTACGTAGTATACATAGAGGACAGTGATTTTACTTCCCACACGCGTGTTTGTAGTAAGTAATATTACAGTACAGTTATTTTTATTAAAGTTATTTAGGTTGGCAACCCCAAAATATACGAAGCTGAACTTTCAATCATGGTCGCCATTGCTGTAAGTACGACAAAACGCATTATCGCAAAAAAAAACCCGTTTTTAGTAATCTAAGAAGATAAGGGGACGGACCTTTAAGGTACATAACTTTATAATAATATATAATAATTTTAATATATTTAATAAGTATTAAATAATATACTGGTATTTATTAAGTAAAAATGTAAATTAATTACAAAAAAAAAATATGAACTGCAAAAGATAAGTGAAAAATATAATTTGAAATTTTCAGAACAAGCAAAAAACAAAAACAATGGCTTTTCGAAGAAAATATAACGTTCATACAAAACCATTACTACATGATACTACTTTAGAACAGGTCACAAGTTTCATATATTTAGGATGTGAGGTAACTTAAGAAATATACTAGTGAATGTGAAAATAAACTCCCTCTTGTCCAACAGATATGCGGTACATTAATTAGAACGTTGAAAGGAAAAACGAGAAAGGAAACTCAAATGTCCTATACGGTAACATCAACACTAGTTCTACTATAAGGATCAGAAAATTGAACCATGACACGAAAGACATTAACAAATTGCAGGCTACAGAAATGAAGTTTCTGAGACCAGTTAAAGGCTGTACTAAGTTAGCTAAATTTAAAAGTGAGGGTATAAAAAGTAATTAAATGTAATATAATTAGAGCAAATGTTTCATCATATAGAGATCAATGGACTGAACAGGTAGAAAGATTGAGCTACAGTCTTATTCCTAGAAGTATTCTTGATTACAAACCTGAAGGAGGGAGAGATTTGGAAAACGTTGATTGGAGAATAAGTGAAGCCGGAATGCCTGAATGAAGAAGAAGAAGAGAAGAATCTTAATATTACAAACCAGTTGCATTATGGCCATTTGTTAATTTATGGTTATTTAGAGTTAAGTACAGACTACATAACAGTGAGCTACTTGGTATTTATAGGAAGCCAGATATAATAAGAACGGTTAAGTCTCGTAGACTGCGATGGGCAGGACATGTGGCACGAATGGGGAATGAAAGATGTGCATGGAAGTTTCTTGTAAGAAAACCAGAGGGAAAACGTTCGGTTGGTAGACCAAGAATGAGGTTGGAGAATTACATTAACTATCATTTGAGGGAAGTAGATTATACAGGAGGTAACTGGCAAAACTCCGCCATGGCCGGTCCCAAGCCCGGGTGTGAAAGGAGGAGGGGGGGTGTAACAACCTCCTTAAAAACCAGGGTTCAGTTGGCTCCGACTGATAGTACATTGTAAGGGCCCCCAACTTGGGTTACGGTGAAGACCTCAACGGCGGAGTCGGCGCAGAAGGAAACCTTCAAGACGCGGATCTGGCGGAAGGGGCAACCCTACATCTAAGGGAAATAGAGAAACTCTGCCTTGCAGTGAAGAGGGACCTTCAAAGCATATGGGAGGAAAACCCAGACAGAAATTTTCCTGTTCCCCCAGGTTGGGGGTTTATGCTGTGGGCCACCTCTCCACACATTAGAAAAAACACAAAAATGCTAAAAGACCAATGAAGTCAAAGCCGGAAGGAAAAAAGTGTGAAAGACAAAAACAACGAAAACGGACATTGAATATAGGCACGTGGAATTTAACTATATCAATGGTAACCGACCAGAAAGAACAAAAGAGGGAGACCTAAGTTAACATGGAAGGATAGCATGAAGATAGTAATGCAAGCAAGAGGGCTAAGCATTAAAAATGCCCAAGATCGCAGGCTTTGGAGGTTTGGCACGAGAAGACGGCAGCAACTGTAAGAACCCAAAGATAGATAGACAAATACATAGATGATCGGAAAACATTAGCTCAGGATAGGGATGTATAGAGAGCTTATCCGCGCGGAATGAACCTACGGGTTCGATGGTGCCAGTGAGTTAGTTAGTTAGAGTTAAGTACAAATAAGTATAATTGAATATTAATATTCTAACTAGAAAAAGTTTTAAAATTCATTCAAACTTCCATAAAAACTCATTGACAGTATCTAATCCAGAAATACATGGTCGCCGCGACAAAAGATATCCAAATATCACTATCCTGAGGTAATATTTTGCAATCATTCACCTACCTCATGGTCAATATTAGACCTATTCTCCCATTTCATTCTTGCCTGCCTACTGGGTGTTTTTCCTCTGATTTTCCTACCTGCCCATCGCAGATCATGCGACTTCACTGTTCTTATTACATTTGACTTTCTGTAAGTAGATCGCTGTTATGTAGCTTTCTACAATCACCTATCTGTTTGTCTCTCTTTGATCCAAAAATTTTCCTAAGAACTGTATTCTCAAATATTCGAAATCTCTTCTCTTCTCTTAAAGTAACATACAATGCTCCGCATCCATATAACATAATTGGAAGAATAGCCATTTTATATTATTATTAATTTTAAATACGATATTAAAGGTAGCTATAAGTTACTTTGCATTTTATTTAACGAACGCTCTTTAAAATCTTATTACTAGCGAAGAAATTCAATATTGGGCACGAAATAGATTACACCTTTTCCTCAAAGACTTATTTTCTTTGAGCCTTGAGATTATTTACATGCTGTAAGTGTACGATACAGATCAGTTCTGTTTGAATAGAGGTTACAATGTTATCTTCTGTGTTCAAGATTCGCGGGTTCAAACCCGGATGTGGTCGATGGATTTCTAAGTGTGTAAAAATCTAGAGCTTGTCTTTATTTTGAAAGGAAGTAAAACCACGGGTCCCATGTCGTAGATTTACTGCACGTAAAATAACCTCAAACCTGTAATAAGAGCCCTCTAAGCAAAATTATTGGCCATTTTACGCCCGGATTTCAACTGCAAACCTAATGACTTGAAATATTAAAAAGTGCAGTTAAATAAAATGTATCTATCTAACTATACGATAAGGGAATCACAACTTCATCTCATTTCCATTTATATAGGGTCTATTTAATGTAAACGGCGATGTTTGAAAACAAATGATAAACGATTGTTATACTTCATTTGTCCATCACTGCAACCAGATCATATTATTCATTGCCAAAGGATCGCAATATTGTAAGAATGCACCCTAGTGGAGAAAAAATAAAAGACATGAATGATGTCCCATGATGTAAATATGTGAATTATATTTTTCTGGAACGTTATTACCTGGAAAATAATATGTTTAAGGAAGTGCAAACAGTGTTTTTTTAGTGGTATAATCAATTGCTACAAATGTTTTTATATTATATCCCGCAAGCACTATATGCTAACATTCGTGCACTACGTATCAATCTGCTAGCCACATGTAGTCACTGCTAAATAATGCTATGACCTATTCAGAATGTTAAAAAGTAGGAGCTTGATTTTAAAGCGAACAGAAAGAAGAAAAGAGGGAGACCAAGGTTAACATGGAAGGAAAACATGAAAACAGTAATGCAAGCTAGAGGGCTAAGACCATAGGCTTTGGAGGTTTGGCACGGGAAGACTGCAGCAGCTGTAAAAACCTGAAGATAGATAGATAGATAGATAGAAAATTAAACTTATAAAATCGAGGTGAAAAACGACTGTGACAGGTTGTAAATAAAAAAATCATTGAAATGTGATTGGTCATTGACTCCCATTTGTGGCATGAGTTAAGTAGTCATTAAAAATTTAATCAGTTAATTTCTGTAGATGTTAAACATGAATACAATAATATAAATAAACAGCCTGCTTTTTATACTGGTTTTCCTTATTGTTTTACCTTTATCTTTGTTTGTTTTATCTGTTTGTTAACTTTATTTAATTCTCACATAGACACAAGGACAGGACACACACACCCAGACCCAAGGTGGAGATTTAAAAACCCCTATCCCGCCAGGAATCGAACCCGGGTCGCCGGAGTGGAAGGTAGGGACTCTACCGACTACGCCACGACGGCGGACTGCTGAATGCAAGTATAGATTCTAGTCATAATCTCACTTTCGATGCTAAAGCGTATATAAATAAAAGAAAATAAAAAATTGTGTAATTTCTGAATAATGTTAATGAAAAACTTCAGAGATTTTGGAGAAAGACTAACAACACTGAGAGAATGCAAATACTTTCTTTCAATTCTTAGAAGTGCTGGTAAAATTTACGCTTCTATAACCCCATATCTCTCTCGTGTCTCAAGTCAGCGCATTTCAAGTGTTCTTCAGCTCGCCACTCAACTTTCCTCCTATTACAGAAGCTGTACTGAGGGAGGTGTGGACTGGAAATAAATCTACAGAATGCATAAAACATATCCTCTTCAATTTCCATTCATTGTCATTTTCACTTGGTTTTAAATTCATTGTATGTAGTCTACTTTGATACAAGTTAAAGAAAGTATAAGTACCCAGAAATTGTTCAGACCTATTTATTTTTGAAAGATTAAAAATGCTGCATATTTCTTGTTTTGAAAGAGATGTACAGCCATAGGTTCCGTGTCTTAGGATTATCCCCATATTTCCTTGGTTGGAATTATATTCAATCATATTATTAACAGTAATATACCTCTATTTTGTTATAATAACACGTATCATCATCAAGATCCATGCAAGTATTAGACCATGTGGCCTGTTACGGTCTCAGAGGAATTTTCCATCCAGCGCTTTTTTAGACGTCCCAGTGATCTTTTGCCTTGGGGTCAGTAACGAAGCATAGCTTTTGGAATTTTGTGAGATGGCATTCGTTGAAGATGGGCTTTCCAGTTGTTCGATAGTTTTGTAATATAATGGAGAATTGGTCTACATCTATCTATTCCATAAATTCCTCATTTATTTTATAGTCCTACTTTGTATAGCCTGCTGTATAAGATCCTCAAATATGAATCAAAAGGCCTCTGAACAAAATTCGTAGTAGATTTCACGCCCAGAGTTCAATTGTTACGCTAATTACCTAAGTTGGTAGAAAGCGTCGTAAAATAAAACATTACTTACCTACTAAACAAGGGAAACTACAAAAGGGAGTTAATGATGTCTAGATGATGATCTTGGACTACTTGGGTCCTGAAATATTTATTGATATTTGTTTAAATAGGTGAGGAAAAATCCTCAAAAACGCTTCAGCCAGGAAAAAAAGTATTGCTGATTGAATCCAGACCCTCTATAGGCCTATCCTTGTTGTGACTGATGCACAGAGATGGTCAAACTTACAGCTACATCACGCGCACAGTGGTTGACTAACTCTGTGTAATTATAATGTTGAGTGATTCCGGGTTCTGTGGCCGTGGTCCATAGTTGGTGTTGATACCAGACGTTTCGCCCTCAACTGCGGAGGGCATCTTCAGTGGCGAGTGCTAAGTAGAGCTTCCGACCAGGAAACACGCCTAGAAGCACTCGCCACTGAAGATGCCCTCCGCAGTTGAGGGCGAAACGTCTGGTATCAACACCAACTATGGACCACGGCCACAGAACCCGGAATCACTCAACATTATGATTACCGGCCGTGAAAGCCTGCATTCAACTATCTGTGTAATTATATTTATATGGTAGGACCAGGATTGGGACACATTAAATTCAATTTTAATTTTCTGAAATTGTTTAATACCTGTACTCGAATAACAGTAATGAAATAATATTACACTATATAAATTATGCAGAAAAAGTAATCAGAGGATAGACAATATTAAAATAAATGGTTTGTATGCGGATATAAAAAGGATGACTGAGTTAAGGAAAGAGTGGAGAACGTTGAATTTGCAGTGAAAGACCTGCTCTTGGACAGAACACTAATGTCTTCATCATCATCAATTGCAGTCATGGATTAGGCCATTGGCCTGTTCCGCTTCAGGATAGAAATTGATCCCCCCATCTCTTCTTAGGCTTTCCTGGGTCTCTTCGTCCTGTGGGTTTGTAGTTGAATAGCTGTAGAGGTAATCTATTGTTAGTCATTTAAGGAGGTGTTCATGCCAATTATTTTGGTATATTTGGATGGTTTCAGTTATTGCTGGTGTGTTGAGAGCTTTGCGAATATCTTCATTACGCATGTGGTCATAAAGCGTATTACCCGCGTCTTAATAACTTTATTTCTGCAGCTACTATCCTATTTAATTTACCTGTAGTAAGAGTCAAGGTTTCAGAGCCATACATAGAGTTGTAAGAGTCATTGTTTTAAAAAAGTTTAGAATTGTATGTGGGCGTACTTTTCGGAGAAGAGTGTTTTTTATTGTTCGTATAAGTTTTTGGAATGTGATCACTTTTATGTTCATGTCTTTACATGTGTCGTAGGAACCGTTTGCAGCCAAGATAACTAAAGTTATTAACTTCTTCTATTATATTGTTGTTAATAACAATTTTAGTTCGTATCGGTATTTTCTCTTGAAATGCATAGGCCTAGTTTTTGTCTTAGCGAAATTTGTATATGTATATAAATTATTGGAAATGCTAAATTAAATGGACCAATTAGGATGGTTCTATAATAGCGTGCAAAAGTTAAACAGGACTTGGGGATGCTCCACTGAACAATATGCGATAGGGAGCCTAGGATCCGAGAAGCCATCCTACAAAGAGATCTGGGAGTAAACTTGTCTTTCACATTACTGTCAAGCCTTTATTTAATCTATTTATCAGTTAATTTCAAGTACTAACATTGACACAATTAACGTGCCATTTTGTATCATAAAACGGGTGCTCAAACTGAGAGCCACTAACCTCAATATTATAATGATATCATGAAGAGAAAAATAAATGTCTGAACCAGGAATTGAATCGTGGACCTCTAGTACTCCAGACTAGTTTCATATAATATTATAATGATATCGTGAAAAGAAAAATTAATGTATTGGAAAATGTTAACTAACCTCAATGCAAGAATGACATCATTGTACAAGTTTCTGTCGGACCCTGATATGTTTCGAATCACATGAGAGGTACCTACAATCCTGGCAACTAGTTCCATGTCCATTTTCACAGGAGTCTCAAACACAAGTAACTTTAGATATTCACATAGGATATAATCATGGGTAGTCAGGTATAAATCCCACATCTGGACTTCCTAATCATCGGATTCTTCCTTGCAGGAACTGAAGGAATAGTTCATGTAAATAAACAGTGCAGTACACATAAATCTATTCGAATGTTATACTTGGAAATCAGCTGAACACAGTAATGCTAGACAATGTGATAGAGAATTTTTACTTCCATCTCCATAGACTGACTTCTCTGATCCTTAAGTTCCCTAACTCAAATTGTTCGTAGGAGCGTCTCCTTAGTCACAATGAATCGGGAGGATAAAGGGTGATCGAAAGTAGTAGGGCCTATTTCAATCTTCTTCTTCTTCTTCTTCTTCTTCTTCTTCTTCTTCACTTCACGGGCTAGGCAAAAATGTCCTGTTCCGCCTCACAGTTGTTCTGTCCATCTTTTCACTGGCCTTCCTACATTCCTTGAACCTTTTGGCTTGTAGTTGAATGCTGCTCTTGGCAATCTTGTTACATTCATTCTTTCCACATGTGTAAACCATTTCTCTCTATAATCTCTGATTTTCTCATTCAATGGATATATATTTAACTCTGTTCTTATATCTTAATTTTTTATCCGATCCAATCTTGTGCAATCTTTTGTTCTTCTATGGAAGTTCATTTCTGCGCTTTGTATTCTACTTTGCAGTTTTTTGGTCATTACCCAAGTTTCGCTCCCATAAAGTAATGCAGGAACTGCCAATGTTTTATAAAACTTCAATCTAGTATCTCTTCTTGTTTTATTCTTTAATGTTTTATGTATAGTTCCGCATATCATTTGAAATTTCGACAGTTACATATTTATGTCTCTTTCAGTTTTTGTGTTTATAGTAAATTTACAACTCAAATAACTAAAATTTGTTACTTGTTCCAGAGGTTTGTTTTCTATTACGATTTTTGATCTTATATGTTCGTTTCCCCAAAATGCCATTATTTTTGTTTTTTCTTTTGATATTTTAAAATTATATTCTTCGCATAACTGATTTAATTGATTAAAATAATTAAAGTTCAAAAAGAAAAACATGGAGGAAAACAGCAAACTTTATAAACACAGGAACAGAGAGCACGTCTTCTCGGCTCTAAAGTCAGCTATGCTTTCAGCTATCTGGCGAGACTGTATGTGATTCAGTTTTTAAAATTTTCTCTTGACATATCGTGTCCAGTATGTTCCCAAGTGGCTTGGGCACATAGAATACCCATAAGGTATAGATTAAACTATGGAAAAGAAGAAAGAACACTTTACACTTGTATCAGATGTAGGATTCCAATAACTTTATAGGAGACTAGTTTAACAGACTCATTTATTTTTCAACGGAACGTAGATATTTCTCATATAATCCCTTATGAATTATTTTAGAAATTAAACTACATATTGGATTTGCATCATGACGCCTTATGTTGGCACATGAATGTTGTATTCGAAAAAGAGTCGTTATAAAATCATTTGGTTTATTGTAAGCGCACATTAGACCTCAAATGTCTTGCAAAGTAGTAATAAATTCATGCATAATAGACTACCTCAATAAAGCGCGATTATGTTTTATGCCCCATTGTATGTTTGCGTGGAACGACCACCATGATTTCATGACGTAACAGTGACTAGTAACTTCCGGGTGCCATGCTATTTCTGACTCAAATTGAACATTGCCAACGTAACAGCACTGTTAAATTAACGTAACTCTAATTCCTCATTCCAGTTACTTAAATGTATCGTACAGCAGTGAAAGCACAATCATGTGTAAATATAAAGGATTATCAACACAGTAAAATATCTTTATTCGCGGTTCCCTTATTCGCGTTTTCATTATTTACGGGTTAAAAAATTGCGACACAGTTCTTGTATTCGCGGCTAAAAATGTATTTTTTTCGCGGATCCAGTCGGTGTATTAGAAGGATTAGTATCCATTATTAACACGTCGCATTTTTTTTTTTTTTACTGCAGGCACGTGCCAAGGCGGCTGTTACAAAGAGCGATTCAAACTAAATGAACAAATTAATATAAAAGTAAAACAAACCATTGCCACTAAACCTCAAGTTCGTTGTTAAAAGCCACCGCCGCCGTAATTCACGTGCCGCTAAGTTCGTTGATAAACGCCGCCCTCGCCACGATCGGTATTTTATTGTTTCAACTTGTCATTCGTTGCAATAATTTTGATTGAGTAACACGTGTCTCTTCTGCTTTGTTGCTAATTTACAATTTCGAGTAAAAGGAAAGAAAATTAGTTCTGAAGCGGGAAAAAATAGTATTGCCGCTTAAAGTAAAAATATAAATGTTTGACCGTTTACGTGTTGGTGAGTCGTTTGCATGTATATCACACTGTTTCAAAATTGATAAATCAACTGTACTATTCATCAAGAAATCCAAAGACAAAATAAGGAATTCTATCGCTGAATTTACAGCTGAAAATCAATCTGAATTGAAATACCTTATAAAAGCGGCAAAATAGGGAAATAAATTACTAAGTTCTTTAAGTCCTTGCGTAAACCTGACAGTAATAATTAATAGAAATTGTTCAAAATCTCTCATTAATTGATTTTATTTTGATAATTTTTATTTTATTTGGAACTTTGGAACGTATCCCCTATATATCCATACAAATTACCATTCCATATTTACGGAACACATCCCCCGCAAATTAGGAGCTTTTGCCGTTTTGTCAAACCAAATGTAAGTAATTTCTATGGTATTGAAAAATTTGCACTGTCAAGATTAGAACTTCTCCCTAAATTCTTTTCTTTAATCCGCCTCTAATAACCAGCAACTCTAATGGCCCGGGTAGATAAAAAGCAACATTACATGAAAATAATCAAAATGTAGTCTCTCGATTGACTTGGAATTTTATTCATACGAGTATTTAGCCTCTACCCATTATGTACTAAAACCATTATGCGTAGGAGTTCACCGGAAATTAAAATTTAAAAAGCGTTCTAGCGTTCGATGTTTCAGTATATCCTATTAAAATAAACCGAGGTAGGTATTACAAAAATATCGCGAAATCAGGTCATTACCTGTATTCCGAAACTAAAAATTGACTCTACCAACCGCCATGTTGAAAATATATACCATACAGTTTAATCAACCCTTAATTTTCTTTTTACTTATTCAACTAAAAATAAAAACAATATTTAATTTATCTAGGCGTAACAACGCACGCCAAGTATAAGCTAGTTTAGTGATTACCACGACGAATCTATACCGACTAACTAATTGATGATATTGTAGGGAGTTAGGTACATGCCACAGAACAGAAGAAAGCGAGCAGCAGGAATCACGCAACATAATACATCATCAGCGATTGAAATAATTAAAACCTTTCAGTCTCTAAGCGCATGCTATTCCCGAGTCTGCAGGACAATTCTTAACAGAATAAGCTCGAAATAAACCACTCAGATGCTGACGACATATGACTGTTCTTATATTAGTGGGCGTGTTCGATATTGTGACGCTTGGATTTCTCCCTTCTTCCTTCATCCCGCACTAGCTTTTTGATATCCGGACTATAGTAAGCATGACGTGGTTCCTACATCTTAGTTTCAGTTTCCGTAACGAATTTCAATACAACTCTTATAAAATCGTTATTCAATTGTTTTTCACAAAGCTAAATGGAAATTAATCCAGACCCTACACTCTTTATTAAGTTGGTAAGAGGCACTCGAAAGAGCATTAAGTTATAAGTTTATGATTTGTCTTTTATGAGTTCGTTCAGTGATCCTGTCCATATTCTGCATTGTTTGTAATGGTATCGCTCACACTTTTGGTCGCATATCTTGCATTCACACGAATCACTCGGTTGGTGGAATTTTGTATTTTTGCACATTTTGTGATGATATCCGTGTGTTGCTAAACCTATGATTCTGTGCCTTTATGGTTGGTTACTTCCAGTCCACTCTCTGTTTACCATGGCATCTGAGGCGTAGAAATCTTCGTCTATCTCTTTTTCTCTCTGTTTCTTTTTTTCGATAACTTTCTTATATGGCTCCGTTGCTGGCAGTAGTATCCTTTGCCTCAGGTCCTCTAGGAAGAAGGTTTCTCTGGCTAGCATATAGGTCATTCTATTTGGTGTGTATTTGCTTGCACCTAATGCCTTTTTGATGAATCTTGGTTTTACTTTTTCTAACCTCTCCAAATCGCTGGTCGATAGTTTCTCCCATATCAGTTCTATCCCGTAGGTGACGATCGGGGTGATCACTGATGCGAATAATTTCATGGCTGTGACTAATTTTAACGATGTGATGTCTTTGATACTGCACATAGCTCTTATAGCTGCTGCTGCTCTCTCCTGCACATGTGCGCTGAAAGACTTTGTTGTTGGCTGCAGTGTTATGCCTAAATATCTGAATTTGTTTACCATTCTTATCGGTTCTTCTCCTAATTTTAGATTATCACTTGCCGCTGTTCTTCCTCCTTTCTTGAAAACTATTTGTACGGTCTTGTTGCTGTTTATTTTGAACTCATTTTCCATAGCCCATCGTTGTATCCCATCTATGCCTTTTTGCAATTCTTCTTTGTTTCGTGCTCCAATGGCCATGTCGTCCGCATACATTACCAGCGTGGTCCCGTATCTTGACCTACTACAGTACACTCTTTAAAAACTGCTAATTACTTCAGTTTTACATTCAGCACACTAAATACTAATCTATACTTTTTTAAAAATTATGGTAAGTCGGAAATCGAACCCGAACCTCTAGGATGATTGCCTGGCACGATAACCTTCAGACCCCAAAAGCAGTAATTCCCATTACCGCATTCTTCTTATCTCCTCATTAGGGAAATAACTTTATTTAATCGTTAGTCACATGACATTGCCGTATGAAACTGTTAATTTAACTGGCTTGTTCACTTAGATATAATAGCGAAGAATTATTCCGCTCTTTGTAGTCATGAAGCGTCTTTTAAACCATATGAAGACAGAAATTGGCGGCACTTTCATGGGAGAACTTATTGCAACATTTATTACAGCGTCAATTGATCTTTTCCCTTTGGCATTTCTTTCTTTTTTAACTCATACTATCTGTCATTTTACACCGGTAAAAGTAATTATTCCTTTGATGGAATAATATACGTGTCAAATGTCTAGATAGCGTTTAATAAAAAAAAGTTCAGTATGCACGCTTGACGTTGAATTATTATGAATGACTTTTTAACCATTTAAGTTAATTCGCTGTATTCAGATAACCATTGCAGCAGAACGGGACACCAGCGTTTTGAATTAGTATGCATGGAAAAGCGTGCATTAATTTGCGATAGTTACGCACACATAAGGTTATGTTTTTTTAAAATCTTGATTGTATTGTTGTGCTGTCAGAAACAAAATTAGAGTTCATGACTATCCCATATTATAAATGTATTGGCTTATTTCATGGTTATTTGATATAATAATATTACAATAATAATTATTTACTTAAATCGCAGAGTAAAGGCTATATAATAAGGCATTTTCTTCCACATAACCAGTGAAACAATTAAGTAAAGAAAATTACATAATATCAAAACATAGAATAAAATATAGATAATAAGGTAATAACACAGAATGCATATTATAAGTAAATATGTATACATAAATTAAACTAAAATTAAAATTAAGTCAATATTATTATTAGAGAAGCGAAAAATCAGACATCAATTAATCTGCTGAAAGACCAATTACAAAGGTAAGAGATTTAAATTTCTTTTAAAGGAAGTTTACGTCCGGTAGTACCTAATCTCTACATAACAATGAACTACATGGTCTTTATAGGAAGCCAGATATAATAAGAACTTTAAGTCTTGTAGACTGCGATGGGCAGGACATGTGGCACGTATGGGAAGTGGAAAACGTGCATGGAAGCTTCTTGTAGGTAAACCAGAGGGAAAACGCTTAGTTGGCAGACCAAGATTGAGGTGGGAGAATAACATTAACTATGATTTGAGGGAAGTAGATTATACAGGAAATGATTGGAAATCATTAGCTCAGGATAGGGATGTATTGAGAGCTTATGTCCGTGCGGGCATGAACCGACGGGTTCGATAGTGCCAGTGAGTAAGAAAGTCCCTAATCTCTTAGGGTAAACAAATTCAGAATCTAGCAGTAAACATGGAATATGAATCAGAATAATGGGTGTTTCTGTATTGTGGGATGTGAAGTAGAGGTTCTGGTGCGATCGTGTACTCAAATTGTGATTGGAAGATTGGAGACGGAAGCGATAAGTAGCTTGGAGTAGAAGTATAATTTTATCGAAACATATTTTCTAGACCCCCGGTACCCGCACCATGAAATTAATGCTGTGCCCACAACTGTAACAGTGTGGTTCATTCTGTAGCACAGTTAAGTCTTCTAGATTATGATAGGAAGGGCATGTGGTACGAATGTTCGGTGAAAGCGGGGAATGGAAACTTCTAGAAGGAAAACCAGAGGGAAATCTCCTAATAGATAAGTCAATCATGAGATGGGAGAATTGTATTATCCGTGATTTGAGAGAGGTGAATTATACAGGGAATGTGGAGAACAATAGCTGAGGATAGGGATGTATGGAGAGCATATAGCTATACGCGCAGCCATGGACTTCGGGATTCGATAGTGACAGAGAGTTAGTTAGCGGAATTACTCAGCACGATTATCTATCATCATCATCATCACATCATCTTCCAGGGATTAAGCCTGTTGGCTCGTTCCGGTTTCAAGAAAGCTAGAATTGTTAAAATTGTTCAAACCATCTTCTGTGTGGGCGACCAACATTTCTCCTTCCGCGCGGTTTATAATTTAGCAGTAATTTCGGAAATCTTCCTTCTGGCATTCTATCAATATGTTCTTTCTAGTCGTTCCTATATTTAATTATTCGGTCTGTATGTTTGAAAATATTTAGTTCCTTTCTTATATATGCATTTATTTTCTTATCCAGCAGAGTAATCCTGCTATATTTCTTAAAAATCGCATCTCAGCTGCTTCGAATCTTTGTTCTTGTCTTTTAGTGATCGTCCAACATTCTGATCCATGCATCAATACAGGAACAGCCATTACTTCTAATACAATCTAAAATAATTTCGAAGATCTATTAAATTCAACTGTAGAACCTGTACCACAATGTAATATAGCCTACATAATAAGTAGAGTCCGGATTTTTATGTACTAAAAGGTAAGATTACAATAATGAAAAGTTAGACTTCTGACTGTCTTTTGTTTTGATTTCACACACAAACAGCTGAATAGTATAATGATAACTAAGACTTCTGACCGTCTTTTGTTTTGATTTCACACACAAAACAGCTGAATATTATAATGAGAAGTAAGACTTCTGACTGTCTCTTGTTTTGATTTCACACACGAACAGCTGAATAGTATAATGAGAAGTTAGGCTTCTGACTGTCCTTTGTTTTGATTTCACACACAAACAGCTGAATAGTGTAATGAGAAGTAAGACTTATGACCGTCTTATATCTTGGTTTCACACACAAACAATTGAATAATATATACTATCTGTATTGCAATCTTATCTTTTATTACATAAAAATCCTGACTCTAATATAATAAGTAGTAATTTAAGATACAATGGCCTAAAATTCTAGTTGTATCTTAGATAATATTACTTAAGGAGCCATAATAGAACTAAAAGTATCATCAATCGGAATTCATAAGCTTCCTTAAGTAAAAGGTACTGTGGGATGAAGGATGATAAAAAATGTATTAACATGCGACATGTTTTTAAAGAAAGCTAGCAGCAACTTAATTATGCATCGACCAGAAAAGTTGTAATTTATGCTTTGAGGACAGGGACATGGTGAGCCGCACGACGGCACCGCGGTAGTAGTTCTTTCTTAAAGCTATCACAGTTACGATCTATTACCTTAATCTCAATGAATTATTATATAACTACTCCAAATATTATTTATAAAGTAAAATGGCGCATTAATTGTTTTTATATTACAGATCTCCCATAAAGAGAATATGAAGAATTTTTCTAATTTAAAAAATCGTGCTTTTTTTCTCGTATTTATGACACAGATAATTTTTATTGTAATAAAATATGCATCGCATTTTCTGACAAAAGTTTATAAACGCTTCGATTAAACTAATATAAATATATTTAATTTCATATAAAAACCTGGGAAAATCAAAAAACAGTATATGAACATTTATTTTAAATGTTCCTTGATATTACTATTGATAGTATAATGGAATAATCTGTGCCGAAATGATTTTCTGATGAGTCCACTAAGATAGCTTAGATGGTAGCATATTCGGATTCGATATGAGGCGAGGATGAAAATTTTAATTGTAAAATTGTCAGTTTCGGGACTAGGAGGGATTGTGGTATACAATTTTTCATTGTTTCATTGTACTCAATATAAAACTGTACAATTAACTTGACATAGATTTAAAAGTACCGGTTTTCTAATCAGTAAATATCTTTACAATTAAATTAAATGTAAATAACCCATGTTATGATAATTTGATTGGTTTTATGCTCCACAAGAACTAATAATTCTACATCACTGTAATTCAGTTGGTTAAGGCAATTTTCTACAACCCGGGGGTTGGGGAGGTGAGGTTTTTGAACTGGTATGAAGCCTCCGGCGGCACAATGGGTCTGAGGTCAGCTAAGTCTCTAACTGAAATGAGTACCAGACTAATATTCTCGGAGGTAGATACGGCAGTCACAAAGCTCTGAATTCTTGAACTGATTGTCTTGAAACATGGGAGCCTACATTTTCTGCTATCCCAAGGACTTCCAAAATCTGTATGTGATCACTTTTCTGGACTAGTGGTTATGCTCCTTGCCTCTTGTCCCGAGGGTCGCGGGTTCAAACCCGGCCGGGGTCGATGGATTTTTAGGACGGAAAAATCCAAGGAGCAAGTCCTCCGGGAGGGACTTTAAGCTGTGGGTCCCGAGTCTGAAGATTTTCAGGCTCGTAAAAAATCCTTAAGCCTGACTGAAAAGACCTCTAAGCAAAATTTACCGAATTTTCCCGTCCTAGTACTACCTTGGTTTCCTAGATGTCAGTATGAGGCGGAACGCTGACCACGGACCACTCAAAATCACATCTGTACGAAAACAAGTGTAACTAAATTGGTATGGTTCAAATTCTTCCCTGTAGAGGGAGAGCGCCTAAATCTCTGTAAAGGGAAAACATGGGCTTACAATACAATACAATAAAATATTTAAGAATTATTTTAAAATACCTGCTATAAACGTCAATCGAGTAATTCAATGAGGTGCAAAGGCTTTATCAGTGGATCTGGAGAAACTAAGTAAGGACCACGACAACGGGTTCATAATTTTTATTGTTTCTGTAACAACTAAAAAAAACTGAAAATTTACAAGTGTTAATTGGATAAACAAAGTCATAACTAAAAGCAATATTTTAAAACAATTTTCGTAGATTTTCAGACATTGTAATAATTGCTACAGAAACAATAAGAATTCTGAAATCGTGTTCGTAGTTCAGACTTCGCTTCGACAATCCATTGTATGATTCATTATTCTAAGAGCAACACTGCAGGCTGTGTGTGACACGTATTCAAAAGTCAAATTAATATCTCGTTTCATATAGAAAACAATAACTTATGTAATTTCATTCTAGTATTTTTTTTTATCTTTGCTTTTCAATGCTTCCATTACCACGAATAAAAAGTCAACAGCGAAATCAGCTTTACTGTATATATATCATGCGGCTAGAAGTGAACCCAGAGGCTGTTCTGATGTATGTCAACAAACAGAGCGCATTTACATATATAATATTTACAATCCCCAGACGCTCATACTGAACCGCTAACTTATCATTATTCCATTAGCTTCCTGAGGTATTTCCGATCCCTGCATATCCAGTCTAACAGCGTTTCATACAAATCGAAAATAAATTATCTGAAAACATTGTTTCTCGATTTTCAGTTAAACACCATAACTATATATATTTCTACATTAATACTTTATTATTAATTTATTTTTGCATGAATTCGTTAATACAGTACTACCTTAACTAACTCATTGACACTATCGAAACCGTAGATTCATGGCCGAGCGGACATAAGCTCTCCATACTTCCTAATCCTGATCTAATGTTTTCCAATCATCCCCTGTAAATCTACTTCCCTCAAATCATGTTTAATGTTTTTCTCCGACCTCATTCTTGGTCCAACAACTGGGCGCGCTTTCCCTCTGGTTTCCTACTAGAAGCTTCCTCTTTCATTCCCCATTCATGCCACGTGTCCTGTCAATCGTAGTCTAAGAGACTTAACTATGATTATTATTATAACTGGTTTCATATGAAGGTCATGTAGCTCACTGTTATGCAGTCTTCTCCATTCGCTTGGGTCAGTAGGCCTACTACCTTATACATAAAAATTCAGTCTATGTATGTTTGAGCTCGCAAAACTCGAACAATAGTCCGTGGATCATCTTGAGCACTTGCACATACAGAGTATGGAGAGCATTTGTCCATACGACGAATTTCTTATCGGTAACTAATATGTTCTAAAACCAAGAGGTGTAGGAGTTCATTTTAAATTAAAATTTAAAAATCACTCTGGGGATCGTAATTTTCGATGTTTCACAGCAAATATCCCATTACAATAAATCGATATAGATATTGTCCAAAACTCAGTGAAATCCGTCCATTAGAAGTGGGGATTTACCTCTAATTTCAAATTAAAAACTGACTCTCGCATCCGCCACGTTTGGTTCGTCGCAATATGTGTATGTTTGTTTTTGTGTGTGTGTGTATATATATATAATTAAGCAATGATGTTTCAAGTATTTATGTGTAGTAGCTCACGCCGGGTATTAGCTAATACTGAATAAAACCCAACACCAACCATTAAATTAATTACCGTCGACGCGTTTCGACAGAAAAATCTGTCATTCTCAAGACTGACTAATACAGTATAGTGTATAGTACTGTATTAAAAAAGTAATTTATAACCTCACCAAGAAGATCCTACATTGTAGATATTATTTTTGCATCGAAATAATTAGAACTAATAAAATCTTCAAAGAAATTTATAAATATACATCAAAATCTACAAGATATGTGAAAGAGAAAGAATTCATTTTTCTAGAGACCATAACAGCTATTTAGACGTAATTATTATCAGGCCTTTGGAAAAGTGAGTTTTATTTCGATTTCTTTAATACCTATCAAACAAATGACAGGAAACTTTTGAGCTCAGAATTTCGTCTAGCACCATTTGGACATTATAACCATCCATACCATATTTGGCTTGTTCTTGTTATTGTTCTTCTTCTTCATCTTCTCTACTTCAAGGGCTAGGCAAATGCTTGTTCCGCCTCACAGTTGTTCTATCTTTTCACTGGCCTTCTCACATTCCATGAACCTCTTGGCTTATAGTTAAATTATACTTTCAGTAATCTTGTTACATTCATTCTTTCTACACGTCAAAACCATTTATTTCTAAATTCTTCGATTTTATAATTCAGTGGATATGTACCTAACTCTGTTCTTATATCTTCATTCTTTATCCGATCTAATTTGTTCAGCGTTTTGTTCTTCTAAGAAAGTTAATGTCTACGCTTTGTATTCCACTTTGTAATTTTTTGGTCATTACCCAAGTTTCATTCCCATAAAGTAATGCAGGAACTGCCAATGTTTTATAAAACTTCAATCTAGTACCTCTTATTGTTTTGTTCTTCAATGTTTTATGTATAGCTCCGCATATCATTTGAAATTTCGACAGTTTAATATTGATGCCTCTTTCAGTTTTTGTGTTTATAGAAAAATTACAATCCAAATAATTAAAATGTGTTACTTGTTTGGGTTGTAATTTTACTATAAACACAAAAACTGAAAGAGACATAAATATGAAACTTGGCTTGTTTAGTGTGAATATTTGAGTGATTGGTTTGTCTGGTCTTAAATCCTAGCGTTATCTCTGAGATAGATCTAGGATTGAATTGATCACTCATCCTATACTTGTGTGCTAAGAAAGGTATCTGATTTGCCCAGGAAACTGTTCCGACCGAGGATCTGTCCCGAAACCTCTGCATCTGAGATGATAACCAAAGTTAACACTAGATAATTGTAGTGAATTGGGAATACCAATCATCTCTATATATAAAAATCAGCGTGAGTCTGCCTGTCTATATGTCTTTCTGTCTGTCTGTTATTTAAGGACTCAAAAACTACTTGACCGATTTGAATGGGGTTTTCTCCATCATTTAGAGATTTTTTTCGGGGACAATTAATGTATATTATTACCGTAGGTACTATAGGGTCGAAGCTAAAAATAAAAAAAACTCAATCTGAACATTAAAAAAGTAGCTTTTTCGACACTTTAATTGCTTACGCTGCCTTAACCATAAGGAATACACCAAATTAATGTACACAGAATTGAATATCTAAACAAATTCTAGAAATAAGCCTGCGACAGCATAGGTCTATCTTTTATGAAAAACTCAACTATTTTTGTCTTTCAGGTTATTGATGCCAAGAATAAATAAATTAAAAAGTTATATATATGGATGCGAAACATGGACTCTTACTTTAAGGGAGGAAAGGAGATTACTAGTATTTGAGAATAAAGTTCTTAGGAAAATATTTGGACCAAAGAGAGATGAAGAGACAGGTGAATGGAGAAGACCGCATAACAGTGAATTACATGGTCTTTATAAGAAGCCAGATATAATGAGAACAGTTTAGTCTCGTAGACTGCGATGGACATATGGCAAGAATGGGGAATGAAAGACGTGCATGGAAGCTTCTTGTAGGAAAACCAGAGGGAAAACGCCCAGTTGGTAGACCAAGAATGAGGTGGGAGAATGACATTAACTATGATTTGAGGGAAGTAGATTATACAGAGGATGATTGGAAAACATTGCTCAGGATGGGGATTTATGAAGAGCTTATGTCCGCGCGGCCATGAACTTACGGGTTCGATAGTGCCAGTGAGTTAGTTATAAGTATATTCTCAGGCAACGTCGGGTAATGAGATAGTTTGAAATATAACTTTGGAGAGTGCATACTCGTAAAATTAAGTGTAAATTTACTCTTGTTGGTTTACACTACTAAATTCTGAATTACAATTCTACGAAGCTAGCAAATAAGGTTCCACTTAACGAGTCTATTCTTCAAAGCATCGAGTTTCTTTACATGAGAAAGAAACATGTTTCAATCAATTGACTTGACGCTTGACAGAGTGGGCGTGTGAAGCAGAATCACGTTCTAGCTACACATGTTTCTACAGCTGGTGGAGTTGCAAATCCTATCTTTTGCATATTACATTAAATTATACAACTACACAATGCAACACTATTTCACTAACAAACATCCATCCATATTCCTTATACTTGAACAATAGCGATTCTTAATGAAACAGTTGGTTGCAGTAATGCCATTATCTCAACTTGCAAGAAAACACATGCTTTACAATTCAAAGCTTTCTTTTAATTTAAAGTATATTTTAAATCACTAGCACTTTGTTATAAATGAGCAAGTATTGCGGTTGGAAATAAATAATGTTGCTTCAAAGACTTATATATAATTGTAGAATACATTTAAATATTAATATATAATTATGGAATATTCACCTGAAAGGTCCGTCTCCTCAACTTAATTATCATTTAACTCTAGCGCTTTCGGGACTTGTCCCATCATCGGCAGGATTCAAAACTGGTGTTTCACTGAAGATCTGGTAGAGGGGGTTGCATGTATTGGGTTCGTTTTCGTTTATCAGGCTGTCGTTGTTGTGAGCTGCTTTCATTCACGCAGAAGGGAAATCAAGTTATGCAAAACACGTTATCCATGAAGGACATCGCATGTTAAATATTGAAAACACCCTAACAGTAATGCACAGAGAAAATAATCCAGCGAAGATAAACGTACTCGAAGAGATGGAAATCATGAAAGCAGCTCACAACAACGACAGCCTGATAAACGAAAACGAACCCAATATATGCAACCCCCTCTACCAGATCTTCAGTGAAACACCAGTTTTGAATCCTGCCGATGATGGGAAGTCCCGAAAGCGCTACAGTTAAATGATAATTAAGTTGAGGAGACGGACCTTTCAGGTGAATATTCCATAATTATATATTAATTTTGAATAATACCTCAACGGAACACATCATGAATATTATAAAAGTTGATTACATTTAAATACAATAAGAATCACAGTTAATTTCACGTTAAATCCACTCTCATATCAACATTTCATGTAATAACACTGGTCAACATGAGTTTTGTTTCATGAGTACCAATAGTTGCATTTAGTAAAGTGATCCCACAACAGGCCTCAGGAGGCCCTTGGGGTAGTAGGAGGTTAAGGCTCCCACTTTTTCTAGACAATCGGCACTTTATGTCAGCCGGGTTGTCAGCCCAGCGTGACGGCCGCCTTTACCCCAGAACAAGCGTCTGGTACTCATTTCCGTTAGAGGCTGAGTCGACCCCAGGGCCATAGTGCCGCCAGAGGGTTTGGGTCAGTTTAAAAATCCTGACCCCAACGGGACTTGAACCCTCGACCCTCCGGCTTGCAGCTCAGTGCCTTAACCACTACGCTACGGCGTGCCCCTAGTTGTATTTATTGCAGTTTTTTTATTGTGTTTTCAAATATGTATTCGGAATTCTTCCATCACCCACAGTTTTTGTATTTCAATTTAAATTAAGGATTTAAATAAGTATTTTTTAATAAACGTTTTTCCGTTCATTTGTCCATTGTAAAATAAAACCAAATGAGCTAACTCAAATGGTTTCAGCTATGGAAAAGAGATATCAAGGCAAATACAATCCTAATATGCTGGCCGATTATTTATTGGTGGACCATCAAGAGGGATGCTCCTCAGGCGAAATATAGCAGAAAATCGTCATTTATTACTTTCTAGGCGAGTCCGAATGTTCAAATATTATGTAGTTACGAATATAGAAAATATTAAAGTGTTTGAAATTATAAATGCCTGTCTCTTGGAAACCTTGCGTGATGGAGACACAAAACCGATATAATATTTGAATTCAGGAGAAAGAATACTATCAGAATCACATATTTTTCTTTCTGAGACAAAAAAGTTTCTTTTTTGTTGCTCAGTGTAATCCGTTTAACCCTTAAATTTTCAAAGCACTAATTTGTCGTATCAGTTATTTGAATGTGGCAGATCGCACTGAAAACGATATCATACATAACTATTATTATTGGATACCGGTATATTGTATAATTCGACACACATTTAAGAGGTTTCTACTTGTTCGTTTTCTTCTGTTTTATTAAAGATATTACATAAAATAATAGTGTATTGCGATGCAAGGTTGGGAAGTGGTTTTTACAGAAGCGGGGAAATGTTTAAAACCCGAGCGATAGCGAGGTTTATAATTTCTGAGATTCTATAAAACACTTCACAAATGTGCGATGGTGTTTTCAAAATAATAGGTAATAGTAAAATAATAACATCTTTGTTGGAAATATTTGCGTTCATTATAAACAACTGAGTAACGTTAACAGTGTGGGCAATGTTTATTAGTTGATTAGTTGGCCGTGACACTAATCAGTGATAAAATGCCGGGAAGCACGTATTTATTGTTTTATATTATTTCAAACAAAGTTTAGTTCATTCAAAATGCAGTGATTTGTTTCATATAATGTATAATAACACTACGATTTGGATAGCTATATTTTTGTATATAGCTATCCAAATCGTAGTATTATATATATATATTTGTAGTATTATATATAGTTGTATATAGGCTACATTGTACATAATATATATAAAGGGCAGTGGCTTTACTTCCCGCACGAGGTTTTTAATATGTAATATTACGTATAGTTGATAATCCCGAAGTGTAGGAAATTTCAATCATGGCCGCCATTGCTGTAAGTATGACAAAACGCACTATCGCGCAAAAACCAATCGGTGTATTCTATAGGATTCATTGTCAATTTAAGGGTTAAATAAATTTTTATTGTAATCAATCACCACTATATATTTTATAAACTTACTATACCTAAGGAATATGTAAATGATTTTATACAAATTATATTCAAATTAGTCCACCGCTGTGGTCTCGAGGTAGCGTGCTGCCTTGTCACGCAGCGGGCCCGGGAATAATTTATTTTAAGAAAATATCCCTATGGTCTGACCGAGAAACGAACCTGGGACCCTATAAGTCAGAAGCTTTCATCACTAATCCATGAGGCTGGTAATATGTAAATAAACAGTTTAATTTATAATTGCTGGACAATATGCTTCAAAATCTCTTAAGGCTAAGATCTTGTGCCGTTGCATTTTTTATCTCTACAGGGCGCAACAGAAGTTTATTACAGATAAACCACAATTGTATTATATATATATATATATATATATATTATTTCCACCGCTGTGGTCTCGAGGTAGATGCTGCCTTGTCACGCAGCGGGCCCGGGTTCGATTCCCGGTCGGGACAGGCTCCTGCGTGAGATTTTTTCTCACCTGTGAGACAAATGATAGTAAGCTTAGGCCCCAACGGTCTCCGAAAATCATCATCACCCTTATCATTATCATCTTCATCCTTCACCGGTGCGGAAAGCAACGGGAAGCTACCGCACCTATAATTCCTTAGTAAAGCTGCAAAGTATAGCATGAAAATGCCACGATTGCAGTGAAATGCCTGCCCTTGAGCAGAATTACTATAGATGGATATATATAGGCCTATATATATATAGTTGATTTAACAAATGCTGGATCTATAATTTTAATATCTCTTAAGGATAGATGTTGTGTCAAAGCATTCTAAAACTGAACATAAGATAGAACATAAATGTAACCTGAAAAGTCCATTACGCAAGAACAGTGTAAATTAAGTGAATTCCTCAAAAAGTCTAATTTATGATCCACATTTGCTAGTTTACGATATATATATATATATATATATATATATATATATATAGGCCTATATATATATATATATATATAACCTATATATAAGTTACATATAGGCCTATATTTCTTTTCGTTAAATAGGAGGAACTCAGTTTCTGATGTATAACTATTTTTTTTTTCAGGTTTCAGATAAATCATTACTTCTAATGGTCAGATTTTGCTGATTTTTGGAGAATATCTTCATCGTTTATTTTATTAGCATATACTGAGCTCCCATGCGAACCAGAAAATTTTGATCGCTAGAGCGATTTTTAACGTTCGTTTCAGGTGAACGTCTACACCTTTTTTCAAAAATATTTTAATGAGAATTAAATCAATAGTTTCATTTCTTCGGAATCCGCTAAATTTACATACACAGAATTAAATTAATTAATGCTGCAAGAATAAATTGAACATCTCTTAAGGGCATTAATCTTGTGGCCTAACACTCTACAGCTCTACCTATACGATAGCATATAAGCTTATCGACAAATTTTCACTAGTGATAAACTAAACTTGTGTGCATAGAATAACCAACATATCCGCTAAGTATTCTTTGGTCTACCAAGTCATATTTTTCATTCATTTCCCATTTATGTATTTAATGTACTGAACATGTTCTTCTCCGTTCTTAATACATGCCCGTATCAAAATAGATAAAATAAGCCTAGCTACTACTATTAATACTACTGCTGCTACCAATACTAACATTAAGTGATTACTACTATTTTATTAGTCTGGTACTGTGGTCTCGGGTTAACTTCGTCGCCTGGCTCTCAGCAGACGCGTTTGATCCCAGGTTGAGACAAATTTCCTGGGCGAGGTTTTTAAGGGTTTTTTTCTCATCTGTGTCCTGAATATTTAAGGGTCTAGAAGTCCCCGAATATCATTTAGCCATCATAATCACGCTATCACATTCGTCTCGCGTAGTATGAATGCGTTAATAAAATGGTGTGTCTAGTTTTAACGTTCGTGTTGGAATTGACCCTATCGTTGAACTGATCCCTCATCCGGAGACGTTATGTCCTTGCGTGGTCAAAAAATTATGTACATGATCACGAGTTTAAACAACTTCACCCTACGGGTCAACTTATAATAAGGGCTGGTTAGCATGGGAGGCGTAAAAGTAGCGGTATCGAAAAGGAATAGTTTAAACTAAGAGTTATAGAGAAATGATTATTATTATTATTATTATTATTATTATTAATTATTATTATTATTATTATTCTGTTCCGAGCTCATGTTAGAATTGGTCTGCTCATATTTTACTGGGCTTTTCCTCCATTTCTTTGTCCTAGTGGTCTGTAGTGAAGAAACTGTTTCTGGATTCTATTGTTATCCCTTCTATTGAGGTGATCAATCCTTCCGTTTCTGTATTGTGCTGTCCTATGTAATAGCTTCGATATATTTAGTTCTGTTCGTATATCTTCATTTCATTTCCGATCTGCTATTGTATTGCTACTAATGATTATGATGATTATTATTGTAATTTTAATCATCTATGACGTATAAATCTCCTTCATACAAATTAACTTCTGGTATTTTGCGCATTCAATGTTTTTATTCAAAGCTACTAAATTAATTAATTTATTGTTTTAAAAATATTAATAACTACTAATACCCAGCGTGGTCTGCTACACCTAAATAAATGATAATGCATTTTTACAATTAGTTGAATAAGTAAAAGGAAAAATAAAATAAATTTATATCGTTATTATTTTTAGTTTCCCCGTGCTCATTACCCGGCGTTGCCCGGGATTCTACGCATCCCGATGTACTTGGAATAAATGAGCTGAAAGAACAAAATTCGTTACGTATTTTGAGTAATCCATAAAATAATACCCGCCGTGCGCTGCTATGCTTGCCCGGGAATCTATTTATCCCGATCTTCTTGGCATCAATGAAAGACAAAAATGGTTATTGTGAATTATCCTTAAAAGATGTACATATGTTGTCACGTTTTCTGTAGAGTGTTTTGAGATATTCTATTCTGTGTACAATAATTTTGTGTAGGCCTATTTGTTATGGTTTAGGCAGCGTAAGCGTTTTAAGGGTAAAAAGGGACTTTTTCACGTTTTTCACTACAAAGTATGTTTTTTAAGGGTTGTAGGAGTTGAGTATCACAACTCTCTTATAGCCTATGTTCATCCCGAGAATCTTCTGAATATTTTGCAAAAAACCCATCACAATCGGATCAACGGTATGGCCGCGCATAAAGTACAAACAAACAAACATTCATTTTTATATATTAGATAGCTTATTAGTGGTGAGATGTTAAGCGGCAAATAGGATATCTAGTTTTACGGGAAATAAATTTAATTTAAAACTTTTCTTTAATCTTGCCATTGTTAACTAATTTTTGAGTTTAGTTTAATATAGATAGGGATAAGCTTGTTTATATATTTATAAGTGAGGAGCTGATTCCTATGGCATATCATATTCTTATCAAATCTTATATTCTAAGCTTCAACTAAGTAAAAACATTTATATATGCCTTAATATTAAGATTAAGTGATTTTTATTGGGTCTTGAAAATCATATTTCTCACTATTCAGATCTTTGGTCATACTTCTGCTTATTTCAATGATAAAGTCATATTTTGTGTTTTTAATAGCCTAGTCATCAGGCGATTGGAAATAACCAACATTGTATCTGTATAAAAATCGTCAGTTTCGCAGTTCACTTGTTTCGAAGGTTTCTGTTAACAGGTAGCAAACGTTTGCACTGGACAATAGAAGAAGATTTCCTTTTTCTTATGATACAATTGAAAATGTATATGAATGAACAACTAATATAGTATGGGCAAAAAATTCATTCAATTATAAGGTCATATTTTTATCTTTTTAGGTCATATTTAAACCTGTTTTTAGATCATAAATGCATGCATATTTTCCATTTTTTAGGTCATAGAAATCCGCACCTTATTCATAGGTGATTAAAGTATAAAAATAATATGAATTTAAACTTGGTTATTAACTTAATTATGTTAAAATTGTCATTCCGACATTTCTGGTGTTCTCTCCTGGCTCCAGGAACGTCGAAATGACAACCTGGGGCATTATATAAAAAATTAAATAAATAAATGAAAACATTAAATACGTAAAATACCACAAGCTGTCATTCAATAAGATAAACTCCATGGCGCAGCAGGTCTAGAAGGTCTTTGGCCTACCAATCGACTGCTAGCCTCATATCCACAAATGTTATCCACATGTGCTAATAATAAAGATAGCCGATCGTCTGCCGATTTATGGATCAGATGTGGTCAGAGACCATATTATAGCTAGTTTTCTCAACCTGCAGCCGTTACTTAGTGTCTATCTATAACGGCGTACCCAATTGTTGAGCCATAGCCTCTCCTTTGTAAAGAGTTACTAGAATTTTGTCCATCGCCGTGGCGTAGTCGGTGGAGTCCCTACCTTCCACTCCGGCGACCCGGGTTCGATTTCCTGCGGGGAAGGAGACTTTAAATCTCCACCGCTGTGGTCTCGAGGTAGCGTGCTGCCTTGTCATGCTGCGGGCCCGTGTTCGATCTCCGGTCGGGGCAGTTTTTCTGGGTGAGGTTTTTATCGGGGTTTTTCTTCGCCTGTAAGACAAATGTCAGGAAAACTTTAAGGCCCAAACGGTCCCCGAAATCATATGGCCATCATCATCATCATCATACTTATCATAATCATCATCATCATCATCATCATCATCATCCTTCACCGGTGTGGAAAGCAATGGGAAGCTACCACACCTACAATTCCCTAGTAAAGCTGCAAAGCATAGCATGAAAATGCTATGATTGCAGTGAAAGACCTGCCCTCGGGCAGAATTACTATGGGTGGTCCTTGGGTCTGGGTGTGTGCCCTGTCCTTGTGTATATATGTGAGAATAAAATAAAGTTAACAAAAAGGTAGAACAAGAAGGAAAAACAGTTTAAAACGAAAAGAGGAGGGAAAAAACTGAACTAATTTCTAAGAAAAAAACACGACTACTGAAGTAAAACTAAAAAAAAAAATCCGTCGCTATGGCGTAGTCGATAGAGTCCCTACCGTCCACTCCGGCGACCCAGGTTCGATTCGTGGCGGGGTAGGGAATTTTAAATCTCCACCTTGGGTCTGTGTGTGTGTGTGTGTGTCCTGTCCGTGTCTATGTGAGAATTAAAGAAAGTTAACAAACAGGTAAAACAAACAAAGAAGAAGGTAAAACAATAAGGAAAACTAGTATAAATGAAAAAAAAGTCCAACTTAATTTTTCAGTTACCTTATTTGCTCATGGATGTCATGGATAGTATGCGTTCAACACACCGACCCAATGAGACATCTAACAGGCAACTACGGTTTTAGGCTACTAGGGCGTCGATGTCGGTAAATTTTGCTTAGAGGCTTCTTCATTCAGGCTAACGGATCTTTTACGAGCCTGAAAATCTTCAGATTCGGGACCCACGGTTTAAAGTCCCTCCCGGAGGACTTGCTCCTCGGATTTTTCCGTTCTAAAAAGAATCCATTGACCACGGCCGGGTTTGAACCCGCGACCCTCCGAACTAGAGGCAAAGAGCTTAACTACTAGTCTACCCGTAGTTCTGCGCCAAGGCTTCTTGCCTTAACCACTCGGCTACGGCGTGGGACTATTCAGTAAGAAACAATGTCTAAATGTTAAAAAGTAAGCAAAATAATTTGGAATTTGTTCCTTTCAAAAAAACAAATCTTTAGAGAATCTAAGTGAATCGGGATTTCAAATGCGAATCTCGAAATTTGACGTTCATTTTATGATACTTTACTGCGCGAAGATATATACGTCAATTCATAAAATAATCCCAGTCATATTAATTTCCATTTTTCACACCGAAAATTGAAACCTAAATCCCTATAATATAAATAAGATGCATCAACTGTGCCAAGTTTAATACTAATAAACATTTCATTCAATATCATGTAGCAATTTTGAAATTATGAACTGTGCATTTATCTTGAACATATGTTCCAGAGGTTTACATACCTTCTTCGCTGATTTTTATCCTGTACTATCTTTCAGATCACGCATTTGCGTCTTTGAAATATGTTGTTTTGAATTGAATATACAAGTAAAATTCTCTAAGATTGCTGATAACATCTCTACTAACTATGAATTGCCTTGGATTATGAAAGGCACTGCACATTTATTCATGGGAATCATACATTAAATAACGAAAGGGGTTAAGGGGATTCTAAATTACGAAGCAAACATACATTCACTTCTGCTTGTAATTTATATTTTATCAGATATATAAACTCAATTCACTTCTGTTTAGACTGTGGAAGAAATTAATATTATACAAGAGGTAAATATTTTCAACACCTCGTTAGTGTCCAAATAAATTTTAATAAACGTGTGCTGATGAAAGTGAAAAACTTTAAAAGTTTTAATAATCGCACGAAGATTAAGATAAGCGAGAATGCATAACATATTGATTTAATATTTTGCAAGTAATATCACGCATAGGTATATTTAAATTTGTTTAATATATTGCGTAGCAGTTCAAATTATGAAAACATATTTTTTTTAGTAGTAGTAGGACTTTATTAGACAAAAAGTAAGATATTTACAATATTATTTACAAATATGGGTCGCAAGGGCAGTAAGCCGTACGTGCTGTTGACAGTCCGTTACAATAAAGTAATAATTGGTACTAGTGTAAAGAAAAATAAACAAAAAAGCAATAACATTACAATTACATAAAGAAAACAATAATATTACAATTAAATAATAACAGAATAGCATTATACACTAATTAATTTATATATAATTGTTAAGAATTAATGGTATTGCATTTTGATAACATATATTTATTCATGAATGAATGTTGTCCTTATTTGCCGCGTTTTGTCCAGAAATTTACCGAGGTTTATCCAATTTTCTGGATTTACCAATAACTCGTAGCATGCTAATCTTTCCCGATTTGAATTTAGAAATCTTTCCGGTAATAACTGACGTCTCCTATATTCTAAATCATTACATTTTCCTAATATATGTATCTCATCTTCAAAGTTCCCGCACATAGGACATATTCGCATATCGTGATCGTCGCTAATTTTTAGAAATTTCCATGCCCCTAGCCTAAACCAAGCAAGCCCTGATCTCTCCTTAAATCCTAGGTTGAGTATATACGATTATTTTCCCCAGACGTGTTTTAGGTCTCTTTGTAAACACAGTGAGCGTTTTCCTGTACATTCGGCGAAAGTATCTTGTTGGTTTATATCTAAGTACCTCCTCCTTATTAACAATGTGTGTCAAAATATCAATTGTCCAATGCCACAAGGTTGTCTTTTATGACTTTTATGGCTTTCTCCCGTGGCGATGGCAATATTGTAATCCATTTGAAAGGCGGAGTTACGTTAACACGAAGATAAGATGGGTGATAAATGATAGTGAAGCGCCAGGAGAGTCATTAACCAAAATCTAACCTAAATTCCAGACTATGGGCAACCAAGGAATAATTCCCTTTAAGAAAAAAATACTATTGTCTGACCGGGAATCGAACCCGGAACGTCATGAACTGTAGTTAGAAACGTTGACCATTAGCCCATGAGACTGGCCATGAGATATAACATTTTTTTCCTAAAATCCCACGAGACCTTTTATTTTTAACAATAACATATGGGTAAATATAATTTAATTCTGTACACACCGTAATTCTTCTTCTTATTCCTCTTCTTCTTCCTTTCATGTCATAGACCTAGTGGTCTGTTACGGTTTCAATCCAATGTTTGAAGGGTCTGCCCAAAGAACATACCGTAATTATGAATTCATTCATAGTGTTCTGCTCAAGAGCAGGTCTTTCACTGCAAACTCAGCATTCTCTAGTCTTTCCTTAACTCAGATTTCCTTTTTGTATCTACATACAAACAATTTATTTTAATAATAATAATAATAGTAATAATGTTTTATTTATATTCAGATCTTCAATATTCACATATATTTCTGTGCCTGAAGTTTTATTTCCCTTCTCCACTCGTCCCTATCCATCCACTCCATGTCCTCCAGTCCTCTTGTTCTCATTCTAGTTCTTATTTCTTGCATCCACGAGTTTCGAGGTCTTCCTTTCTTTCTTCTTCCAGGTGAACAACATTCCAATGTTTTTCTGGATAACCTTTTTTTTCTTGCATTCGTCTTATATACCCATACTAATTTAATTGGTTGTATAATAATAATAATAATAATAATAATAATAATAATAATAATAATAATAATAATAATAATAATAAAAATAACAATAATAACAACAACAATAATAATAATAATAATGTTTATTTGTTTTAACTAGCAGAGATCCAATTTCTTTCGTAGAATTAATAACTGTTACCAATAATTGTAGAAACAAAAAAAAAAACTCCTGGCATTGATAATATTAACAATGAACTAATAAAATATGGTTCTATTCAACTAGAACAACGTATCTTAGATTTATGCTGGAAGACTGGTCGTATCCCAGAAGAATGGAAGATGGCCAAAATATATCCTATTTATAAAAAAGGAGATCGTCATAATTGTGAAAATTACGGAGGTATAAATGTCTTGGGTACCTGTTATAAAATCCATGCATCTATATTGAAAAAACGTTTAAATGTAATTATGGAAAGTATTATTCTAGAAGACCAAAATGGGTTGAGAAAAGGCAGATCATGTTCAGATTGCATTTTTACTATCAAATAGTTGAGAAACATAGAGAATATAATATGCCGACTTTTATGGCATTTATAGATCTAGAAAAGGCGTTTGATAAAGTTAACAGAAATAAATTGTGGAATATAATGAAACAAATAGGGGTACCTCAGCACCTAATAACTGCAATAAAAAGTCTATATGTAGAAAATAAAGTAACAATAGAAACTGGAGTAAAAAATAAAAATAATACAACAGCAACAATAACTTGAGGTGTTAGACAAGGATGTCCGCTTTCATCCTCCCTTTTTTAATATTTATTTTGACGATATCATATATAATTAGCAGATAAATGTGGACTCACATTTCAAAATAAGAAATAGGATCTTAGATACCTTACTTTTTGCAGACGACCAAGTTCTAATATCTAGTTCAGAAGATGGTCTACAGAAATCGCTCTTTCAGATAAATAACATTATACAGAAATATAATTTCAAAATATCAATAAGTAAAACGAAAATCCTAGCTTTTAAGGGATCAGATACCGTAAGAGCTAAAATAATTCTGGAGAGGAAACCCATTGAACAAGTGAACCATTTTAAATACCTGGGTTATGAAATCTCCTATTTTAAAAATGAAGATCTATTTAACAAACTTAATAAATTTAATTATATATGTGGAACAATCAAAAGGATATTTAAAAGCACAAGAAAAGAAACAAAACTAAAATTTTATAAAGCAGTGGCAGTGCCCTTATTATTGTATGCTAGTGAATTTTGGGTTTTAACTAAAAGAGAAGAGAAGATCATAGAAGCAGCTGAAATGAGATTTCTGAGAAGTGTGGCTGGCTACAAACTTCTAGACAAAAGAAGAAGTGAAGATATTAGAAATGAGCTAAATTTTTTTAAACTTTTAGATAAAATAAAATAATCTAGACATAACTGGAAAGAACATGTTCAAAGAATGGAATATGAAAGATGATCGCATTCCCAAAATTATACTTAAATACAAACCAAAAGGAGACAGGAATGTTGGTAGACCGAAAAAGAGGTGGATTCAACTTTTTGAATGAGAATCTATGAGACCGGAAGAAGCCACATGGGCTTAATCTGTGATTGTTGATGATGATGATGAGTTAAAGCTGCAAGACCCTCTCCTTCACTCAACCAGTATAAAATACAATTATATAAAAATATATAACAGGGAAGTAATGATTGTATGTAGATATAAATAGATTTACGCTTATTAAATTAAAATTAATAAAATTATTAGAGAAATGAAAAGAACGGAAATTATCCTCTATTATCCCTCAAATTTTGTAAATGATGTAGTTATTGTTGTATAAGATTACATTGCAATCAATAGGACATCAATTTATAACACGTTTGAATTCAAATTAAATTTTAGATGCCGTGTGGGTTTGCACAAGACTATTTAACTCATGCCCCAAATGGGAGTCAATGACCAATCACGTTTCAATGATTTCTGTTTTACTACCAATCAGAGTCGTGTTTCACGAAATATTTATCAGTGTTATAATTACCATATTAAAGAAAGCTCCTCCTTTTTAATATTCTGAACAGGTCTGATCATTATTTCGCAGTGACTGAGCCTATAAGAAATACGGCTACCAGATTTTATATATAGTGCATGAATGTCAACACATAGTGTTTGCGGGAGATAATGTAAACATATTTGTAGCAATCGATTATACCACCAAAAAAAGAAACCACTATTTGCACTTTCTTAAACGTATTATTTCCCAGGAATTCACGTTCCAGAAAAAATATAATTGACATATTTACATCATAGGACATTTGAAATTAATTAATATACAGTGTAATGTTGGTTCATTCATTCTCCTCTAGGGTGCATTCTTACAATATTGCGATCATTTGGCAATAAATAGTATGATCTGGTTTCAGAGATGAGCAAATGAAACAGATGAAGCGAACCTATCGTTTCTCATTTGTTTTCAAACGTCGCCGTTTACATTAAATATATACTTACTTACTTACTCACTGGCACTATCGAACCCGAAGGTTCATGGCCGCGCGGACATAAGCTCTCCATACATCCCTATCCTGAGCTAATGCTTTCCAATCATTCCCTGTATAATCTACTTCCCTCAAATCATAGTTAATGTTGTTCTCCCACCTCATTCTTGGTCTACCAACTGGGCGTTTTCCCTCTGGCTTTCCTACAAGAAGCTTCCATGCACGTCTTTCATTCCCCATACGTGCAACATGTCCTGCCCATCGCAGTCTACGAGACTTAACTGTTCTTATTATATCTGGCTTCCTATAAAGACCATGTAGTTCATTGTTATGTAGTCTTCTCCATTCACCTGTCTGTTCATCTCTCTTTGGTCCAAAAATTTTCCTAAGAACTTTATTCTCAAATACTCGTAATCTCCTTTCCTCCCTTAAAGTAAGAGTCCATGTTTCGCACCCATATAATATAACTGGTAGAATAATAGTTTTATATATTTTCAGCTTAACGTTTTTTGAAAGGAGTTGGGACATCAAAAGTCTCTGCAATGCATAATAGCATGCATTTCCAGAATTGAGCCTATGTTTAATTTCTTTGTGCATCTCATTCCTATTTGTGATTATTGTTCCTAGGTATTTGAATTCAGCCACTTCCTCAAAATTTCCCTCATTTGTCATTAGCTGTCCATTTCCATTATATACTGAATTTCTACGTGTGACCATATATTTAGTTTTACTGATATTTACTTCCAGTCCTAATTTCTTAGTGTTACTCAATAGTGTGTGCGTGTTGGCCTTTAGTATCTCCTCGCTATCGGCCAGTAGTACTACATCATCAGCATAAACTAACAGCTTATTAATACCATTGAGTTGTAAGCCTTCCTCATTCTCTAAAGATTTAATGGCATGCTCTAGTACAAAATTAAATAGTAGAGGAGATAGTGCATCTCCTTGCTTCAACCCATTCTGGATTTCAAAAGTGTCTGAAAACTGTTTGCCTACACGCACCCTACTCTTTGAGCCATTTAGACACATTCGTATAAGTCTAACTAACTTTTTAGGAATTCCGAACTCCAGCAGGATACTATATAACTTCTCCCTCTTAATTGAATCATATGCTTTTTTGAAGTCTACATATAGTTGATGTACAGTACCATTATATTCCCATTTCTTCTCTAAAATCTGTCTTATACTGAAAATCTGATCTGTTGTAGACCTGTTTCTTCTAAATGCACATTGATGATCTCCTAGAATGTCATCAATATAGGGAGTAAGTCTGCTTACTAATATATTTGTTAGAATTTTGTACGAAGTTGAAAGTAATGAGATGCCCCTGTAGTTGTTGCAATCAGTTTTATCTCCTTTCTTATAAATTGGTACGATAATTGATTCCTTCCATTCATCTGGAAGAGCTTCTTTTTCCCAAATCATACTAAGCAACCAGCGTATCTTGTCCATCAATTTTTCTCCCCCTGATTTTATCAGTTCTGCTGGGATCTCATCTGAACCTGATGCTTTATACATCTTCAATTTTTCAATCGCCATTTCAACCTCTAATGCACTTGGCTCTGCGACTAGCATTTCTGCTGTCTGTAACTTATCCTCCTCAATGTCCTGTTCTGTATGTACATTTAATAGCTGATTAAAGTAACCTTTCCATCTATTTAATATACTCCTAGAATCTGCAATCATATCCCCATTTTCATTCCGAATTATGTTTGTTCTAGCCTGAAACCCTTTCTTCTCTATACTAATTCCCTGATATAATTCTCTAATGTTCCTATTTTTTGCATTCATTTCAAGATCATTAATCTTCTCTCTCAAATATTCCCTCTTTTTACTCTTTAGTAACTTGGTGGTTTCCCGTCTAACACTACCCAATTGCTCTAAATTTACCTCATTTGGCTCGTGTAACCATTTAATTTTTGCTAGCTTTCTTTTCTTTACAATGTCGGCACATTCCTCATCAAACCATTTCTTGTTTTGCCTCTTTTTTAAACAACCAATGCTTTCTGATGCTGACAATTTAATAGTATCTCTTATAGCCTCCCATTCTTTATTTATATCAGTTTCTTCTTCGTTTGCCACATTGTCATCTGAAGATTCCAGTACTTCAAATCTATTAGCAATTTTGATTTGGTATTCTTGCCGCATTTCATCATTTTTCAAGTTTTTTAATTCATATTTTACAGAATCATCTTTAGCGTTCGTTCCTCTCATAAGCGATAGCCGTTGTCTGATTTTCACTCTGACCAGATGATGATCCGAATTGCAGTCTGTCCCTCTAACTGATCTAACATCAATGATGCTACTGTGCCAGCGTTTATCCACTAATACATGATCTATCTGGTTCCGAGTTTCTCCATCTGGGGACGTCCAGGTGTATTTATGAATATCCTTATGCTGAAATGTTGTGCTCTTAACAATGAGATTCTTTGATGTGGCAAATGTGACTAATCTAACCCCGTTGTCGTTACTATCTTCATGAAGACTGAATTTGCCTATTGTTGGTTTGAATATATCTTCCCGCCCCACTTTTGCATTAAAATCTCCTAAGACAATTTTCATATGATATCGTGAAAGGCTATCAAATAAGCATTCTAATTCTTCATAGAACTCATCCTTGATCTTGTCATCTTTATCTTCTGTGGGGGCATGTACATTTACAATTATAAAATCATGTCGTTTACCCTTTAGAATTATGTATGATATCCTATCACTAACAAATTTAATATCTCGGATAGCGGATAGGATCCTCCTTCTGACTAAAAAACCCGTTCCAAATGCAGGTCTTTCTGCACCCCCATAGTATAATGCAAAGCTTCCTGATTCCTGACTACCTTCTCCTGGCCACCTAACTTCCTGTAAAGCGACTATATCCAAGGGCGATTTATCTAATTCCCGCGTTAATATCTCTAGTGCCCCGCTATTGTATAAAGTCCTAACATTCCATGTTCCTAGGAACATGTCCCTGTGTTTGAGCCTTTGGCATGGGTTCCCTGAAGTAGTCCCCGCCCGGAGAACCGAATGGGGGACTATTTGACCTCCGGAAAATTTTACCCCAGATGAACCCATGTCCGCATTTCTTGACGGTTGTATTTTTACGGTGAAAGATCGTCACTCTTTCGCCCAAGGTACTTTTTTCGTCTGGCTTATCACCTTCGACCAGTCCGGCATGGGTAACCCTATCGGCAGCAATGCTACCGCCGGCATAGCTCTCAGGATCATTTAAGCACGCAAGCCACTCCACCACGACAAGGTAAAGATACCATGGAGGGACATTAAATATACAAATATTTTAAAATAACTATAGTTAAATAACGATTTGTGAGTAAACAGCTTAATTTTATTCGTTAAATAGTCCTAACAAATGCCACTCTTGATTTCCAAATTCTCTAGATAAATTCACTCCTCACTTCGTGAGTCGTGAATTTATCGATAATTTGGAAATCACTCGTGGCATTACTTATGATAATTATTGGAGTGTAGCTGGAAGAATATAAAGCTGAAAAGCACGATCTGAGTTGTCTTCACGCTTCACTAAAGCGAAAATTAGCTTGAGTGCCTGCCTGCATCACATGTCACAATTCCACAGAGTACGCCCCGCTGCCAACGTTATCGCTTTTCCGTACTGACGAGAAAATTGATTGTTCTTACTGCTTTACTCTGCTATAAAAATATAAAATGATACGAATTCAAGAAAAGACTGACAAACATTTCGAACATGAAGCAAATACAATATGCGCATCACTAGGCACAGTCCAATAGAATAAGTCTCATCGCAGCAACTATTCGAAAGAAACGGCGCACAGTCCACGACGAAGTTTACGGTATGGAATTGTTAACCATTGAATGACGAAACCTACCTTGAAATTTCTCTCAGAGAAGTGTTGTGATATATCCAAAGCCGTATCCAGAAAATTGTGTGCCATTTTTAACTGCAAGACACTAAAATCCAGCGCCAAAGTTCTCATTTAAACTACAGGGAAGTCATACAACTCCTGAATTGGTGAAATGGATAACTCTAACAACCTGCCCGCGCGCCGCGTCCCGCCAAACTACACCCCGCCTTACTCACGTAGAATCCATCTGCTTCGCACCGTAGGTTACCATTACTGAAGTCTGATTTCAATTGTTGTGCCTTGCAGTTAAAAAGACAGATTTTTTAAACCCCGGTCTTGGTACATCACAACGCTTTCCTGGAATATATTAAAATATGGGTTTCGGCATGCAATGGTTGACATTTTTCTTGTCACATTGATATTTGATATTACTGTGCTTAGGATCAGTATATATACAAAATTATAAAATCATGCTTATTGTGTGCCGTCTCCTCAAATGTTAAAATAATTAAAACAATGTAGACCTTTCAGAACCAGTCTCATCCTCAGCAGAAAATTGTTCGCTACTATTGACTAATTAGATATGATTTTGTAGATATGCTTATGTGTACTAGGTGCGTTCTTGTTTAAAATCGAATTGATGTCGACTTCCTTTTAAATCTCTAATTCCTCCAGTAGGCTATGTTTATTAGTTAGGTTCCATTCTCTGTGTAATATGGTCAAGATGTTGTCTATATCCTGCTTATGATGACCTTTTATAATATGTTTAGCGTAACATGATTTATCTTCTGCATATTCAAAGTCCTTAAAAGTCCTTTAAATCTGATATTAAAATTTTGTTGATTCTTCCCATGTAAAATTTGTTACAATTTTTACATGTTTGTATAGCTGTCTGGGCAACATTTGTTGGCCCTTTCACACCCACATTAGAATTGCGACAGAAATGACCATATAGAACTTCGTTAAAACAAAAGCACAGTAATTTAAAAAAAATTACTAACTCGATTCCATTAATTTTGTTTATAATTTACCGTGATAATGTTCATAACTTACCATATTCTGTTGCGGTATAATACAGTTTTAGAATAACTGAATGGATAGATGGTGAATAAATAAATAAGCTCTTGAGACCCGCGAAGGACTAGGGCCTCCAACAAGATGTTAATGCTCGAATTTGACGCACATGATAAGCGACTATACATGAGCGGCAGTGTGCCTATACATTTTAAGTGTACCATAAAAGTTACAATCACACGTTTCTATATTTATTGGGTTCTTCACAAACCCTTTCCAAACTTTTCTGTTGCGAGCAATTCTAGACCAAATGATACATGTGTAGAATAATTTAATTTGCTCTAAGTTACTCGAAAATCAAATATTAATATCGAAAACTCTTCGGGAAGAAAACTCAATGTTATTTTATAATTGGGAATAGAGTTTTGAAGCTAAGCTACTTAAAATATTTGAGAAATTTATCTTTTTTATCATCATTATTTTCACAGTGAAGTGATTTACAGTAATAATTGAAGAGCGTGATAAATGAGGTCATAAAGAAAACTTTGCAAGTATATATACGTCTCTTATATGCCTATTATGCATTAAGCATGCTGTGATAAAGTAGGAATATACGCCAGCAAAAATAACTATTCTAATGGTTAGGGCTGAAAAAAATTATCGGTATCAGGGTAGTAACTAATTTATATGCACACTGTTTACAAATTGTATGTCTTCGTTGAGCGTCTCCACTGCCAGCTCGGAGCGGAGAGTGTGTACATACGACTCTCCTCAGTAATAGACCTGTTTACGTGACGTGTGGTTGTATCAGAATGCCGAAACAAAAATTGTGCAAAGATGAGTCCATTCTTACACAAAGCGGACTGTATTAGAAGTCTCTATACATACATACACTTTAATATTAGGAAATATTGCGACGCATCGTAATAACGACTTTGCAGTCCGCGAGCGAGGCGATAATGGTGGTCTTGCATTGTTGGGAATAGATTTTCGAGTCGGCGACTCGCGATTTGACAGACCCGCGTAAACCACCGATATTTCTAGTCAGTCAGTCCAGATAATTCTACCAAAATATCCCTTCGCTTTTGGCAAAGATCGGTGGCAAGATGCTTGCGGATTTTGTAACATCTAGATCTTGGGCCTAGAAGTTCCCTGTCATGCCATATACATTTGAGGAGGCCAGTTAAGTTGTAAATCAATGGCGATGCAGTGAAGTGTCAGACAAATTGTAGCAAGTAAACTCACATGTGACTGCGAAATAATTGTGAGGGAGATAAACAATGAATCAGAATTAATTACTGCTAGCGCATATTGTAAGTGATCTACTACTGACAGTTCGTAGAAAAAAAAAGTGGTTGTAAAAATATTACACCAAATATGTTTGGTTTACTTACGTCGAAACTACATGAACACAAACCCGGCCACAACTGACATTATCAATGTATCTTATATCGTTATAAGAAACGTTTATTTCACTTAATACTTTTACAAAATTATACAAATATGTTATAATTACTTAAATTTATATTAGATTCTGAAACATCATGCACTTATTATTGTGGTCCGAATTTATTTAAATAAACTGGTATCAGAATATACTTTTTTAATTTCCAAATTAAGGATTAATGGACAAAAGGTTGAAAGTGTAAAGCAGGATTTTAATATTATCCAAATAATGAAGTTAAAATTAATAAGTAATTTTGTATTTAAAAATTATTTTTATACTTAATAATAACATTAAATAAAAATGTACATATTTCATTGCTATTGTCAAATAGAAAAAAATCTCAACAATAATAAAACTATTTTACTATATACAGAGTTTTTAAAATAATGCTTCTAAAATTGTTTTAATTCAATGTTGTCAGAATTCTAAATATTTCTATTAAACTTTGAATAATATATTTTTTATACTCTCATAAATGAAAGTAAATTAAATTGTAATTGTAATTAAAATCACTTATCTTTCTTATATGATTAATTGGATTTAACCCTATATTTAATAGAATCATTACCTATATCAAGAATAATGTTATATGACGTAATAATGAACTTTATATTTTAACATGTTAAATTTATTCATTGTGTATCAACGTTTTGTTTTGAATGAAAACAAGAATAGCTCTTCAAATTAATATTTTATAATCTCTCCGATTCTAAGATGGTGAAAAGTTTCATTTTATACTTACAAATGAAAATAATCAACGTTACGAATAAGAATAACTGATTTTAAATATATGGTGAAGAATATTACCACCGGAATTAACTTATCTTCTTGGAATTCAAGACTTTGAATAAATCTGAATAATTTCTTCAACAAACATTTTTTTAAGAAGCCTCTCCTTTGTACCAACTACCGACCCCTGAGAAGAGAATCCAGCTCTACCGCCATTTATATAAATTAATCCCGATCCAAACCTAAATCTAACCAGAAATCCTTGGGGCATAAATCCTTAATCAAGTGTTAAGGAGACTCAAGATGAAAGGGGATATTATGTGATGAAATTCTGGTGTTGAAATAGATTATTGATAATCACGTTACAAGAACGACGTTTTGCTAAGATGATTCACAGCACAATGCAGTGCATTGTAAACAAGTAGAATGTAATCAGATGAATGAATGCATCAGCCACAAGCACTGTCGGAGTAATGCTGATATGTTTGACATGTAGACCTGCACATGTTGAAATGTTTGTAAATCAGCTTGTCATTCTGCTCTTCAACTGCATACTTTCTGACGACCAATCTGCTGTCGGTATCTTTACTTATTTACTACATTATGTCGTTATTACAGTCATTTCACGTCACATAATTTCATAACTAGCATTTCTACAGTTGACATTCACATTTTAAATATTCAACAGGGACGGTTCGCCAAGTGAACGGAGAGAAGATGTCCGCAACCTAAAATAGCATCAATATCTGAAGAATTAATCAAAATTGAACATTTGTCCCCTGTACTGGTTCAGGAGGTAGCGTGCCTGCTGTTTCCTGACTAGCGGACCCAGGGTCAATCAAAATATCAATGGTTAATTAATTAATTTTTATTTAGGAATATTCCACAATACAGTGTTTCTCCTTCAACCCAAAAGTGATTTGTCGCCAGAGGTTCCTGTCTAAAGCATATTCTTCCCTCAAACCTCTAGTTTCAATACTTCTCTTCACTCCATCCATCCATCCATCAAACTTATAAAAAACCACTTATAGGCCTAGTGGTTAAGTTACTTGCCTTTAGTTCCGAGGGACGGAGGTTCAAACCCGGCCGTGGTCGATGGATTTTTAGGATGGAAAAATCCAAGGGACAAGTTCTGCGGGATAGACTTTAAACCCTTTGGTCCTTAGTCTGAAGATTTTCAATCGCTAGATTGTGCACTAGATTCCTACATTAAATTACAAACCCGTACATATGTTTGAGTAGGGGCGTGGTACTGTTGACAGCGATTCATCCGTCGGATGGAGACTTTAAGTCTGGCGGTCCCTTGGTGCTTTTCGACAGGATTAGGTACGTGCAGAAACCAGTTTCACCTTCTCCCTTCATTATCATCTCCAATATAGCACACTTAACACTGTACAAATAGATAAACATACTCATCCTATACTCCTCTCTGTACAACAATAAAATAATACGTTATCTACGTAAAGTGGTTTGACAAAATGGTGGGTAAATTGAAAATAGACCACGTTGACGACTTATATCCGATCAGCGCGGAAACCAAAGCATGTGAAGTGCAGTGGCTGGCAATACAGACACACGCACAGACATAATTTTTATTCTGAGTTCACAATATGTGTTTCTTTCCTGAAGGCAATTCAAAAGTCTTTATTTTGTAGATATATGGATGCTCAGGCATAAATGATTGCTGCTAGTAACGCAATTATGTTAAAGAGCATTTTTTCCCAATGCCCCAGGTTGTCATTTCTACATTTCTGGTGTTCTCTCCTGGCATTGGCTTTATTGTAACCCACTTCTGAAGTTGGGGAGCCTAGAAGGGGGAGTTACGTTACCCCGATGATATGATGGGTGATAAATGATAATGAAGCACCAGGAGAGTTCTTAACCTAAACTTAATCTAAATTCCAGACCATGGGCAACCACAGGAATGATTCCCTTTAAGGAAAAATTCCTATGGTTTGACCGGGAATCGAACCCGCGACCTCATGAACAGTAGTCAGGAACGCTGTTAAAGAGCATTGTTAAATAAGAATAACAACCACATGCGCAGTAGGATATACAAAGAAACGAAGAACTGTTAAATTGAAAATTTTCCAAAATCATTCAAGCGTTGTGTGATCATGTCCCGAGCTGTCTGCGCACTGTGAGGAACTTAGTAACTGATGTCACTAAGGCTTTCTCAGATATAAAATATGTTTGTTTCTTGGAATCTCCTACAAATAGTACAAGTTTTCGGTTCAAAAAATGCTTTCCTGAAAAGTGTCAGTTTTTATACTTTAAACCACAGATGTATGAAAAACTGATAATGTATATCCGAGTGCAATTTTTAACTAAACATTTACTAATTTAATGTTGAGTGATTCCGGGTTATGTGGCCGTGGTCCATAGTTGGTGTTGATACCAGACGTTTCGCCCTCAACTGCGGAGGGCATCTTCAGTGGCGAGTGCTTCTATGCGTGTTTCCTGGTCGGAAGATCTACTTAGAATGAGCGCTGTGGACGTCCACAGCGCTCATTCTAAGTAGATCTTCCGACCAGGAAACACGCATAGAAGCACTCGCCACTGAAGATGCCCTCCGCAGTTGAGGGCGAAACGTCTGGTATCAACACCAACTATGGACCACGGCCACATAACCCGGAATCACTCAACATTACGATTACCGGCCGTGAAAGCCTGCATTCAACTATTTACTAATTTAATTTCATCTTCAACTAGTGTATATGGCTCAGACGATAGAAATTGCATTTGAAGTGCATACTTTTCTTGAAAAGTAAGCCCACAATATTAAAAATAAGCATTTTATAACTTGCTACATCATTTCATTAAATATTATCTCGTAATATATCATTCAGATGTAGTTCAAAGTGTCTAGACGTCTCAACCATTATGAGTGATGTAAATAAATCTCCATGTTACAATGAGCCTACCACCTAGCTACAGTCCTCATATAGTACAGGGAATTCATTTTAAGAGGAAACCTCGCATAATTCTGCCGCCGCCACTGTGAGCAGTACGATCGCAGCATGGGAGACAAGTTGTACACAACTTTCCAGCGGTTAGTTGCTTCACTGTGTTGTAGTGGAACGCATGTCGCTTGTTTCCGTGCGTTACATACGTAAAAAAAGTAATCGAAAATTAAGTGTACGGTTAAACAGCGAATTTATTTGGTGGAATGTTACTTACTGAGAAATAACCATAGAAGGCGCGTTCGGAGATTTTCTCAAAAATATCCTGACTGTACGATTCCTACAAAATCGTGCCTTTCGAAGTTGATGAAAAAGTGGCATAAGTTACATCAGGTTCATTTGTGATATACCGAAGAAGCGTGAAAGGCACGTTTTAACACTAGGGAAACTTGATATTCGGGTGCGATTATAAGTAAGTCCTAGAAAATCACTAATACGTTTGGCGTAGGAATCTAACATATCCAAGGGGTCAGCCCACAAAGCGACCAGTATAAGCGAGTAGAGTAACAAACTTGCGTTGGTTAGAGTCCTCATGGGAAAAGTGCGGATCCTAGTTGAGAAAACAAATTATTACGGCTAGTGATCCGACATGGTGACCATATGTTAACTCTATATTGGCTGGATGATCACCTATCTTTATGATTAACGCATGTAGATGTGAGGTCAGCAACCAGCTAGTAAGCCAAGGGCTTTCTAGGCATGCCGGGCCATGAAGATTTTTAATAACATAATAACAATAATAATAATAATAATAATAATAATAATAATAATAATAATAATAGTAAAGTGATCCCACGACAGGCCTCAAGAGGCCCTTGGGGTAGTAGGAGGTTAGGGCTCCCACTTTTCTAGACAATCGGCACTTGATGCCAGCCGGGTTGTCAGCCCTGCGTGACGGCCGCCTTTACCCCCAGAACAAGCGTCTAGTACTAATTTCCGTTAGAGGCTGAGTCGACCCCAGGACCATAGTGCCGCCAGATGGTTTGGGCCAGTTTAAAAATCCTGACCCCCACGGGGCTCGAACCCTCGACCTTCCGGCTTGTAGCGCAGTGCCTTAACCATTACGCTACGGCATGTCCCTAATAATAATAATAATAATAATAATAATAATAATAATAATAATAATAACAATAATAATAATAATAATAATAATAATGTTTTATTTATTCTGGAAGAGTTAAGGTCATAAGGCATTTTCTTCCACTCAACCGGTACAAAATACAAATACATATTTAACAATATAGAGTATATATAAAAAAACTCCTGGCGCGACAGGCCTAGAAGGCCCTTAGCCTACCAGCCGGCTGCAAGCCTCTCATCCACATGTGTCAAACACAGAGGTAGATGATCATCAGCCAGTGTAGGGATGGCATGTGGTCAGCATGTCGAGCCTCCCAGCCGTTATAGCTGGTTTTCTCAACTTGGAGGCGCTACTTATTGTAGCTACCCAAATGCCTCACGATGCTGGGTGGGCACCGGTCCCATACAGGCCGAAATACCATGAGAAAATTTCTTCTCACATGGAGACTCGAATCAGCGCAAGTCCCGTAGCTCTGCGCCAAGGCTTACTGCCTTAACCACTCAGCTACGATAGAGTATATATACACTGTACTAATTATAAAGAGTTAAAAAGATCTTAAATGTTGAAAAAACACATTAAATGTTGCAAATTTTAATCATGAGTACGGATAATTCGGAAGAGATATAAAGTCGTGGGGTTCTTTTCGTAGATCTGTAGAATGCAGAAAAGCTCGTGCCTAAAGTAAGAGGCCTCCGAACAAAATTTACCGATCTTTTCAAGCCCAAATATGCACTGTGTCAGTGATAACGTCATAAAAATAAAAAACCAATAATAATAATAATAATAATATTATTACAATAAAATCGGATACAATATTAAGAAAACAAATTCTAATTTGCTATAATGGATAAATAAGACCTTTGTCATCCTTACTTCTCTCAAAACACTTTGAATTAAAAATATCCTACATAAAAGGGTAAATATTCTAAATATAATATTACCTGTATATTAAAATTGGCCTCTTTCACTCTAACAGAGTAGAAAAATATTATAAGCATTTGAAAATAAAGCGTGTAGATTTTTTTTGGACCAACTGACAAGCGAATGGAGAAAGATTCATAACAGCGATCTACTTTATCATTATAATAAACTAAATGTATTATAGCCTCACTATGATGATTGTCCAGCCGCTCGCTTTGTTTCCCCCAGCTGTTAAATATAATTAAATACCACGATGCCGACTACCGCCACTATAATAATTCCGCATGTTAATCATTGCCAAGCACTGTCGAGCGGCACCCGCTTTTAAATAAACGAGCAACCATCATAGTGAGGCGAGTAGTTGTAGCAGGACTTTACAGAAAAAGTACGACATATACAATGTTATTTATGTAAATAAGAACAGTTAAGTCTCTTATGATGCTATGGGCAGCACATATAGCGCGAATGGGAATTGAAAGTGAAGCTTCGAAACTTCTTACCAGAAAAATAGCGCATAGTACGTAGTTAGGCCACGAATATCAGGGAATAAAATCGACTATAACACTGGTCAACATGATTTTTGTCTCATGAGTACCAATAGTTGTACTTAATGCAGTTTTCTTATCGTGTTTTCAAATACGTATTCGGAATTTTTCCATCGCCCACAGTTTTTATTTATTTCGATTTCAATTAATGGATTTAAATAATTATTTTTTATAAACGTTTTTTCGTCCATTTGTCCATTGTAAAATAAAACCAAATGAGCTAACTCAGGAGATTTCAGCTATGGAAAAGAGATATCAAGGCAAATGGAATCCTAATATGCTGGCCGATTATTGTTGGACCATCAAGAGGGATGCTCCACAGGCGAAATATAGCAGAAAATCGTAATTTCTTACTTTCTAGGTGAGTCCAAATGTTCGAATACTGTGTAGTTACGAATGTAGAAAATATTAAGTGTTTGAAAATATAAATTCCTGTCTCTCAGAAACCTTGCGTGATGGGGAAAAACCGATATCATATTTAAATTCAGGACAAAAAATACTATCAAAATCATATATTTTTTCTGAGACAAAAAAAAGTTTGTTTTTGTTGCTCAGTGTTATTTAAGGGAGTGAATAATATAGGTAAAGATTGAAAAATATTATCTCAGAGTAAGAGTATATGGAGTGCCGATGTTTGCACGACCTTGAACCTGCGGTTTCGATAGTGGTAGTGAGTTAGTACTAATTTTACAGGCAGCTGAGTGTATCTTACTGTTATAATCTTGCGATACCAATGTTACCACATGTCACAGGCTATACAAACTATTTACCTTACTTCTGATGCAGAATTCTTTTAATTGGTATCAGAAAAAAAATATATAATGAAAACGAAGATATATATCCGCATTTTATTGTCATAAGTAATGCCACGAGTGATTTCCAATTTATCTAGAGAATTTGAAATCAAGAGTGGCATTTGTTAGGACTACTTAACGAATAAAATTAAGCTGTTTACTCACAAATCATTGTTTAACTATAGTTATTTTAAAATATTTATATATTTAATGTAAACGGCGACGTTTGAAAACAAATTAGAAATGTCAGGTTATGTTCATTCACTGCTGCTTGATCATATTATTTATTGACAAATAAGATCGCAATATTGTAAGAGTGCACCCAAGTGGAGAAATAATGAAACACATCAAACTATATAGCATAATCCACATTACGGGTTATTCATTTATTTTTTTAGTAAACAACTCCGTAAAATCAAGGAATCTTTTCATTATTTGCTATATTCAATGTATTTATTGGAGAAAAATAATGCTTTGACCTGTTCAGATCATTAAAAAGGAGGAGCTTTCTTTATCACAAAAGCATGAGCTGATAAAGAGAAATCGATAATGAGCGAGGTGAAACACGACTGTCATTGGTTGTAAAACAACATTCATTAAAACGTGATTGGTCATTGACTAGCATTTGTGGAATGAGATAAATAGTCATTCTAAATACATTCATAGCTTAAATTGGCAAAAATTAAGTTGGCGCATTACAATCTAAAAAAATGGAACACATATTTCTTGAACGAAAAGAAAGGTTGCCGCTGGGAGACTCCACCTGTGACTCCCCGGAGAGAGAAACAAATTGGGCGCTGAATTGGCAACAAACATCTGCGTTCAGCAGTGACGTATTGCAGAGTAAGCTTATATCTGTTACAGTTACTATACCAACTGGGGGACTGTTTGACTACTAATTGGCAATTACCATGTTCGAATAAAATAATAATAATAATCATCATAATTAGTGGCCGGATTTGTATGCGAAATGCATGTTTTGTTTTACGCATTAAAAAGTATGCAGAAATGAATTAAATATTAGGTGCCACCTTCAGACAATTTGAGCGGTATTTGATAACGCACAGAAATGCATATTCCGGAGGTAAATGCTTATTTTAGATTTTTAATACATAAACGCATATTTCACTGCTAAATGTGGTATTAAATTACAATGTTCCCTTCAGCTAATTACTAATAATGAATTAACTATTAATTAATACTTTTTTTAAAATTGATGAAGTCTCGATAATCAATTGGATGTAAGCGTAAAGTGTATATTTAGATTAGATTATATATATATATATATATATATATATTTAGATTATTTACATCTGTATAAGAGGACCTTGAGAAATAATATTACGGTGTTGCTAAAATCGCATTTGATAAGCTCAGTGAATTATTAAATAAAAACCCTGTCTGCAATAGAATTTGTCAAATTAGCAAAATGCTCTCTGGTGATAGTGAAAAAACTGTAAAATAAGAGAAATTCACTGAAGAAGAACTGTGGTGTTTTTCACATGCAGCTGTGACATCATGTAATGTAGAAATGACATTTTCATTGTACAAAACCTTCTTCACTGACAGATGGAGCTTCACACAAGAAAACCTCATGAAAACCTTCCTTATCTGCTGTAACAATCAGGAATTATATTACCCATAAAACTAATAATTTATTTGATTTTATTACCATCTGTTTTTGCATATTTAGGATGCATATTTTCTACATTTTCCATGCATATTTTCATGCATAATTAGTACTTTATTTTGCATACAGATCCAGGCTCTAATCATAATAATAAAAATAATAAAAATAATTTATTTATATATAGATTTTGAATTTTAACACATCTTTCTGTGCCTAAAGCTTTATGTTGCTTGTCTATTCATCCCTATGCATCCACTCCATGTCCTCCAATCCTCTTGTTTTCATTCCAATTCTTATTTCGTGCATCCACGAGTTTCGAGATCTCCTTTTCTTTCTTCTTTCAGGTGGACACCATTCCAATGTTTTCCTGGGTAACTTTTCTTCTTGCATTCGTCATACATGCCCATGCAAAACTAATTTTTTATATATTATACAATCCATGATATTCTATTTAATTGGCATTCTGTGGGCATATTTTCACTGTCAAATCGGTAACTTAAAAATTGAAAAAAAAAATTACTTACTTACTCGCTGGCACTATCGAACCCGTAGGTTCACGGCCGCGCGGACACAAACTCTCCATACATCCCTATCCTGAGCTAATGCTTTCCAATCATTTCCTGCATAATCTACTTCCCTCAAATCATAGTTAGTAATTCTCTCACCTCATTCTTGGTATACCAACTACCCATTTTCCCTCTGGTTTTCCTACAACAAGCTTCCATGCACCTCTTTTATTCCCCATACGTGCCACATGTCCTGCCCATCGCAGTCTACGAGACTTAACTGTTCTTATTATATCTGGCTTCTTATAAAGACCATGTAGTTCATTGTTATGTAGTCTTCTCCATTCACCTGTCTGTTCATCTCTCTTTGGTCCAAAAATTTTTCTAAGTACTTTATTCTCAAATACTTGTAATCTCCTTTCCTCCCTTAAAGTAAGAGTCCATGTTTCGCACCCATATAATATAACTGGTAGAATAATAGTTCTATGTATTTTCAGTTTAACGTTTTTTGAAAGGAGTTGGAACATCAAGAGTCTCTGCAATGCATAATAGTATGCATTTCCAAAATTTGGTCTATGTTTAATTTCTTTGTGCATCTCATTCCTATTTGTGATTATTGTTCCTAGGTATTTGAATTCAGCCACTTCCTCAAAATTTCCCTCATTTGTCATTAGCTGTCCATTTCCATTATATAATGTATTTCTACGTGTGACCATATATTTAGTTTTATTGATATTTACTTCCAGTCCTAATTTCTTAGTGTTACTCAATAGTGCGTGCGTGTTGTCCTTTAGTATCTCCTCGCTATCGGCCAATAATACTACATCATCAGCATAAACTAACAACTTATTAATACCATTGAGTTGTAAGCCTTCCTCATTCTCTAAAGATTTAATGGCATGCTCTAGTACAAAATTAAATAGTAGAGGAGATAGTGCATCTCCTTGCTTCAACCCATTCTGGATTTCAAAAGTGTCCGAAAACTGTTTGCCTACACGCACCCTACTCTTTGTGCCATTTAGACACATTCGTATAAGTCTAACTAACTTTTTAGGAATTCTGAACTCCAGCAGGATACTATATAATTTCTCCCTCTTAATTGAATAATATGCTTTTTTGAAGTCTACATTATAGTTGATGTACAGTACCATTATATTCCCATTTCTTTTGTAAAATCTGTCTTAAGAAAATTGCCACCTTCAATTTCAAAAATATTTTCTAAGTATGATAGTTCTATTTATCAATAATTAGGTATTTATATTTGCAAGGACTTCATCATCATCATCACTCCAGGGAATAGGCAATTGCCCTTTTCGACTTCATAATGCATCAGCCCAACGTCTTCTAGGTCTTCCAATGTAAGGACTTACAAATATTATTTATATGTAGGTTACTGAATCTATTTTTTTAGAGCTTCCAGAGTTTTTTTTTTATTTATGGGGACTCATTAAGAGCAATAATGGATAATATACTGACATATTTAAAACCTGTTCTAATAATATTTTTAGGGTCCAGATATGTATAGGCCTGTAATAAAAATTATTGAAATATTTGTTTTATATGCTTTAATTATAGAAGTTTGAGGTAAACATACTCAGTATTTAATATATTATACTAAACTCTTTAAATTATTTACCCTTTCTTAAATGCTGGTTAAATATAACAAGTGACCGGAATTTTGTATTTTGAACATCTTTATTTCTTTACATGAATTGGAGGCATTTAAAAGATTATATATTAAAATAATAACGATGCATATACTAATACGATATTGTGATATAAATTAAACAAAGAAAATCTTAAAACATATCTTAAATAAATTGTAATGATACCTTTATTAGAGATACTTGATATATATTTTTTATTTTTTATTGATATCAGATATAAAAAGGAAATAAAAGTTGGATAATATGAAACCGAATTAAAAAAAATGAAAATTCAGTTATTCTGAGAAAATTAATTGTAGAATTTATTGTTCCAAAATATTAAAGACACTGATCTGACGTTTTTTCAAATAAAACTGGTGTTCTCAATTATCAAGTATGTGAAGTTTATTAAAGTGTGTTTAATGTTGAGGGATTACTTATGAATTAAATATTGTAATTTAAATACCCGAACTAAGGCGATTAAATAATCCTGAAAGCAATTTATGAATAAAAATAATTTATTGAGTCTATAATCAAAGTGTAATATTGCGTTTTAAACCAAATAAATGAAAATTAAAAAGAAAACTTAAAAATTGCATTTTATAGAGAACCATTAAATAAGAGTTTTAAAGACAAGGAAAATCGTAAAATTTGCGATTTCTTTATGAACATAGTTCAAAGTATCTTACATGAGTTTAATTGCTAAATCTGCAGTGTATGCATTTTATGTGGAATGTAATTTCACTGCCGTGTTCATAAAGATATGTTCGTCTTAGGGAACCTCATTTGGTCATATCCAATTAAAAAAACTTTAAACACAAATATCCGTATCCTAGTTAGCATATGTTTTACAGAAATATAAATTTATTTTTATTAACATTATTTTTAAAATTAACCTTGCCACAAGTTTGTATATTACTTTTTGAATATGCGGAAACACTATTATAGAGATGGGGAGCTTGCGCGCTTGAGAGCACAAACAAATGTATTCGCACAATACCCACCTTCCACGCAATTATGTTTACATATGAATGACAACACAAATCGACCAGTCAGTGATGTTCTACCACGCAAACGAAATAGCTGGATATATACTTTGTTTAAAATAGGAAATTGATTGTTTCCCCCATTCAGAATGAAAAAAAAAAAAAAAAAAAAACCGAGTGTTTAGCGTGTTTTAAACACTTCTACTATGTGAGACATTATAACATCAAAATATATTTCCATTCATCACATGCTGCATGAGCATGGGGAAGATTAACTTTCAGATATGGTTAAATATATGTATTTTAAAAATAATATGTTTAGTAGTGCATATGTTACGATAAATGTGATTAATCCGGTGATTATATGTATTTGCCGATTATTATACATAATCATCACTAAATTTGGTAAATATGATAACTTTTTTTAAAATTTATCATAAGTAATGCCACGAGTGATTTCCAAATTATCGATAAATACACGACTCACGAAATGAGGAGTGAATTTATCTACACAATTTGGAAATCAAGAGTGGCATTTGTTAGGACTATTTAACGAATAAAATTAAGATGTTTACTCACAAATGATTATTTAAATATAGTTATTTTAAAATATTTATACATTTAATGTAAACGGCGATGTTTGAAAACAAATGAGAAACGATAGGTACGCTTCTACTGCTTCTTTTGTTTATCACTGCAACCAGATCATACTATTTATTGCCAAAGGAACGCAATATTGTAAGGAGGAGCTTTCTTTAATATGGTAATTATAACACTGATAAATATTTGGTGAAACACGACTCTGATTGGTTGTAAAACAGAAATCATTGAAACGTGATTGGTCATTGACTCCCATTTGGGGCATGAGTTAAATAGTCAAATTAATCAGTTTGTTTGCATAATTTCCAACTCGTAATGGTAAATGTGATAAAGTCCCTAACTTTACGAAAATTCGTTCATTTTGCGGTTTCACCTAGGTTAGAGTAACTGAATTAGGTTAGATAGCTTTTAGGTTTCTTGCATTCTAAATGTTTTGTGCAAGTTCAATAAAATTGTATTATAACCATTTATTGACTTTTTAATTGTAAAATATAAAATATTGTAATTAGTGGTCTCTTACGCCACAGTGTCCAACGAAAAAATATCTTTCTGAGTAGTAACTACTCGAAAAAACTGCACTCTATTCTACTGGCCCAATCAGTCATGATATTTATCACATTTACCATTACAAGCTGGGAATTATGCAAACAAACCGGTTAATTTGATAAATTGTCAAAAATGTATCATATTTACCCGGCATCATTGGTGATTATACATAATTACCGGTTATTATATATAATCACCAATGTATTACTTTTATTGTAACATATAGTTGTTTTATAAAAATATATATGAATTTAGACAAATTATTGACACACGAAAGGTCAAGTGCTCGTACTCGAGTGCAATTCGGTACAGAAATAATACATATTGAATATATGCATTAGAAAGTTTCAGTTAAAGGGAGAGAGGAAAAATACATATAATTTAGGAGCCAGTTTCAAGATATAAAGTAAATTCTGTCACATATAAAAATAAAAAAGTAATACATGGGAGAATAAAATAAACAAAACAATATTTAATATATTAATACCAAACTTAAAAGTGCTAATTATATACACTAGGAAATAATAAAACAACAAAAATGTATGAGAAAAATGTCAAAATATAAAACACAGTCTGACACACAAAGAATTAAGTTAATATACACTGCATTAGCAATTGTCACTTTCGCACTAAATGTAAATAAGGTTCTCGCTGGAAGTGCACAGTTGAACTAAGGGTGATGGCTCCTAGAGGGTGTGGTCTACACCACCACTCTCAGTTCAACTGTGCACTTCCAACGAGAACCTTATTTATTACATTTTAGTGTGAAAGTGTTAATTACCATTGCTGAGTCTATTAGGGGTACGTTCAAAAATAAAACAAATAAAGTATTCGGTTCATATGGGATACCAGCAGAACTGATAAAATCAGGGGGTGAACAATTAATGCACAAGATACATGGGATGCCTAATATAATTTGGAAAAAAGAGGTTCTTACAAATGAATGGAGAGCACATTCGTTCCAATCTATAGGGGAGGAGATAAAATTGTTCACAACCCATTACTTTCAATTTCGTAAAATATTCTGACAAATATATTGGTATCCAGATTTACCCCCTATATTTACTACCTAATAGGTGATTAGCAATGCGAATTTAGAATAAATAATCTACAACACATCAGATTTTAAAAATAAAAAGATATTATAAAATAACTGGGAAATATAATGACACTATGCATTAGGTATTTGGAAAATACCTACCATTCATTATTCTTCTTCTTTTTCGTCACGATTTAGGCTTATTTACTAGCCTGTTCCGGCTCCAAATTGCTGCTCTTTCCATCTTTTCTTTGGTCTTCCCAAACTTCTTCCTCGTGGTGAATAGTTGTATGCTGCTTTTGGTATTCTATTCTCAGTCATCCTTGCTAAGTGTTCTTTCCACTTTGTTCTGTATTTCATTATTGTTGAGTTTAATTCCTCTACTTTTAGTTGTCTTATTTTTGTGTTATGTTTTTGTCTGTTCTTTGATATCCTGCTATTGGTCTGAGGAATTTCATTTCAGCAACTTGTATTCTGGCAGATTTTTGGGTTGTCACTGTCCATATTTCGGATCCATAAGTAATAATAGGAACTGTCATTGTCTTGTATAATTTTATTATAGAGTTTTTCCTGGCTTTATTTTTCAAAGTTCTTTTTAGTGTTCCTATTATATAATTAAATTTATTTAATTTGTTATTTACATCTGTGTCCGCTGTATATGATATTTCGCAACCCGGGAAGTTATATCTCACCACTTGTCCTACGATTCTTTTAAGAGGATAGTTATCTGCAGTTCGAAATTTCTAAGAAATTAGACTTATTCGAATGTGTCTGAATGGCACAAAGAATAAATGCTTATAGGCAAACCGTTTCCAGATATTTTTGAAATGCATAATAGGTTAAAGTAAGGAGATAAACATCTTCTCTATTATTGTATTTTGTATCAAAGCAAGTCATCAAATCTTTATAGAGGATAAAAGAAGGCTTACAACTCAATGGTATTAATACGATTTATGCTGTTAGTTTATGCTGATACAGTTTTATTTAACGACAGCGGAGAGACACTATGAGCCAACACGCACACTCTATTAAGTTACACCAACAAATTGAGTGTGGAACTAAACATCAATAAAACTAAACATAGAAAAGTGATCCCACTACAAGCCTCAGGAGATCCTTGGGGTAGTAGGAGGTTAAGGCTCCCACTTTTTCTAGACACTTGATGTCTGTCGGGTTGTAAGCCCTGTGTGACGGCCGCCTTTACCCCCAGAACAAACGTCTGGTACTCATTTTCGTTAGAGGTTGACTCGACCCCAGGGTCATAGTGCCTCCAGAGGGTTTGGGTCAGTTTAAAAATCCTGACACCATCGGGACTCGAACCCTCGACCTTCCGGCTTGTAGCGCAGCGCCTTAATCACTACGCTACGACGTGCCCCACTAAACATAGAAATACATTATACAATGGGAGTGCACAGTTAATGAAAAATGAGGGTAATTTTAAAGAAGTGGCTGAATTCAAACATCTGGGAACCAATAATACAGACAGAAATCAGGTACAAAAAGAAATTAAACTTAGGCTCAATTCTGGAATTGTCTGCTTGCTATTGTGGATTACAAGGACTCTTGTCGTCCCAAATTTCTCGATAAACATTAAATTGAAAATACATAAAACTGTTATTCTCCCAATTTAATACATAGGTGCGAAACATGGACTCTTTCTTTAAGGGAGGAGAACATATTATGAGCAACTGACAACAAGGTACATAGAAAAAAATGGACGAAAGAGAGATGAGCAGACAGGAGATTGGAGAAGACTAAGTATCAGTGAACGTTACGGTACCCCAGATGTAATAAGACCATTTAAACTTCGTAAAATGTTATGGTAGAACATGTGGCATGAATGGGAAATTAAAGAAGACCATTCAGACTATTTATAGGAAAACAAGAGGGAAAGCACCTAGTAGGTAGGCTAAGAATGAGGTGGAAGAATAACATTAACCATGATTGGAATGAAGTTAAGTATATAGAGGATAATTGGAAAACATTAGTTCAGGACAAGAATGTATAGAGAGCGTATGTCCGCGCAGTCACTATCCTAAGGGCTCTGGAGTACCATGTGTGTTGTTGTTGTTGTTGTTATTATTATTATTATTATTATTATTATTATTATTATTATTATTATTATTATTATTATTATTGATGAAGTAGTAGTAGGACTTTATTAGACTAAAAGTAAGATACATACAATGTTATATACAAATATGGGTCGCACGGGCAGTAAGCCGTACGTGCTGTTGACAGTCCGTTACATTAAGTTAACGTTTGGTAATAATATAACGTAAAAAAACACAATTTTACAATTAGATAACAATACAATTACATTATACATTAGTTTGGTTATGTAGAATTATTAAGAATTAATGATATTACAATTTGCTAACATATTTATTTATTAGTTGAATGCAGGCTTTCACGGCCGGTAATCATAATGTTGAGTGATTCCGGGTTCTGTGGCCGTGGTCCATAGTTGGTGTTGATACCAGACGTTTCGCCCTCAACTGCGGAGGGCATCTTCAGTGGCGAGTGCTTCTAGGCGTGTTTCCTGGTCGGAAGCTCTACTTAGAGTGAACGCTGCGGGTGTTGTATTGATACTAGTGGTGGGAGCAGGGTGAGCGGGCGTGGCTCTTGCTGATTGGCTAATGGTCGTCTCCTTGTTGTCCCTAGTGTTGATGCATTTATTTTCTAGTGTACGGTGTCTAAGGCCTGGTACCGTACACTAGAAAATAAATGCATCAACACTAGGGACAACAAGGAGACGACCATTAGCCAATCAGCAAGAGCCACGCCCGCTCACCCTGCTCCCACCACTAGTATCAATACAACACCCGCAGCGTTCACTCTAAGTAGAGCTTCCGACCAGGAAACACGCCTAGAAGCACTCGCCACTGAAGATGCCCTCCGCAGTTGAGGGCGAAACGTCTGGTATCAACACCAACTATGGACCACGGCCACAGAACCCGGAATCACTCAACATTATTTATTTATTCATGAATGTGTGTTGTTCTTATTTTCCGAGTTTTGTCCAGAAATTTACCCACGTTTATGCAATTGTCTGGGCTTACCATTAACTCGTAGCATGCCAATCTTTCACGATTTGAATTTTTGAAATATTTCTGGTAATAACTGACGCCTCCAGTATTCTAAATCGTTACATTTTGCTAATATGTATCTCGTCTTCAAAGCTCCCGCACATTGGGCATATTCGCATTTCGTGATCGTCGCTAATTTTGTTTTTAAATTTCCATGTCCCAACTTAAACCAAGCAAGCCCCGATCTCCCTTTATATCCTAGATTGAGTATATAAGATTCTTTTCCCCAAACTTATTTTAGGTCTCTTTGTAAAAACAGTGAGAGTTTTTCCGCAAATTCAAAGAAAATATTTTGTTGGTTTATATCTAAGTACCTCCTTATTTTTCTCCATACATTCTTGCGATTTTCATTCCCATTTTCCCATACCCAACCCATTCCAATCTTTTGGAGTTCTCTCCTAATCTCGTCTGCCGAGAATTTCACATTTACGTTCCTTATTTGGTGGTCGTAACAAATTGCTCTAAGTATTGTTTGTATACCTTGGATTATCCGCAACCAGTATTTGAGTACACGAATTGTGCAGTTTATGTCGTCCTGAAATGACCCAAATTCACATAAAATTCCACAATTAGAAACGGTCTTATTAAGTCCTGTAATATATTTTAGAAAATGCGTATACCTTATTTAGTATTTCCGTTCTTTGAAAACCCTAAATCTCACTACCATAGTGCATTAGTGAATACTGGTTTCGCCATCGCTTTTTATACTTTTATCTAACATACTAACTGGAATAGCCGGCACTCGACCCAGAATACCGAGTACACTGTTAAGTCGTCCTCTCCATTTAAATAATGCTATACCAATATGTTTCTTCCACTTTCCGTTCATTTTCAACGTCGTACCAAGACATTTAAAATGTTTCACGTTTTGAAGTATTTGATCTCTGTATTTCCATCCCTCTGCTCTACCATAAGTTTATGGTCCCATTTTTTAGTCATTGTTTTGATTTACTAAATCTAAAACAAGTAGGTATATATGTATCCTTTAAAACACGACCATTTGTGAGTTAAGTTTCACGAATTCTACATACAATAAAACCAAAATAAAAAGAAAAAGGAATGTAGAATTTACCCAACAATTTCTGAAATTCTAGCGTAATGAAATGGAAGTAAATAAAGTACAACTTGAAATTTCCGAGAGAATTAAGACATCTGACACTCTAAGACCATTACTAAAAACGCTTTTAAATCTATTTTCTTTCCAACAGATTGAACAAAAGAGCAGCTTGGTTTTAGGTTTACTTCTGTAGACGATGCGAACTTTTGACACAAAAGAAGATTCGTGGCTGCTGGAATAAGTATAATCGTGTTATCTGTAGATGCGATTCTCTTTTTTCAATTCTACGGATCGATTACACAAGAAACTCCAGTTCTGTTAAGCCACCACACGCTATTTCAAACATAAGTTACTAAGAAACAGAAGGGGGAAAAAAATTGAACTACATAATAAAAGTATTTTTAAGTCAAAAAGTATTCAGATTAAACATCTTATTAATTAATGACAATATATATGTAGTCAATATGCCCATTTCACCAATTAATGTTTTAAAATGGTCAACAAGTTTCTACAGCCAAGCTGTCATTCTCAAGACCAGATATTGACAGTCAATATCTGGTCTTGAGAATGACAGCTTGGCTGTAGAAACTTGTTGACCATTTTAAAACATTAATTGGTGAAATGGGCATATTGACTACATATATATTTTAATATTATATCACCAAGAAGATCACTTGTGTATTAAATGACAATATAGGTAAAAATATAAATAATTGTAATATATGGAAATAATGGCAGAGTGTGGAAAGCAACACCTACACAATTCCCTAGTAAAGCTGCAGGCATAGCATGAAAGTGCTATGATTGCAGTGAAGGACCCTACTTCGGGCAGAATTACTTTGGATGGAATGACAGAGTATATTGGCCAATAAAATAATGGATTACCAACCGATCGGCATAGAGATATAGGTAGACCTCGTAAGAGGTGGTTTGATAAAACAGATATCGAAACACATGATACCAATTAATCCTTGAAGGGAGAAGAAGATACCGCACAATTATTTGAATTATACAATAATATTTCAAGTATACTTTTCAATTTTGAGTTAACTAGTTGAAATAAATTTAATCTACATTAATATTTATATTGTATCGCGTAGTAACCGAGTGGACTGGGCATCATGCCTTGATGTAGAGTTAAAATATATACGCTGATTTGAGTTACTATGAGGCAAGATATTTTTCTCGTGGTATTTCTGCTATTGTGGGACAGGTGCCCAAGAATTACCATTTTTGGGGCCAATAAAGTGCAATACAGTGGTTTCGAACTATCTATTCTTGTAAGAGGATGTGCGTTCATAGCTGAGTACGTGATATAAACAACGTTGAATTTCTCATTTTTTCATTTCTGCATTACTATATATATCCATCCATAGTAATTCTGCCCGAAGTCAGGTCCTTCACTGCAATCATAGCATTTTCATACTATGCTTGCAGCTTTACTAGGGAATTATAGGTGTGGTAGCTTCCCGTTGCTTTCCACACAGGTGAAGGATGATGATGATGATAAGATGAATATGAATGATGATGATTGTGATGGCCATATGATTTCGGGGACCGTTTGGGCCTTAAAGTTTTCCTGGCATTTGTCTAACAGGTGAGGAAATACCCCGATAAAAACCTCACCCAGAAAAACTGTCCCGAGCGGGGATCGAACCCGGGCCCGCTGCGTGACAAGGCAGCACGCTACCTCGAGACCACAGCGGTGGAATATATATCTGTGGTCTCGAGGTAGCGTGCTGGCATACCACGCAGCGGGCCCGAGTTCGATTCCCGGTCGGGACAAGCTCCTGGGTGAGGTTTTTTCGGGTTTTTTTTTGGTAAGACAAATGTCAGAAAGCTTAGGTTCCAACGGTCCCCGAACATCATCCGGCCACCATCATCATCCTGATTATTATCACCATCACCCTTCACCGGTGTGGTAAGCAACGGGAAGCTATCACACCTATAATTCCCTAGTAAAGCATAGCATGAGAATGCTATGATTGCTGTGAAAGACCAGCCCTGGGGCAGAATTACTATGTAAGTGAATATATATATATATATATATATATATATATATATATATATATGTGTGTGTGTGTGTGTGTGTGTGTGTGTGTGTGTGTGTGTTTGTTGTGTATGTGTGCAACTTACTTTTCCCCTTATATAATCAAAAACTCCAGATCTAAGATGAGTATTTAAAATTCTCTACTTCGACAAGTGGAATGTACTCTATAGACCACGATATGGCGACACCCAAAAGTTCGTCTCCAGTACAGAGACATTTTAAAATGCAAGTCAGTATTTTGCTAACTTGAATAAACAGTGAATCTGCAATATATTTGTATTTTATATACACCCTGTTATTCCCTTATGCACTCGCACAATCAATCGTCTCATTGACCTTATTATTCTCCTTCCACAGGCTCGTACTCAAGACTCAAGAGTTCTACTGTGCTGAAGTAAGCATTTATAATCAATTGCCAACATCACAACCATGACGATCAATGATTATATACTCATTTAAGTAGCCATGTTTTATTTACGACTAGTAATTTAATTTATTATTTTTATAGTTTTTTTTAGAAATATAACTTATAGCAACGTTTTCTAATTTCTTTAATGATGACACCAATAGGAAAATTAAATTAGAACAAATAAATTATTTTTACGGAGTTACGGTTTGATAATAAATACTTTAATCAATATTGAGTTACTCCTAACCTATAAGGGTATTCGTCTCATTCACTAAGGACCCCCACAACTCTGTTGTCTGTTTTTTAAATGCCCTCCAACCCGTGTGATATCATAACTTGTCTTTCAACGTACTTTGGTATATTGAATGATCTTTTATCTCGTGTATAATTGTTATAATTATAATAATTTTGGATTTTCAAGAAAATCATTAATAATAATGATAATAATAATAATAATAATAATAATAATAATAATAATAATAATAATAATAATACTCATCATCTATGCTCTGTTGTTGTTTCTTCTTTTTTAACCATCTTGGTGGAAATCTTATTTTTGCTTCTACTAAGTAGTGATCTGAACCAATATCATATCCTCTGTAGGCTCTGACATCGAGAAACAATTTAAAAATCTTATTATTGTCGTCATATTTCAATTCCTTCTGGATTGTTTCGTGTTGAGACTTGAAAGTAGTTTTGAAGTTCCTCAGGACAGGTTACTGGCCCGACGCTAAGTAGTCCAGTGGTAGGGCTGCTACCTTTTAGTCTCTGGACAGACATTAGGATACCGCATTTACTCAGTACCTGATGGAACGGTTATACCTCCGTGACTCGGTCCTCAGAGCCTCGTTTGTGAAAACGGGTTGTACCACGAGAAGGTGAGGATGAGAATTGGGTAGGAGAGGTTATACACACGTCACTACCCCTTACAATAATAATAATAATAATAATAATAATAATATTATTATTATTATTATTAATAATATTAATAATAATAATAATAATGTGTAAGTAAAACGTGTAAGTAAGGGACTTCATCGCCGTAGCGTAGTGGTTAAGGTACTGCGCTACAAGTCGAAAGGTCTAGGGTTCAAGTCCCGGTGGGGTCAGGATTTTTCTAAACTGACCAAAACCTTCTGGCGGCACTATGGCCCTGGGGTCGACTCAGCCTCTAACGGAAATGAGTACCAGACGCTTGTCCTGGGGTAAAGGCGGCCGTCACGCAGGGCTGACAACCCGGCTGACATCAAGTGCCGATTGTCTAGAAAAAGTGGGAGCCTTAACCTCCTATTACCCCAAGGGCCTCCCGAGGCCTGTAGTGGGATTACTTTACTTTACTGTACATAAAACTCTGTATACATTATATATTTAAATTTGGTAGCACATATCTTAATTATTTTCATTCTTAACGCTTAATATTTTATTATATATGTTTGACAGGTTTTAAATGTATACAAATCTTCCTGGGCCCCTAAATACTGTTCTTATCCAAACACTTCAACGTGTTCATAATTCTTGCATGCGTTTTATTTGTGGTATTCACATATTTGATCACGTTACACCATCCCTGGAACAATTCTCATGGCTTCGTCTACAAGATTGTTGAACCATCCACTCTCTATATATCTACTAAATAAAAATGAATGTTTGTTTGTTTGTTGGTTTGTTTGTTTGCTTGTTTGTGCGTACTTTATGCGCGGCCATACCGTTGATCCTATTGTGATGGGGCTTTTTGCAAAATGTCCAGGAGATTCCCAGGATGAACATAGGCTATAAGAGAGTTGTGATACTCAACTGATACACCCTTAAAAATCGCCCTTTGTAGTGGAAAACGTGAAAAAAGTAGCTCTTTGGACGCTTAAATGGCTTACGCTGCCTAAACCGTAACAAATATACAAAATTAATGTGCACACAATTGAATATCTCGAACAGCTCTAAAAAAACGCCCGCGACAGCATATGTTTATCTCTTACGGATAACTCATAATAACCATTTTTGTCTTTCATTGATGCCAAGAAGATCGAGACAAATACGTAGATTCCTGTGCAAGCATAGCGGCACATGACGGGCATTCGTTTTACGGATAACTCACAACAACGAATTTTGTCTTTTAGCTCATTTATGCCATGAAGATCGAGATAAGTAGATTTCCGGGCAACACCGGGTAATCAGCACGGGATATCTTAAAATAATTACGATATACATTTATAATTATTTTTCATTTTTATCTTATTCAACTAATCGTAAGAACTTAATTAATTTTAGTATTTAAGCTCATTTAAGCCACGAAGATCGGGATGAGTAGATTTCTGGACAACGCCGAGTAAAGAGCTCGGGGTATCTGAAAATAATTACGATACAAATTTATCCTCCTACTTATTTAACTAAACATAAAAACACGTTAATTTTCGTATTTCAGCTGATTTATGTCAAGAAGATCAGCATAAGTAGATTCCCGGGCAACGCCGGGTAATTGGCACGGAGTAATCTAAAAAATATAAATTTATTATTATTATCCTTTATACTTATCCAACTAAACATAAAAGTACATTAATTTTCATTTATTTAGGCGTAGCAGCACACGCCGGGTATTAACTAGTTCTCTATAAAATATTACACACATAATTACGTTATCATTTATCACACCGCTTCACAAGAAACTTTTCCAGACCGGGGATCGAACCCGGGCAAGCTGCGTACGAGGGAGCGAAGCTACCGTGAGACCACTGAAGTTCGTATATAACTAACTCACTGGCTCTATTGAACTCACAGGTTCATGGCCGCCCGTATATACAGAATTTTATTTTATAACAACTTCCTTCAATAACATGTACCCGCCAAGGTGGTCTAGTGTTTGCATTCCTTGTCTCTAGTCCCGAAGGTCGCGGATTAAAATCCGACAGGGGTCAATATATTTTTAGGATGGCAAAATCCAAGGCACACGTAGTACGGGAGGAACTTCATGCTGTGGATCCAAAGTCAGAAGATTTTCAGGCTCGTAAATAAACCTTAATTAAATTAGTCTAAATTAATCCTGCGAGCAAAATTTAACTGACCTTCATCAATCAAGTAATAACTTAATTCCTACACTAGATGTCTCGTAGAGGCGATATACTAACGTCATGTCAATCACTCGCATCTATAGTGAAATAAGCCTAACTCAATTAAGCAAGATCAAGAAACTCCCAGCTAGGGGAGTACACATATCTATTAGGGACGTATAGGCCTATACGGGTTGTATACATTAGGGTGGGCCGAAAAAAAACTCATTTTTTATTTCGAAGATGTAATAGCGCGGAAACGTTGCGAATTATATAGACAAAAGAAAATAATAAAAATATATCAAAATAGGTTGACATCTTCCGGTCGCGCAAAGGCTCTAAAGTTTGACAAAGCTTCATTTTTGAGATTATTTCTGTATTTTTTTAGTTAGATGTTTTCGTAATGTAATAGTTTGTAACGTCTTCAAATAGAGCCTAAAAACATTGTGTTATAATTTGGTTTAGACCAGTTGATATCTTCCGGTTGCGCATAAGCTCCAAAATTTGCCAGAATAATGAACAAGTTGTATTTTTACGCATTTTTGGTAATTGATGAATACTTCCAGAGTGTTGATTGTCAGATACCACAGATAGACATAAACGTGCTTAGCAAAGATAAGGAATACCTACTTGATATTAAAAAAAACTGCAAAAATGAAGTTTTTTATCATATTTTTTTATTTAACCGATTTTGATAATATTTTTCTCTTTTTTTAGCTATATAATTCGCAACGTTTCCGCGCTATTACAACTTGGAAATAAAAAACGAAGTGTGTTTTTTCGGCCCATCCTAATATACATTAATCACGTGATTATATGAAGAAACGTAAATTTGGCGTTCTTCAGCCTTAGAGAACATGGATAACTGCATAAAATCCAAAATAATATGGAATATGGAAAACTGCATAAGATCCAAAAAAAAAAGATTGGTCTGCATCGGAAATTGAACCCTATACTTCCTGAATACGATTGTGATTGATCATGGAGCTACCTCATTCCATTAGTTTAAAGAACTTAGGCGAAATTTGAATTTTATGAACAAGGATAAAAACAACTATATTAAATAACAAAAAGTGTAATTGGTTACATTCCAACTTAATGGGAGGAACGGAAAAATATGAAGAAAGGTCTTGTAAACTTCAACAGCAGTGAAACTTTTAAATAATCCAAATGTTAATATGTATATAAAATAGTTTATTGCTCATTTTTTCAGACAGTTAGTCTGCTATGCTATGCAATATTGGTTGTCTTATATGTAGTGTACGATTTCCAACTGACATATATTACCTTACATTTTACCTCTATGACATGTTCCTAATATTTAAGATAGTAAAAGCAAAGTGTAACTGCATTTTTATTGTTAGGAAATTTCAAACTCGCATAGAAGCATTATACTGCATCCCGATACTCGTAAAATTCTTGGTAACTTCTTTTATACTCCTGTCTGTATGGAAAATGTAATGACTGCTTAACAGTCACTTTTTTACTATCTACATTTTATTATAGCAATATATAACTACTTTAGATCCAAAATAAGTACAGATGAAATGGTATCCTAATGGGTCATAGTAAACCTGATGATATCGCGTTTATTACAATCCATGTAATGAATATAAGTAAATATAATAAATAAATGAATATTATTAATATTTCTAATGTTTATTGTAACCATAATTGAAGTCCTGGATTGATTTTTTAAAAATGTTAATATAGCTTAATATCAGATTTCCTCAATTGAAATTGATTTTTGGTTTAAAACTTGGATAATTAGTTAGAATCATGTAGACCTTTCAAAACATGTTTCATCTGCGGCATGTAATTTGGTACGCCAACATCAGTATTAAATGACATGCCGAAGATGAAACATGTTTTGACAGGCCTATATGATATTAAAGAATTAACTAACTAACTCACTAACATTATCCAACCTATAGGTTCATGCCCGCGCGGACTTAAGCTCTCCACACATCCCTGTACTGAGCTAATGTTTTTCAATCATTCCTGTATAATACTTCCCTCAAATCATAGTTATTGTTATTCTCCCACCTCATTCTTGGTCTACCAACTGGGCGTTTTCTCTCTGGTTTTCCTATAAGAAGCTTCCATGCACGTCTTTCATTCCCCATTCGTGCCACATGTCCTGCCCATCTCAGTCAACGAGACTTAACTGTTCTTATTATATCTGTCTTCCTATACTTATCATGTTGCTAGCTATTGTGTAGTTTTCCCCATTCACCTATCTGTTCATCTCTCTGTGGTCCAAAATTTTTCCTAAGAACTTTATTCTCAAATACCCATAATCTCCTTTCTTCCCTTAAAGTAAGAGTCCATGTTTCGCATCCATTTTAATGAAGTTTTTTTAAACAAAAATTCAATTTAATTGAGGAAGACTGATATAGAAAGGTATTTATATTAATATTTTTTTTTAATTATAATAATATTAGTACACATACTATTTCCAAGTGCATAAATTAATATTTAACTAATTTAAATTGTACATTTTATTATTTTATTAGCTGTGGGGATTCTATGCCACCACGTCACCAACATAAATCAAATACAAAACGAAAAATACACAGTATTTGTTGTTGCAGTATGTGAATAATTATCCGGGGGGGGGAAGTATAAATGTGTTGATTTTTGCTCCCAAAAATATAAAAATACCATAAAATAAAATGAAAAGTTGACTTCAAAGTAACCTAAAATCAACATAGGCCTATATGCAATGTAAAATGTGTATTAGTCATTACTCAGATAGAGTGGCTAATTTATAACTAAAATCCGCAAGTGAATACTAATCTAATCTAATCCGGCGTACTAACTCGCCCATTTTCTCGCCCTAACTTACCAAACCAACACTAAATTGCCCATATAACACTAACATGGCAATTTTTCTCACCCTAACGTGCCCTCTTATGCAGGTGTACTCTTGCGATATAATCTTCTTATATGTGAGCAAACATGTTGAGCGGGGAACTCGTGTTATCACTAGAGAGAGGATTTTTAAATACTAAAAATTAAGAATACAACACAGATTAGTATGTTCATGTATATAGAATATAATTTATTTCCTAATTCAAAAATAACATGTGTAATATTAATGTAATATTGCTAGATTCCACAAAAAAGTGCTGAGAAATGTTTTTTAAGTTATATTATAAAATGTAAAAGAGGATTTTCAGTTGATTGGATATAAAAACTTATTGGAAAAACTGCACTTAAACTAGTGTGAAATATTTTCAAAGTCCTATTGAACAACAGTACGCATGCGCCAGAGTTTATAGAGCCATTGAGAACCCACAATCGAACCACATATCGATTATCAACCTCGATTACTATTCGTCGCTATGAAATTTAAATGACCAATATTTGCAACAAATCCCCAAATCTATGTCAAAAAATATATTAATAATATTAAAATTACCAAACGTTTATTAAAAATAGATGTACACTTACTTATCACTCCCTAACGCCGATCCAACCAGCGATAACCCAAAACCGCGTTAGAAAAATCATAGACTAAGTAATATAGAAAATAGCTGTTAGCATCACAATATTGTCTAACTTGAGTCACAATATTTTGATTTGCATATTTAAATAAATACTTCAAAATTGTCTAATAATGTTATAAAAATTGTTTGAAAAAGTTTAAAATATGAAATGATGTTAGTAAATACAGAATAAGAGCTATAGTTTACAACAATATAACTGAAAAATCAAGCGCTAGTAGAAGTGCAGTTGAGCCGACTTATTACTTACTTACTCACTGGCACTATCGAACCCGAAGGTTCATTGCCGCGCGGACATAAGCTCTCCATACATCCCTATCCTGAGCTAATGCTTTCCAATCATTCCCTGTATAATCTACTTCCCTCAAATCATAGTTAATGTTGTTCTCCCACCTCATTCTTGGCCTACCAACTGGGCGTTTTCCCTCTGGCTTCCCTACAAGAAGCTTCCATGCACGTCTTTCATACCCCATACGTGCAACATGTCCTGCCCATCGCAGTCTACGAGACTTAACTGTTCTTATTATATCTGGCTTCCTATAAAGACCATGTAGTTCATTGTTATGTAGTCTTCTCCATTCACCTGTCTGTTCATCTCTCTTTGGTCCAAAAATTTTCCTAAGAACTTTATTCTCAAATACTCGTAATCTCCTTTCCTCCCTTAAAGTAAGAGTCCATGTTTCGCACCCATATGCAATCTCAAATTCCAGCAAATAAATATCCTCTGCCAAGTTATCACACTGGTCAACATGACGCTAAAAGTCACTTTATCTCCGATCGAATATTCACTGGTGGCACGATGGCATAGAATAGCCTTAGCTGTAATTAAACTACTTGTTTACAAAAATAGATATGTTAAATTAAAGGAGGCAAAGATTAAAGTAACTTACATAAACAAATGCCGCAATATAAGTGAAAGCATGGCTGATGTCAGAGCTCTCTGTTACTGTCTGCCTCTGTCTCTTTCTCTTGCGTGCTACTCATACGAACCAAACTAAAATATAGTTCCTTACCAACACCACTTCACCACAAACGTCTTGTCGCAAAAGAAAGCGTTTCGATGAGTTAAAATGGTACGAGACACGCAGACGGCCTGCGCATGCGCATCAAGCATTCGGCCAACAGGTTGACAACGGTTTTCATAATTTCAGCTATTTAGCAGTCTCAATACTGAAATATAGAACTTTCCCGGAATATATTTTTTTATGGAGCGAACCATCAGTTTCCCTCCCCTTGGTATTCTTAACAAAACTCATGTAAACATATTTCAGAAACTACTGAATACAAACATACTATTCGAAATGTGATAAGACATATGCCTATATATAGGCCTAAGCCGTAAGTAAATAAATAAATAAATAAATACTGTAACATAATATGGACTATTTAAAATAAGGTGGCTATTTTTTTAATAAACGTAAATTTAACCATTACAATCATCTCTGGCATTTACAAATGACAATAAAACAACCTGCTAAAATAGATATTGGGGACTGTTTGCAGATATTTTAACCACAAATAAAATACGGATAGACCTATAGTAGGCCAAAGTCTGGGCATAAAGAATATTTTAACATTTTTTGCGCGATAGTGCGTTTTGTCGTACTTACTGCTCGGGACCCAGCTCCGTGCGTCTGAAAGGAATTTGCTGACTCAGTTGTTAGTATAATGAGAAGCATAGAAGTGTACTTACTCCCACTCCCCACACTTCTCCTCGCAAACACACAGAGCTTGGTCTCGAGCTGTACCAGTAATGGTGACCATTATTGAAAGTTCAACTTCCTACATTTCGGGTTGCCAACCTAAATAACTATACTGTAATATTACATGTACACCCATGTGCGGAAGTAAAACCACTGCCCTCTATTTATACTACGTACAATGCATATAGAGAAAATATCCAAAAGGTAGTGTTAATATACCTTATATGAAACAAATCACTACATTTTAAATGAACTGAACTTTATTTGAAACAACATAAAACTATAAATACGTAGTTGCGGCCATGTTATCAATAATTGTTCTCAAGGCCTCCTGTTGTTTCAACTAATAAACATTGCCCACACTGTTAACGTTACTCAATTGTCTATAATGAACGCAAATATTTCCAACAAAGATGCTATTATTTTACTATTATTTATTATTTTGAAAACACCATCGCGCAAAAAATAATGTACAACGCACGTCTGTGAAGTGTTTTACAGAATCTCCGAAATTAAAAACCTCGCTATCAGTCGGGTTTTAAACATTTCTCCTCGATTCTGTAAAAAACCATTTCCCAACCTCGCTTCGTAATATACTATTTAATACTCTTCAATAATGCAAAACTTGGTTTAAATGAAAACGGTAAGTATTGCTTTGAGACAGTCATCTGTTCGCTACTACTAAAAGAAATGCTTATGTGGGGAGACAAATTTCTAAAATATTCGGAATTTGAAATTCCATATGAGTCTATACAACTTACTACAAAGTATTCAGTCAGTGCAAACTATTTTTCTCATACTTCATCATGTAGAACATTTTAAGGATTCATCATTACAATTTTTCATCATACAGTAGATGAAGTGTTGATAATACGAGAAGAATTACATATCACAGCCATTATTCAAACCGTGAAAGTTAATCGAGATAACGATATGGGTACATGTCACTGATCTACAATTACAAGCTACCTCAAACTGTTTGCTTACAGGTCTAACGGGAAGGTAGATCTTGGAAAGTCGAAGACGCGATGGAGAAACTTTGCTCACTTGAAGTAGAACAGGAAAATTTACGAAATTAATATTCCTTTTTTTTATTATTTTTTATTTCCTTTAAACGTATTTTATCTGGAAGTATCGATTTAACCCAAGACATTCCACCATAATCGTCAATCTACTTGGATGAATGTTGAATTTATTACTTACATTAAACGGAAGTATATCTTGAAATCGACACTTACCTGAAATGTAAAAAGAAATTTTTTTTTAACATTGAAAATAAACATGTTATCGAGACAAGCTTACTTGGACTTAACATATTATGTAGTAGTAGTTCTCTATTAAACTAAAAGTAAGATACATACAATGTTATTTACCAATAAGGATCGCACGGGCAACAATCCGTAAGTGCTGTTGACAGTCCGTATCAATACAATAAAGTCAAGAAATAATAGAAAGTAGAACAAAAAGACAACACAATAAATAACAATACAATTACATTATACATTGAATTCGTAAAATTATTAGGTATTAATGATATTACACTTTGCTTACATATTTATTTATTCACGATTGAGAGTTGTTCCCATTTTCCGCGTCTTGTCCAGAAATTTACCCATGTTAATCCAATTTTCTGGGTTTACCATTAACTCGTAGCATGCTAATCTTTCACGGTTTGAATTTAGAAATAATTCCAGTTACAACTGACGCCTCCAATATTCTGTATCATTACAGTTTCCTAATAGCCTATATATGTAATTCGTCTTCAATGCTCCCGCACTTTGGACATATTCGCATATCGTGATCGTAGGTAATTTTTAGAAATTTCTATGCCTCAACCTAACCAAGCAAACGCTGATCTCTCTATGAATATAATGTATCCGTAACATAGATGATTAGAATTCGCCTCTCGGTCACTTCATATCGGGTTCGTGGTGGAAGAATCGAAGCCAGGGTAGGTTTCCCTTTTCCCCTGCCACAATTTCTCCACAATTATGAGTTCTATTTCGTACAATTTCACTTCATCTGCTCCTCAGATAATGCGAGAGGCCTGATCATCCGGTATCCTTATACATCACAGACCTTTGTTAACAGGAGCTTCATATCATCTCGATCCTCGAACTGACAAAACGCCAGAAACGTGTATGACTGTTTTTATTAATATGAGTATCACTGCTTTTTACGAAGCTCTCATAATAGACTGTGCTATCAATTACTGTATTATCGGTCGTAAGAAAACAAATATGTATTTATGACCTATAACCAATTAAAGGATTAACTAGCACAGATTTTCTGAAGATGGAGCTTAAATCTTACAATGAATTATGGTAAATATTAATGAGTCGGGTTACAAGTGGTTATAACTGCCTTAATCAAATATCATCCTCAACTTGCTAACGGTGAAATCTGTTATAAAACCAAGGAGGCTCTGAGACCCGAATTACAGAGGTATAACCCTTCCATCAGTCTGGGTAAAATGTTAGCTCGAGGGGCCTGTCCAGAAGATAAAATGGTCAGCCGTCACACTGTACTGACTACTCTACGACCAGCAACCGATTTGTTGAACACTGCATTGCTTTCAAGTTTCCAAACAAGAAAAACCGGACAGATGTGCAGAAGAACTAAAAAAGCACCCATTGTTCATTACCTGCAACAATGTAGACAAGACTGGCTTCATCATGTGAAAAAAAAAATGAAAGATACAAGAATTCCCTGGCTGCACTATATACGCCAGGGAAGAGACTACTGGAAGATCTCATAAAAATATAGTAGGTCCTAGGTCTACTACATGACAAGGTTATGATGTTGATTATAATTGTATGTCTTTGTTCAAAGAGTTAAGAATGCTATGACTGTTATTAAAATTTTAACAAATTTCATAAATTTGTTCATTTACTAACTCTTTAGCCACCTAATCTATTAATGCATGGGTTACTCGATTCATTGGTTGGTTGATTGATTAATCCCTGTTCTTCCAGCTATGGTCATAGTGGGAAGTTTCTTAACCAGACTAATTAGTCACGGTTATTGATCTATAGATGTCAGCGAGTGACATCTGGTTAGTACATCGCCTCGAGTAGAAAACTAAGAAATAGTCATGGTTTCGGTGGAGCCTCAAAGTCGAACCTATCATCATTAACATCAATATTAGTAAAATGTCTCTATGAAAACTTCTCGATCAGCAGTTCTCAACCTGTTAAAGTCAAAAACTTACCTTAAAACATATTAAACTACACGCAAACCAGAAGTTAAATTATTAACTCTCTAGTCGCTAATGAAAACGTAAATACTAAGTGAGAAGTTGCTAAAATAATATTACACTTTGCCCAATAGATCACATGTTGAAATTTACTTACCGAACTAAAGTGATGGTTGGGCATAAGATGATGTATGTTGGGTTGAATTTGCCCGTGAGGTTAACATAGTATGATAGGAGGTAACAATCTGTGATGTAAACTACTATTTCACTCATCAATCAAGGTGATTATCTTAGAAGTGCAGGTTTTTCTCGGGCTTTTTCCCCTTTTACCCCTTCCATAATTTCATTTCACCATTTTCTCCACACTCATCTCATCAATTTCGTTTCATTTAATTCATCTGCCCCCGTGATAGTGATTCAGGCGTGGTCGGCCGGCACCCTTGCCATTTACCAACCTCTACATAGGGGCTTCATCTCATCTCATCCCTCGACCTGATCCTGAGTTAGACACGAGCTGAGGATATTTATTTTTTATTTAATATTATACCAAAACAGTAAAATTTAGGCAACGGAAGTGACCTTGACTCAATTTCCCAATGGCCGAAGAAACATGGACTTAATCTAAATGCTGACAAGACACAGTGCATAATTATAGGACATCGGCGAATCCAAAGCATTATAAATTACGAAAATATCCCTACCATTCTCCTAAATGACAAAAACATCCCCTACAGCTCAGTAGTAAAAAATCTGGGTATCTATATGGACCAACACCTAGACTGGAAAATCCATGTGAATAATACCTGCAAGAAAGTGTTCTCAATTCTTCACTCCCTAAATAGTTTTAAAAACTTCCTTCCTACAAAATTAAAACAAATACTTGTACAGACTCTTATAATGCCGCACTTCGACTACTGCGACATATTACTGACTGATCTGACAACTGATCTATCTGACAGACTACAGCGTGCTCATAATGCGTGCATTCGATTTATATTCAATCTCCGTCGTTATGACCACGTGTCTCCTTCATTTCAGGCCTTATCATGGCTACGCCTAAATGACAGAAGAACTTTACATTCACATACCTTACTATTCCAAATTCTGCAGACATATTTACCAACTTATTTAACAACACGTTTTCAAAATTTATCGGCTCATCACAATTTAGGAACAAGATCACAAGACTCTTGTTTACTTTTGATACAACACAGGACCTGTCTATACTCTGAATCTTACACAATATCTATGGCTAGAGCATGGAACTCACTTCCCAGTCATGTCAGGGACTGTCAATCGCTATCATTATTTAAATCCAAATTAACTGATATCTTAAGTTCGACACAATGAAAACATTAACTGCCTGACAACTATAGAGCATTCCATTAATAATCATGTAGGAAGCTACTTACTTTATTTTATATCATTTTAATTTTATTATATTCTATGTTTTGTTAGTATTAGCTAGTATTAGATTACATCATCATTGTATTTTGTTTAGTCTGTATTTTAATAATATCTTAATATTGTAATATGTACGTAATTTTTGTATAATTTTACTATTCGCTGGTTGAGTGGAAGAGAAGGCCTTATGGCCTTAACTCTGCCAGATAAAATAAATCATCATTATTATTATTATTATCATTATTATTATTATTATTATTATTATTATTATTATTATTATTATTATTATTATTATTATTATTATGAGCTTCCAATGCTGTGAAAGGTTGTACAAGAGAAAAACATATTATAAATGAGAATATTACAGAGGAACTAAAAGTTTCAAAAAATAGAAGAACACAGGAACAATTGGATAGAGCATCTGCAAAGAACGACAGAGGATAGGATACCAAATATGGCACTGATATATAATCCTGGAGGACGAAGATCGGTAGGAAGACCAGAAAGAGCTGGGCTGAACAGATGTGAGATCGGAACAGAAAAAGACCTAATCTGTGAAGGGTGATGATGCTGATGATATTAAACCACATAACTCTTATTATAGGGTGTATATTTATTATCTGCAATTACACATGGATTCATATGGTGTTAAAATATTATTTTTATTGTTTATTAATATAAATTCTATCTATTAATAGGTAGCTAAATAAAGTTTGAACCATGAATATTTATCCATGAATTGCGCAGTGATATTTTAAATTAGCTGCAAAATTAGTTTGGATTCAGGTTCCAGATTTGATTTCGATAAAGCACTCACTAGATGAATTGTGTGTCGCATACCAATTCATACTGTCAGACTCGATTATTCACACAAATCAAGTGCGGCTAACTGGAAAATTAATATATGATGTAGTAGTCCACCTATATTCTAACGTTCTGGAAGTGATCACCAACCTGGGAAGATTCTTATTTAATGAACTCAATTACAAACTAATATTATATAGACCTCGGTAGGATACATGTTTGTTTGATAACCTTCTGTTATTGTTACCACAAGCGAAAAACATAGTTATTAATTCAAAAAGTCTGTTAAAAGGTTTATAAAATACACCAAATGCAGGCCTAATACTATGTCTATATAGTCAACATGGTACTATGTCTATATAGAGGGACGTCCCTGTTTCATTAAGAGCGAAGTGGAGTGAGACGAGATGAGGCGTGGACAGTAGGAATCGAGGTATTCAATCTACAAATTCGGGAGTTAAAATGGGAGATTTGGCACTGGATTTGTGTGCCTTGCAGTTAAAAGCGACATGTTTTGTTGACACGGGCCTGGTACACTACAACGCTCCTTTCGAAGAAATTTCAAGGTAGGTTTCTGCATGCAATGATTGACAGTTTCCTTGTCAGTTTTATTCGGATTGAAATATAAATGCAATGCAATAAAAATTAACTGATTTGATTTTTCTCAGTTCACTTCTGTTTTTGAATGTATATTGTGTGCAGCGTGGCAAATTTAGTGTTCGCCATGCTCCGTCTAAAACGTTCAAGCAGAAATGCATCGAAAGGATTAAACCATCATATTATGCAGCCTTTGCGATTGAAGAATCACATTGGTTGGTAAACAAAAGCGGGACCTATCCTTTTTTTCTCCTTTTTTCGTTTACACTCTTTTTACTTATTGTTTTACCTTATTGTTTTTACCTTATTGTTTTTACCTTTTTTTAGCTTTATTTTATTATCGCATATTGACGCAATGGCAGGACACACACCCAGACTCAAGGTGGAGATTTAAAATCCCCTACCCCGCCGGGAATCGAAGCCGGGTCGCCGGAGTGGAAGGTAGGGACTCTACCGACTACGCCACGGCGACGGACATCCAAACCCTAAAACATATTTATATTTCGAAGCATCAATATTTATAACTGATAATTTTTTTCTTTCTTTGCCTTAATTTAACCTCTCCCTTTTTTTATACTTAATACATATCGCATGTTACCTGGGTCTTACAGGGACACAATCTGTGGGAAGATAATTTTAAACTCTCGATCAAACACATATTTTTTTTAACATACAAAAAGCATGAATGGCCTGCCTCGATAAGTGATCAGCTCAATGGCACAGTCATCTCCGAGACAATACGAACAATTAGAACAAGACACATAATTTATTCATACATTCATGCAAACGAAATATATTTTATAGCATGATCATTATAGCTAGATGGTGTCCTGGGACTTTTGGACCTTACATTTTCCTGATGTTTGTGTTATAGCTAAGGGAAAACCACGAAAAAATTACAGCCGGTAAACTTGTCCCAACTGGAGATCGAATCCAGGCTGCCGCGTCAGGGATAACGACGTTACCATTAACCACAGCTGTGGACTAAAGAATAAACTCCTTTCCTGTACAAATAATAGCATTTCATTTTAGTACACTTTCAATTTTTTAAATAATAACAGCTAAGGGCATAAAAGAAAAAAAAACATTTTTATCCTATTTTTTGGCTTATTTTAGCATCTTCTTCTCTTCTTTATCATAAGTAATGCCACGAGTGATTTCCAAATTATCGATAAATTCACGACTCACGAAGTGAGGAGTGAATTTATCTAGAGAATTTGGAAATCAAGAGTGGCATTTGTTAGGACTATTTAACGAATAAAATTAAGCTCTTTACTCACAAATCATTATTTAACTATAGTTATTTTAAAATATTTATATATTTAATGTAAACGGCGATGTTTGAAAACAAATGAGAAACGATAGGTAAGCTTCATCTGTTTCTTTTGTTTATCACTGCAACCAGATCATACTATTCATTGCCAAGGGAACGCAATATTGTAAGAATCCTCTCTAGTGGAGAAATAATGAAACACATCAAACTGTATATTAATTCATTTCTGATGTCGTATGATGTAAATATGACAATTACATTTTTCTGGATTGTTACCTGGGAAAAAATGCATTTAAGAAAGTGCAAATAGTGGTTTCTTTTTTTGGTGGTATAATCAATTGCTACAAATGTTTTTATATTAACTCCTGCATGCGGCATGTGTTGACATTCATGCACTATATATACAATCTGGTAGCCGTATTTCTTAGAGAGTCAGTCACTGCAAAATAATGGTCAGACCTGTTCAGAATATTAAAAAGGAGGAGCTTTTTTTAATATGGTAATTTTAAGATTGATAAATATTTGGTGAAACACGACTGTGATTGGTTGTAAAACAGAAATCATTGAAACGTGATTGGTCATTGACTCCCATTTGGGGCATGAGTTAAATAGACAGGGAAATTTCACCTAAAATTCTAATATTATTTTTATCACAATATATACACACATAGATCAAATGTAGAATCAATTCATTTATTTCTATATATTACAGACAGCTATGCAATTGTCCAAATTGTGATGAATATATTTAGATTTTTCAGGTTAATAAATCTCTTCTATATGGGCTATTTCATAGTTTTTTAACATAGTTTTCTTTTAGTAAAATTTATTATCATTCAATTTAAAGTTTCATTATTACTTCATTAATTATAACCTGCAAAAGAATCAAATTAATTAAAGCTGGGCTTGTTACGAACATCTGGTCAATATAAGATCAATTAGCACTATACGATATTACTGAGATTTTTTTTGTAATTTTCTACATACATTCATATTTTACTTATCCTCTACAATCATTATGTAAACATGTAGAATTTCAAACAAGTCGGTGTAGCATTTATAATAATTTAACAGACAATTAACACTTAGCAATAATAATAAATCGTGGCGTCAGACAAGGGTGTCCAATATCATCTTCTCTTTTTAATTTATATATAGGCGAGGTTATGCTAAAGTGGCAGATTGATTTAAATAAACATTTTAAAATAAATAATAAACTGTTGGATACAATATTATTTGCCGATGATCAAGTAGTGACTTTCAGTTCAGAAGACGATCTACAAAGAGCTATTTTTTAATTTGGAAAAAGTAAAGTGCCAATTACAATTTAAAAATTTCAAAGAATAAAACTAAAATTTTAGCATTTAAAAGACATGTATACGTTAAGAGCAAAAATTAGCAATTGATAATAAAAATTTTAGAGCAAGTGAACAGTTTTAAATATTTAGGTTTCAATTTATCATGTGTTAAAACTGAAGATACTAATGACAAAATAAATAAATTTAATCTAATGTGTGGCACCCTTAAAACACAAGAAAAGAAACAATAATTTAAATTTTAAAAAGTAATGGTTGTTCTTGTATTGATGTATGGATCAGAATGTTGGACGATCACTAAAAGACAAGAACAAAGTTTGGAAGCAGCTGAGATAAGATTTTTAATAAATATAGCAGGATATACTCTGCGGGATAAGAAAAGGAATGAAGATATAAGAAAGGAACTAAATATTTTCAAACTTACTGACCGAATAATTAAATATAGGAACGACTGGAAAGAACATATTGATAGAATGCCAGAAGAAAGATTTCCAAAATTATTGCTACATTATAAACCGCACGGAAGGAGAAATGTTGGTCGCCCCCACAGAAGATGGTTTGAACAATTTTAACAATCCTAGCTTTCATGAAACCGGAACGAGCCAACAGGCTTAATCCCTGGATGATGATGATGAATAAACACTTAGTATGACATTATTTAATGCAGCAATAATTTTATTATCGGCCCGCGGTGGACTAGTGGTTATGCTCCTTGCCTCTGGTCCCGAGGGTCGCGGGTTCAAACCCGACCGTGGTCGATGGATTTTTTGGACGGAAAAATCCAAGGAGCAAGTCCTCCGGGAGGGACTTTTAAGCCGTGGGTCCCGAGTCTGAAGATTTTTCAGGCTCGTTAAAAAATCCTTAATCCTGAATGAAAAGCCTCTAAGCAAAATTTACCTAATTTTCCCGTCCTAGTAGGGCTACTACCTTGGTTTCCTAGATGTCAGTACGAGGCAGAACGCTGACCACGGACCATTCAAAAATGACATCTATACGAAAACAAGTGTAACTAAATTAGTATTGGTTCAAATTCTTCCCTGTAGGGGGAGAGCGCCTCAAATCTCTGTCAAGGGAAAACATAGGCTTACAATACAATACAAAAATAATTTCATTAATATTTATTATTGGTATCTAATAATAAAAACGTAGCCTATATGAAATTTCACGATTTTTAAGTAAAATATCAGAAAATACAAAATTAAACACCCTTATTGTTTGCAGATGACCAAATAATAATAGCAAATTCAGACGATAATCTGCAGAAAGGTCTGTATGAACTTAATAAAATTACAGAAGAATATGGATTGAAGATATCTACAGAGAAAACAGAAAATTATGGCATTTCAAGGTGTAGATCCAGTCAGAAGTAAATTGTACTTGACAATACAATTTTGAAGCAGGTGAATAATTTTACATATCGCGGATGAAATATCTTATATGAAGAAGAAAAGGATGTAAATGCAAAATATCTAAATTTTTAAGAATGGTAGGTTTAATAAATTATATTTTCAAGCCACAGTTAGTCCAAAAAATCCAAGACTAAAAGTGTATAAAACACTGGCTCTTCCAACTCTTTTGTATGGTAGCGAAGTATGGACGTTTGAAACAGAAGGATATACAGGAGACTTAGATCTGCTGAAACGAGATACCTTCTGAGGACAGCAGGATACCACACTACTAGAATCACAAAAAAAAATGAAGACATCTTAGAAGAATTACACATGGAACCTTTAGAGAACAGAATTCTGATTATAAGTCAAGATGGATGCAACATGTTTCATCCGAATGGAAGATCACAGGAACCCAAACAAATGTTAAGATATCAACCTGCAGGAAGAAGAAGACCAGGACGTCCACTCAAAAGACTTCTGGATGGGTGTTTCTCTTGAGGCCGAAACAGGTAAACAAATGGCCTAAGTTCTTGAATGATACTATGATGATGATGATGATATATTAACTAGGTATATAACTATTTCACACTATATATTTTATATACGAAAATCGATAGGTCTTGAAGAGAGCGTGACGATTTGGAAACTAAAACGAACGGTCGAAACTTCTCAGAGTCAAAATGTATACTAAACGAAAATTATTTGACGCAGAGAAACGACCTTCAAACGGCCGGCACGTGCCCCATCCGCCGATCTCGAGACGTCACAGCCCACACTCAACCTAACGAATTCTTTGATCCATGATCCATCAAGTGATTGTAATTTAAATTTTGCATATAGGTGATTAGATATGTAGCTTGAACACCAAAACTCTATATCATGATTTCAGATATGTTCTCTGAAGTGACAAATATCAAAATAAATACCTGAAATATCAGTCTTCCTCAACTTTAGATGTAGGATTTGTTATGTTTTTAAAACACTCTTTGTTAAAAAAGTATGTTTCAGTGTTAGTTTTAGGTTAAAGTATTTGAAACTTGTCCTTTGCCTGACTGGTAATGAATGGATACTTTTAAAATTCATGACGAAACACCGTTGAGATTACTATGTAACATTACAACATAAATAAATAATAGTTTTAAAAAACTAAAACAGCCACGCTTTATTAGAAAACCAAACTCAAAAATGAAAAATAATTTTAATTCCCTTACACGCTTGGGATAAGTTTAAAGTGGTCAACAAACAAATCATCTCCAACACATATAGAATAAAAACTAGAATTATCAACGAAAAGAAAATAATTTTACCATCAAAAGCGTGGGGTGCTCTATATCAATTAATATATTTGATAATAAAACAGATATTGGTAAAAGTAAAGTCTCTAAGAAGAAAATGTAAAAATCATAAAAGCACCCCACGCTTTTGATGGTAAAATTATTTTCTTTTGTTGATAATTCTAGTTTTATTATATATGTGTTGGAGATGATTTTTATGTTGACCACTTTTAAACTTATCCCCAAGCATGTTGGGAATTAAATTATTTTTCATTTTTGAGTTTGGTTTTCTAATAAAGCGTGCTGTTTTAGTTTTTTAAAAACTATTATTTATATTTTTAGTTTTAATTATTTTACAGAATAAGATAAAAATGTAACATATCTTTAAATTCCATATTAATGTAGTATGAGCTAAAAGTATTACTCTTCTAAAAAAAAAAATCCTCCCCAGCCGGATTTCGAACCAGCGACCTATGGATTACTGAAATTATATACCACTAGTTCACTGCTCTACCAACTGAGCTCTTACAATGATTGACTAAAAAGTCGACAAGTCCCATAACCTATTATACCAGTTTTAATTTGTTTGATTTTCTGATGATTCTGGCCAGCAATTTAGAAATAAAATATGAAATTATTGTAGTGTCACGTGTCCTTTACAAGTTATACAAAGTTTCAAGTCGATCCAATGTCTCTAAGTGGGTGAATATCGTTGTTCAAAGATTCCGTTACATAAATACAAAGGCACTTTTTTTTTTATTTTCTGACGATTCTGGCCAGGATTTAGAAAATACATATGAAATTATTGTATTGTCACGGGTTCTTTACAAGTATACAAAGTTTCAAGTCGATCCAATGTCTCTAAGTGGGTGAAAATCGTGTTTGAAAGATTCCGTTACATATATACAAGAACATTTTTTTTGATTTTCTGATGATTCTGGCCAGGATTTTAGAAAATAAATATGAAATTATTGTATTGTCACAGGTCCTCTACAAGTATACAAAGTTTCAAGTCGATCCGATGATTTTAAGTGGGTGAAAATCGCGTTGAAACATTCCGTTACATAGATAGATAGATAGATTACAGGTCAAGCTAATATAAAGCGTGTAAAATAGAATACCTTAGATCTCAATCTTCCTCAAACTTTATATATAGGATCTACATCTAAAGTCTACATCTGAAGTTAAGGAAGATAAGATCTCAGGTATTCTATTTTTGCACGCTTTGTTAGCTTGACCTGTCTGTCTATCTATCTATCTATGTAACTGAATTTTTTCAACGCGATTTTCACCCACTTAAAACCATTGGATCTACTTGAAATTTTGTACACTTCTAAAGGACCCGTGACAATACAATAATTTCATTGTTTTCTAAAATCCTGGCCAGAATCATCAGAAAATCAAAAAAAGTGTCTTTGTACCTATGCAACAGAATCTTTGAACACGATTTTCACCCACTTAGAAACATTGGATCGACTTGAAACTTTGTATACTTATAAAGGACCCGTGGCAATACAACAATTTCATATTTTGTTTCTAAAATCCTGGGCAGAATTATCAGAAGATAAAAAAAAAATTAAAACTGGTATAATAGGTTGCGGACTTGTCGACTTTTTAGTCAATCGTTGTAAGAGCTCAACTGGTAGAGCGGTGAACTCTAGTGGTATATAATTTCAATAATCCATAGGTCACTGGTTCAAATCCGGCTGGGAGGATTTTTTTTAGAAGAGTATTACTTTTAGCTCATACTACAATAGTATCGAATTTAAAGATATTTTACATTTTTATCTTATTCTGTAAAATATTAAAACTAAAAAATAAAAAATAAATAATAGTTTTAAAAAACTAAAACAACACGCTTTATTAGAAACCCGAACTAAAAAATGAAAAATAATTTTAATTTCCAACACGCTTGGGATAAAATTAAAGTGGTCTACAAAAATAATCTCCAACACATATAGAATAAAACTAGAGTTATCAACAAAAAGAAAATAGTTTTACCATCAAAAGCATGAGGTGCTTTTTATAAGTTTCACATTTTCTTCTTAGAGACTTTACTTTTACCAATATCTGTTTATTATCAAATATATTAATTGATATAGAGCACCCCACGCTTTTGATGGTAAAATTATTTTCTTTTTTGTTGATAACTAGTTTTATTCTATATGTGTTGGAGATGATATTTTTTTGTGACCAGTTTAATTTTATCCCAAGCGTGTTGGAAATTAAAATTATTTTTTATTTTTTTAGTTCGGTTTTCTAATAAAGCGTGTTGTTTTAGTTTTTTAAAACTATTATTTATTATATTGTAAATGTCACATAGTAACCTCAACAGTGTTTCGTCATGAATTTTAAAAGTATCGATTTTCTGAATTGCCTCCCACTATGGACGCAAATTTGAAAACGTATTCACGTCTAAAATAAGTAGGGCGATAAAAGTCATACCTGTGTTAAAAAGCTACTAATGGTACTATTTATTTATTTTTTTAACGAGCGAAGTTTTATTAAGACTGTAGACAGTTGCAGAACGCTTTACTGTAACTTTACCACAATTACTAATATAAACATTTCTTCAGTTCTCGTTAGATATATTCCACTTTCCAGAATAAACATAAACCCTGTTTTCTTTTATCCTTCCAGTCAGGAGATCCAAGCACCCCCTGAAGCTTAAGAGTTGAAATGAATGAAAACAGTTTCTGTCTACTCTAAAAGTACAAAAAGGAGATGTGCTTGGTTGGTAAGGAAGAGAGATTTCTGCTCAATTTACCGTGCTCGGAACTCCATTAAGTCCTTTTGCATGTGAAAGTAAAAATAAATCCACGTTGAGTCAAAACAGCACAATTTCATTGCTGAAATTACCTACTCTAAACCATTTCAAAGAGAAGAGAGACTGCTGGAGGTCACAATAATCATGACCTGAAAGATTATACGAAATAAAAAGAAGTCTACACAACATGCTATCAAAACAGCAGGACGAAAATGGAAACATATTAAAACTCGAAATTAGCAAGAAGTAAAATATTCAATATGGTTTTAAAATGTAGTAGAGAGAAAATCACACTTATATAGCTGTCCTAATCAGGGAATGCTAATGAGTCGGCCTACTAATCAATTAAATGAATAACAATTAGCGGCATTAAGGAAAAACAGAAAGTAAATAAAAAACATATGAGAAGCTGAAACTATATTACACCCACGTATCAATGACGATAGAAAATCAATAGATATATTTACCTTATTATATCATCATCGTCTATATTACGGTATGGGCCATGAGGTCCGTTCCAACTCCAATAAAAACTGGCTACGCCATCTTTCGTAGGTCTTCCTGGGCTTCTTCTTCTGCGAGGACCGTAGTTGTATATTGTTCTGGTAATTAATGTTTGTGGCATACACTGTATATGCTCCCCCCAACTGACCTGATTTTTTCTTATTACGTCTATAATATTGTGCATTTTTAGTTCAGATATAATGCCATCCATCGCTTCTCTTTTTATCAAATAATGTAGAAAGAATCTAGCAATTACATGTTTTTGTTGCAAGAAGAATAATTTCATTATAATTGTTATAATCCTGCCGATCATGGGACAAGTCCCGAAAGCGCTACAGTTAAATGATTAATTAAGTTGAGGAGACGGACCTTTCAGGTGAATATTCCATAATTTTATATTAATTTTGAATAAACCTCAACGGAACACATCATGAATCTTATAAAAGTTGATAATTGTTATATAAATATAAGGTATATAATTTCTAAAAAAGAAAATGAAGAAACGATAGTCATCAGCAAGTCTGATCATCCTGTCGTTATGGCTGATTTCCTCAACATGAAGCGCAACTTACTATAGCTACCCAAATTCCTCACGATGAAGGCTAGGCACCGGTTCCATCACTGGCCAAAATTGCATGGGAAAATTTCTTCTCCCACGGGAACTCTAATCAGCGCAAATCTAGTAGCTATGCATATAGGTACATGTCGGTGCGACACACACACACATGCTACACCACACACACACACACACAACACACACACACACACACACACACACACACACACTCACCCTTATATATATATATAGATATATAATCAGTTAACTAAATTAAAGATGATATCCATCCATAGTAATTCTGCCAGAAGGCAGTTCCTACACTGCAATCATTTTCATGCTATGCTTGCAGCTTTACTAGGGAACTGCGTAGGTGTGGTAGCTTCCCGTTGCTTTCCACACCGGTGAAGGATGATGATGATGATGGCCATATGATTTCGGGGACCGTTTGGGCCTTAAAGGTTTCCTGACATTTGTCTTAGAGGTGAGGAAAAACCCCGATAAAAACCTCACCCAGAAAAACTGCCCCGACCGGGGTTCGAATCTGGGCCCGCTGCGTGACAAGGCAGCACGCTACTTGGAGACCACAGCGGTGGACAAAGATGATATATTGTCCGAAAAATAATTTACCAACAATTACTAAATTTGTAACGGAAAGATAACGATGAAATATAACAATTTTTATTTCTTTAGATTTTTTCCCCCGTTTTCTTCTCTTTCTCCTATACGAGATTATCTTCAACAACTGATATTGATTAACCCAACGAGACTTTTTTATTATTTGTCTCAAGTGGTTGGAGAAATATTTTTTTTCAGAGATATTTTAATTTTATAATAATTTCATTACCAACTTCCACTCTCATATTTTCCTTTACTTTAGCCTCTCCCTTTTTAGGTAATATTATGTGTCCAACGCTTTACAAGGACAAGACCTGTAGGGAATGGATTTTTAACTATTAACATATAATACTTTTTTGTATTATACACAGAAGACCTCACACCGGATTAGTGTTCAGCTCAATGCTGATGTCACCTCTCAGACAAAACGGACAATGAAGACAAGATATACAGACAATACTTTTACAATTCGTGTTAAACTACCGTTGAGGAATTAAGTAAAATATTAATAGCTTAAAATCTGTACCTGATGTATCCGTCGTTGTCAACTAAAACAAACTTCTGTTTAAAATCTTTGGTCAGAGAATTAAAACAAAAATTTGTTTTAGTTGAAGGCAACGGATACATCTGCTACAGATTTTTAAATATTACTATTATATTTAAGTACTTTTCATTCATTAATACTTCACAAGGCGAATGTGGTATAGTTAAATATGATCGCCAGGTGGTGTTTGGATAATATCTAGGCCTCAACGTTTACTGATACCTGTCTTACGGATTAGACAAAAAAAATCTCGTCCATGAAAACATGGACTCGAACAGAGATATAATTTGTTTTAATTAGTTAAAAATTAAAATCGCTAAAAATCATATAAAATACAAAACTAATGCATGACCTCTTATTGTAACAAAGTATCCTAACCTAATGAAACCAAGATCATTGTAGCTATTGAAATTGAAAATATTTTCTGGTTTTTGAATTTGTTGAGGTCCACTTCCATAATTTGAAATGTTTTCAATGTTTTCGAAATTTCATGCTAGAAACGGACAATGGATCGAAACAGATGGTAACCTGAAGGTGCAAAATCAGAATTATGTGCTGGGTGTAGTAGCAGCTCTATTCCTCTCAATTCCTGAAGTTTTTCATGGTTGTTCGTGCAGTATGGGGTCTCGTATTGTCCTTCAAGAGAACTTCATTCCCGTTAACTAATGTTGTCTCAAAATCGCAAACCACAATGAAAGCAGAAGGTGATACATAAGTTATCGAAAGGCCTCGTATAAAACAACACTGCAAATTATTGAGGACGACTGAGATATCAGGTAGTTTTACAATTCCTAAAACTTTAACCTATTTTACCTATTTTAAAATAGGGATTAAATTAGGTAACAAAGAGCTGAAGATAATAAACTATGCTGACTCAGTTCTAATTGCACAAAGTGAAGATGGTTTACAAATGTCATTGCACAAATTTAGAATCATTGCAGCAAAATATAACATGAAAATCTCAACAAACAAAATCAAATCAATGGCAATATCCAAGGACCCACGACGTGTTAAATTAGAAATAGAAGGGAAAAGTATAGAACAGGTCATGAAATTCAATATTTAGGAATAGAAATTAATAGCAGCAACAGAATAACAGATGAAATCCTCCATGAAGCAAATTATGCAAACAAAATATTGGGATGTTTAAACAATACTGTTCGGAAAAATAAAAATTTAAGAATAGATACAAAAGTAACCATTTATAAATTTGTCATAAGACCAGTTCTAACATATGGTTGTGAATGCCGAACAGAAACTCAAAAAATAAAACAAAACAATGAAACAACCGAAATGAAAGTTTTAAGGAAAATGGTAGGAAAATCGCTGAGGGAGAACATTCGCAGCTCTGTTATTAGAGAAGAATGTGAAATTGAACCTATTAACCCCTAGATAAATGATAGAAGACTAAGTTGGAACCATCACATAGATAGAATGGAGAACAGTAGATTAGTGAATAAAGTACGTGACTGGACACCTCAGCAGAAAAGGTCTTCAGGAAGACCACAACTACGATGGAAAGACGTCACCATACCTCGGACCTGTAGTGAATGAACACGCAACAAGCTGACAGCTTTCATACGTAGAGGAAGAAGAAGAATAAGAAAAAGAAGAAGAAGAAGAAAACTTTAACCATTTCATGCCGAAACCTATCTTGAAATTTCTCCCAGAGAATAGTTGTGTTATACCAAAGGCTGTTTCCAAAAAATAAAAAAAATAAATAATAAAAAATATATATGATAAGAAAAGAAAAATGAATGCTTGAGTAGGGATGTGAACCCGAGTATCTAAACTATGTACGTTTAGCGCTCTAATGACCTGAGCTACCCAAGAATTCCAACACAAACATACATTTTTCTTATGCATGTAGTATTCTCAATTCACACAAGAGGTAGCGGAAATTTGTTCCGGCTGCTATATATATCTGCCTCTTTTAAGACACTAAATTTAGCGCTAAATCTCTCATTTAAACTACATCGAAGTAGTACAACTCCTAACTTGACGGATTGGATAACCTTCATTACCTGCCGTCCGCGCTACACCCGCTCACTCCATACCGCTCTGAGTCTAACAGGGACGTCCAACAGATACGCAAAGTGGGTTACCATTGGTCGATTCTGGCTTCGATTTATGTACCTCCCAATTAAAAAAAAGGCAGATTTTTTGACACGGCTTTGGTAGGACTACATGATAGTGTACCCTTCATGTCATGGTACCTATGACTTTCATCACCTCTCTCGAAAGAATTTGATTCCTTGAATTTTCGTCATCCAAATATCTATCGACTCCTGCCGGGATCGAAACCGCGTACACCCTATTTTAAATGTAAGATTATGTCTATACCAGAATGTTTGCTGCAGTTTTAAATAACTTACGCTTTTTTGTAGCTATGATTTTAATATATAACTAACTAGCTAATACTCGGCGTGCGCTGCTATGCAAAAAAAAAAATATATATAGAGAGAGAGTTAATTAGTTATATGATGTACAAATGTGCAATGCGACGAACCAAACATGGGGGTCGCTAGAGTAAATTTTTAATTTTAAATTTCTGGTAACTCCCACTTCTAATGGTCCGATATCGCTGATTTTTTGATAATACATACCTCGGTTTACTTCAACACGAATTTCCAAGATTTTGTTGAGAAACATCGAAAATTGCGATTGCTAGAGCGCTTTTGAACTGTTTGCTTCTGGTGAACGTCCAACCCAATGACTTTAGAACATAATAGATAACGCCTAAACACTCGCCGCATCTGAAATCCTGTATAATACACATTTTCACGAAGATCGGTTGAACAGTTTAGAAGTCTATAAAGGGCAAACAGATATACATGCGTTTATATATAGATAAAACAATAGAAAAACGATTGGGTAGAAATTACCTACATTTGAATCAAATTACATAACAACTTAGGGTTATTACACGATATTGTTTTCTTTGCGGTCGGGAACATTCTAATAATAGGCAGGATAAATTGCTGTTTTGGCAATTTAAGGTTAGTACCTCCATTGAAGGTAAATTAAAAGAAGACTGTGACAGTTTTTTTAGAATTGTCACTTACTATCAGCAAGTCCCAAACAGTAAATTTGACATTACTTCAACAACTGATTAATTTATGGGCTCTTGTTTAAAGGGGCTACATAAACATAATAATATCCAGGAATAAATAAATAGAATAATACAAAATTCTAAGAAATTATATTTTTCAAAAAATTAAAGTTTTTAATGCAAAATATCCGACACGTGAAACAAAAAACAGATTGCATTAAAAAAACATTCGGCGTGCGCTGCTACGCCTAAAGGAATTAAAATTAATATATTCATATGTTTAGTTGAATAAGAGAAGGGAAAACTAATTATAAATTCTTCTTCTTCTTCTTCTTCTACTACAAGGTTTAGGCTATGCAGCCTGTTCCGGCGAAGTTAAAAGTGGAGTCCATCTTCTACGTGGTCGGCCAACATCTCTTGTTCCTCCGGGATTATACAGGAAGGTTATTTTTGGTATTCTTTCGTTGTTCATTCTCATTAGGTGTTCTGTCCATTTCTTATTATTTTCGCTGATTTTATCTTCAATTTTATATATATTTAATTCTTCTCGTATAGTTTCATTCCTTATTCTATCCGCTCTTGTGCATCCTTTCACATTACGTAAAAACAGCATTTCCGCAGTCTGTATCCTGATTTTATCCCTTGATTTCATTATCTAATTTTAACTTCCATACAACAACAAAGGAACAGCCATTGTTTTATATAATTTAAGTTTCGTATCTTTCCTTGTTTTTCGACCTAAGGTTCTTTTTATGGTTCCACAAATAGCCTGAAATTTATTTACTTTATTTTCTATATCTTTATTTTCTCTATAAATTATATCACATCCTAAATATTGGAAATGTGATACTTGTTCTATTATTTTGTTATCCAGTACAATTTTTGATCTAATTCCATATTTACCAATAAATGCTATTACTTTTGACTTATTTATTGATATTTTACAATTATATCTATTGGCTATTAATTTAAATATATATGCTAACATTTGGAGCTCATTTTCAGATTCTGCTAAAAGTACAACATCGTCAACGAATAATAAAGCATTTATTTTATCTTTATTATCAATTAATTAATTATAAATTTATATCGTAATTATTTTTAGATACCCCATGCTGATTATCCGTCGTTGCCAGGAAATCTACTTTTTCTGGTCTTCTTGGCATAAATGAGCTGAAAGACAAAAATGAATGTGTTTTATGTATAGTTTAATATGTGAAAGGAAAAATTTATATCGTAATTATTTTTAGATATCCCGTGTTCATTACCTGACGTTACCCAGGAATCTACTTATTCTGATCTTCATGGCATAAATGAGCTGAAAGAAGAAAATGAATGCGTTTTTATATTTAATTGAATGAGTAAAAGAAAAATAGTTATAAATTTATATTGTAATTATCAATTTAGCGGTTGTTGGTCAGAATACATATTGGCCGCTTTACGGGCAATTCGCTCGTTTTAGAGGTAGATTAAGGGTAATTATATTGTTTTAGAGGTAGCTTAATCGGTTTAGGGTAGTTTCTCGTTTTAGGGTTAATCGGTTTACTTGTAGTTTTGGTCTTTATATATGTATTTTCATTAGTTACTGGTAATTTGGTCGTTATAGAGGTAATTTCATTGGTTTAGGAGGCTGGACTTTTTGATTATTTTTTGGGATAGTTTAGGTATCGGTTAGGTCAGGTATTGGATAGATATCCGTCAGGTCAGGTCAGGTCAGGCTCGGTTAGGTTAGGTTGGGTTCAGTTAGGTTAGGATAGGTTTTAGGTTTAGTTAGGTTCGTTCGGTTAGGTTAAGATTAGATAAGGGTTAGGTCCGCATTCGGATGGTGTTATGTCTGGGTTAGGTCAGATTTAGGTCTGGTTTATGTGAAGTTTTGATCAGGTTTAAGTGAGGATTACGTCCGGTTTAGATCCGGGATAGTTCTGGGTTTGGATTCGGGTTCAGTTTGAGTTCAGGTTTGGGTTCAAACTTGTTTCGAAATTGGGGTCAATTTGAATTCAGTTTGGTTTTCAGATTTGAGTTCAGTTTTTCTTTGAGTTTTGGTTTTCAGGTTTTGGTTTTTTGTTTGGGATTCGGATATTGGTTTCGGGTTTGGATTCAAGTTAGGTTCAGGTTAGGTATGGTTGGCTTAGACTCGGTTGGGTTAGGTTTAGGTTCGGTTTAGATTACTGTTAGGTTCAGTTTAGGGTCAGTATAGGTTAAGTGTATGTTCGGTGTAGGTTCAGTGTAGTCTCAGTGTAGATTTAGTAATAGGTTCACTTTGGGTTCGGTTTAGATTCGGTTGGGTTCATGTTACATTCAATTTAGTTGAGGTTAGATTTAGATTAGGCTCATGTTATGTTCAGGATAGGTAAATATTAGGTTCAGGCTAGGTTCAAGCTTGGTTCAGGTTAGGTTCAGGCTAGGTTTAGGTTAGGTTCAGGTTAAGTTCATATTAGGTTCAGGCTAGGTTCAGGTTAAGTTCAAGTTTGTTCAATTATATTCGGTCAGGTCCGGTCAGTATAGGTCATGTTCGGTCAGGTTGGGTCAGTATAGGTCAGCATGGTACAGGTCAGGTCATTTAAGCGTCCAAATGCCTTTTTTTTACTTTTTGCACTACAAAGGCTGAATTTTAAAGTTGTAGGAATTGACTATCACTACTGTCTTATAGCGTATGTTCATCCCGGGATTCTCCTGAACATATTGAAAAAAGCCCCATCAAAATCGATTGAACAATATGGCAGCGCATAAAATACGAACAATCAAACATTCATTTTTATATATTAGATTAATACAGTTGCCTATATAGAAGCGGAATATAATTGTTTTTAAGCGAAATAATTATGTGTTAAGCTATGAGTTCTTCCGCGTAAAAGCATTTCAACCGTGAATTGTTTTTTGATTAATTTTAAAACATAAAACATTTTTTTTTCCAATCTATAGCAGACCGAGAGTTAATAAGCATTCTATATAGAGAAATAGCATTCAATTATGATTTTGTGCTACCGGCATATGGAAAGCGAAGTGTGCGACCCTTTTATAAGGGGGTTTATTAACGGGTAATGTGCAATGCAAATTCCTATCCTATGTATACACGTCAATTAAAGCTTCTGTGATTGAAAGTGTGCAATTCCTCTCATCCCTCTGCCCTTTCATTCACGTTAAAATACACAATCAATAACACACAGACCCACTTTCAGTTTTAAGTACACGCCACTGCACTTCATGCTGGGTAAGAGTGGGATTGTTACGTAATTAATTTTTTAAGTCTAAAGTTAATGCAAAATTTTAAAAACAAGAAATCGCCTGGAGCAGATAATCTAAACATATAATTATTTAAATGTGCATCGATTACATTTATTGTTAAGTTTCTTGAATTTATAAACCTTTGCTGGAAAACGGGTTCTGTTCCGAATGAATGGAAGGACGGAATAACTGTTCCGATATTTAAAAAAAGGAAACAGAAGAGAATATACAAATTATAGAGGAATAAGTTTATTAAATTCAGCTCTAAGATATGTGCAAAAATTTTATCATATAGAATAAATAAAATAGCTGAAACAATATTACGTGAGGAACAGAATGGATTTAGAAAGGGTAGGTCAATTATAGATTGCGTTTTTACAATGACCCAATTGATAGAAAAAAGAAAAGAATTTAATTTACCCACGTATATAGCTTTTGTTGATTATACTAAAGCATTTGATAGTGTAAGTAGAAATAAATTATGGAACATACTAGAAATGAAAGGAATTCCTCAACACCTTATAAGAGCCATTCAGAGTTTATATATAGAAACAAAATTTGAAATAGACTGCGGAGATAAAATTAGTAAACAAAACATAGAAATAAACCAGGGAGTAAAACAAGGGTGCCCATTGTCTCCAGTATAATTTAATTTATACTTGGACCATGTCATAAATGAATGGCAAGAACAAATTAATGTAAATAGTAATGTTGAGTGATTCCGGGTTATGTGGCCATGGTCCATAGTTGGTGTTGATACCAGACGTTTCGCCCTCAACTGCGGAGGGCATCTTCAGTGGCGAGTGCTTCTATGCGTGTTTCCTGGTCGGAAGATCTACTTAGAATGAGCGCTGTGGACGTAGAGGACGTTGTATTAGTGGGGGGTGCAGGGTGAGTGGGCGTGGCTCTTGCTGATTGGCTAATAGTCATCTCCTTGTTGTCACTGGTGTTTATGCATTTATTTTCTAGTGTATGAAACCAGGCCTTAGACAGTTTGATACCTTCTTCTTTTCTGTTATATTTCCCTTATGCTGTGTATTTCTATAGCCTCTCGGTATAATCTAGGGAAATAGTAGGAAGTTGTGGCTAAAACTTGTGTATCGTCGAATAGAATCTGGTGTCCATTCGTAATGGCATGTTCTGCTACAGCTGATTTATCCATTTCTCCTTGTCTGCAGTTTCTTTATGTTCTGATAAACGGGTGGCTATACTTCTTTTCGTGGTCCCTATATATGATTTACCACACGAACAAGGAAGTCGATATACGCCGCAAGTGGAGAGAGGTGGCCGAGGATCCTTAGCTGAGCGAAGGCAGTCTTCTATTTTTCTTGTAGGTCTGTAAACTGTTTTTATGTTGTATTTTCGTAGGAGTTTTCCGATACGATCTGTGACTCTTTGTACATATGGTAAGTAGGCTATGCTGGTTGAGGGTGTGTTATCCATTCTGACGTGCTGTCTTCGTGGATGTATGGCTTGTCTTATTTCCTTGGATGTGTAGCCATTTTTCTGGAAACAATTGAACAGATGGTGTTGTTCTTGTTTAAGGCGTTGTGGTTGGCATAACTTAGTCGCTCTGTCGAACAGTGTCTTAATGACACCTCGCTTTTGTCTTGGATGGTGGTTAGAGTCTTTCTGCAGATATCGGTCTGTGTGTGTAGGTTTTCTGTAAACTGTATGTTGAATTTCCCCATTGCCAGTCCTTATTATTTGAACATCCAGGAAAGGAAGTCTTCCATTATCTTCTTTTTCCATTGTGAACTGTATTTTGTTGTGTCTGCTGTTAAGATGTTGAAGGAAACGTTCCAATTCTTCACTGCCATGTCTCCATACTACGAATGTGTCATCAACATAGCGAAACCAATGTTCTGGAGACTTGGGAGCTGTTTTTAGTGCTTCTTCTTCGAATTTCTCCATGAAAAAATTCGCTACTACTGGGCTTAGAGGACTGCCATGGCTACTCACTCTCGTCGGTCTGTTCATAGTAGCTGTTGTTCCATTGGAAGTAAGTAGTAGTTAGTACATGCCTGAATAAATTGGATATTTCTTCTGTGAAAATCTGTCTAATGTAGTCCATGGTCTCATTTATCGGCACCATGGTGAAAAGGGAAACCACATCGAAACTAACCAGTATATCTTGAGATGTTACGTTTATATTCCGTAGTCTCTCAATGAAATGTGTCGAGTCTCTGATGTAGCTGTCCGTTTTTCCAAGGAGTGATTTCAGAAGTCCTGTAAGATGCTTTGCCAGTAAGTAGGTCGGGGAACCGATGGCACTGACAATTGGCCGGAGTGGAATGTTGTTTTTGTGTATTTTTGGAAGACCATAGAGTCTTGGAGGTTGAGCTTCGGATACGCGTAATTTCTTCTTAATTTCTTCTGGCAAGGACGATTGCTTGATAAGATTGTTGGTTTTTCGAAGAATGCCGGATGTAGGGTCTCGCTTGATAGGTTTGTATGTTTCTGGTGTCAGAATCTCTATTATTTTCTCTTTGTATCGATAAAGGAACTCTACAGTTGTTATGAATACACACGAATACAAAGAGAAATAATAGAGATTCTGACACCAGAAACATACAAACCTATCAAGCGAGACCCTACATCCGGCATTCTTCGAAAAACCAACAATCTTATCAAGCAATCGTCCTTGCCAGAAGAAATTAAGAAGAAATTACGCGTATCCGAAGCTCAACCTCCAAGACTCTATGGTCTTCCAAAAATACACAAAAAACAACATTCCACTCCGGCCAATTGTCAGTGCCATCGGTTCCCCGACCTACTTACTGGCAAAGCATCTTACAGGACTTCTGAAACCACTCCTTGGAAAAACGGACAGCTACATCAGAGACTCGACACATTTCATTGAGAGACTACGGAATATAAACGTAACATCTCAAGATATACTGGTTAGTTTCGATGTGGTTTCCCTTTTCACCATGGTGCCGATAAATGAGACCATGGACTACATTAGACAGATTTTCACAGAAGAAATATCCAATTTATTCAGGCATGTACTAACTACTACTTACTTCCAATGGAACAACAGCTACTATGAACAGACCGACGGAGTAGCCATGGGCAGTCCTCTAAGCCCAGTAGTAGCGAATTTTTTCATGGAGAAATTCGAAGAAGAAGCACTAAAAACAGCTCCCAAGTCTCCAGAACATTGGTTTCGCTATGTTGATGACACATTCGTAGTATGGAGACATGGCAGTGAAGAATTGGAACGTTTCCTTCAACACCTTAACAGCAGACACAACAAAATACAGTTCACAATGGAAAAAGAAGATAATGGAAGACTTCCTTTCCTGGATGTTCAAATAATAAGGACTGGCAATGGGGAAATTCAACATACAGTTTACAGAAAACCTACACACACAGACCGATATCTGCAGAAAGACTCTAACCACCATCCAAGACAAAAGCGAGGTGTCATTAAGACACTGTTCGACAGAGCGACTAAGTTATGCCAACCACAACGCCTTAAACAAGAACAACACCATCTGTTCAATTGTTTCCAGAAAAATGGCTACACATCCAAGGAAATAAGACAAGCCATACATCCACGAAGACAGCACGTCAGAATGGATAACACACCCTCAACCAGCATAGCCTACTTACCATATGTACAAAGAGTCACAGATCGTATCGGAAAACTCCTACGAAAATACAACATAAAAACAGTTTACAGACCTACAAGAAAAATAGAAGACTGCCTTCGCTCAGCTAAGGATCCTCGGCCACCTCTCACCACTTGCGGCGTATATCGACTTCCTTGTTCGTGTGGTAAATCATATATAGGGACCACGAAAAGAAGTATAGCCACCCGTTTATCAGAACATAAAAGAAACTGCAGACAAGGAGAAATGGATAAATCAGCTGTAGCAGAACATGCCATTACGAATGGACACCAGATTCTATTCGACGATACACAAGTTTTAGCCACAACTTCCTACTATTTCCCTAGATTATACCGAGAGGCTATAGAAATACACAAGCATAAGGGAAATATTAACAGAAAAGAAGAAGGTATCAAACTGTCTAAGGCCTGGTTTCATACACTAGAAAATAAATGCATAAACACCAGTGACAACAAGGAGATGACTATTAGCCAATCAGCAAGAGCCACGCCCACTCACCCTGCACCCCCCACTAATACAACGTCCTCTACGTCCACAGCGCTCATTCTAAGTAGATCTTCCGACCAGGAAACACGCATAGAAGCACTCGCCACTGAAGATGCCCTCCGCAGTTGAGGGCGAAACGTCTGGTATCAACACCAACTATGGACCACGGCCACATAACCCGGAATCACTCAACATTACGGTTACCGGCCGTGAAAGCCTGCATTCAACTATTAATGTAAATAGTGTATTGACAACTCTGCTTTTTGCAGACGATCAAGTAATAATGACAGAAAATGCTTTACAACAATTCCTTTATACTTTAAATAATATCTCTCTAAAATACAATTTAAAAATATTTACATCTAAAACAAAAATATTATCTCTGAAAGAAAATGTGCAAAAAGAACAAAAATAATGATAAATAATGCAATTATAGACCAAGTTCAGAAAATACAACGATTCAATTATCTATGTGGCATAATTAAACGCAAGTTATTGAATAAAACTAGAAAATAAACTATTTTGAAGTTTTACAATGTATTGGCAGTTTCATCTCTTATCTATGGATGTGAAACCAGGACATTAACAAAGGCAGATAGTAAACAAATAGAGGCTGCCGAAATGAAGATGTTGAGAGCACTAGCAGGATACCAAAGGTCCGATAAAAAGAAAAACGAAGATATAAGAACAGAACTTAATACATTTAATCTCTGTGAAAGAATAAGATATCAAAATGCTTATCTTCAGCACGTATTAAGAATGAATGAACAGTGCATACCAAGAAGAATGTATAATTATAAACCAAAAGGGAGAAGAATGAATGATCAAGAATGGAAGGACCAATTCGACCTATAATGAGATCGGAACAGGCATTGGGCATACTTAATTTTATTTTATGACTACTTAAATATGTTCACTAAATAATAAGGGAAATAAAAAAGCTTGAACTTTTTTATTTGACTGAATTTTATTAACATTTATAGGATTTGTATTTTTTATTCCTTGTTTCTTGATGATGAAGTCTAAAGCTAAATAAATCACAGTTACACATACTAGCGACCATTGTATTACTAGGTTCATAGTTGTTGTACAAACTTTGTTCCGGGCTTAAATTGTATCCTTTTACGATACCTATATATATATATATATATATATATATATATATATATATCATGAAAATTTAATGCAAAAATATTTATAATTTTATGCATAATTCGCTAAATATAAAAAACAGGAGTCTCAGTATATGCCATCCATATAGTCAATCACAGTCCCACATCAAATGTTCAAAGTGCTCTCTATAATCCCCACATAATCACAAGTACAGAAAGAACGATTACAACACCTAATCCCAAAAATCGGTCTATTCCAGTCTGACCAGCCGCCGCGCCGGAGTATAAGGCCCATCATGATGAGGAAACTCATCGCTTTTCGGCCGTCGAGCAGCCGCAGCATGGAACGAGTTCCTCCACTACGCTGGCCTTTCTCCCCGTTTTCCATTCATCCCCTGTATAATCTATAACCCCCATAACATAGTGTTATCTCCCACCTCATTCTTGACCTACCTATTGGACGCTTACCCTCTGGTTTTCCTACAAGCAGTTTTCCGTGCTCCTATTTCATTCTCCATCCGTACCACATGCCCTGTCCATCGCAACCTATGATACTTAACTGTTCTTATTTCATATGGTTTGAAGATCATGTAGCTCTCTGTTACGTAATCTTCCTACTTCCCCTGTTAATTCATCTTTTCTTGGTTCAAACATTTTCCTAAGAATTTATTTTTCAAATACCCCTACTCGTAATATTTTCTCCTCCATTAAAGTGGGAGTCCATGTTTCGCATCCATATGGCTGTGAGAAAAAAAAAGTTTTATATATTTTCAGTTTAATGTCTTTTATCGGAGTTGGGAGACAGGAGTACTGTAATGCTTAATAACATGCATTTAAAGAATTAGCCTTTGTTTAAACCATTAATCTAATCGCCTCAAAAGACGGGCTAGACTCGCCGGCAGTTAAATGACATTCAACGACGTATACTCCAGCCACTGATTCTCCGGCCTTCACGTTTTCACGACAGTGTTACCGATATGGATATTCAGTGGGAGTGACCACGTTATGTATGATATTAGCAGACATACAGCTGACAACATCTCAGCAATTTCAAACCTTACTAGCGCGCTATAGCTGCGTCAAGAGCAGTGATTGGTTGTAGCAGACATTTACTCCCACGAAAATAATTTCCTTATTGGCAGTAGAGGGCGAATTCTCCCTTTACCCCTCGCATAACCTAAACTTCAGAGCCGGAGATATGGCGGCTGTTGTTTACACTGCCTTAACTATATATTTTGTAATATTTTGTACATCGTTTGGCAGGGTAATCTTTTGTTAACATTAATGAATAGCAGAGTAGTGTGTTTTTGCCTTCACCCCTATTGTGAACTCAAGTACAGTTATATTTTGTTTGTTTTGAATATCTGAAGATAAACAATATAATTTACGTTAACTTAAATCCGGTTTCTGGGAAAATGCATTGAGCATTTAAATCTGAATCGAATGGGTTAATCGAATAAAAAAACAAAATTAAAATGTATCCTGTGTGGAAAGCGAGTGAACCTTTGTATTTTCTTTTAAAATGACCCTTTCTTGAGACTATACATTTTCATTGTTTTCTCGTGCATAAATTTTATACGGTAATAAAATTATCATGAAATTAGATATTGAAACACACAGAAACATAAAAACGCGTGTGAAAGGCTACATAGGCCTGCAGGATTTTTATTTATTTTAATTCATCTGCTATATCTTTTACATATCTCAAAATTCTGCTACTGCTTCTAATGCCAGTTATAAACTTTTGGATTTTATTCTTCAAAACTTACTAATCCACATGAGCAGTTAAAACGATTACGGAACTTTTTTATAGAGTCATCATCCCGTATTAAAGCTTTATACAGTTATTATAATGTCCCACAGAAAATGATTCATCTCTCTTCCAATAAATTTCAGTTTTATAACATGACGTTCCGTAGAAGGGATCTTTAAAAACTGTAACAGTCTCTTTTTTTGTGGAATCATTCTTCTGCGGTTTGAACTAGATATGCATTGATTTGGTGATAATATCCGATTTTATATTGTGCCTTCTATTAAGATCATATTATCAGGAAAATATAAACCATCAATTTATTTTCATATTTTTATATCCCTATTAAATTTCATTTAAAAAGTTTTACGACGTCGTTTTACCCGAGTCAAATGCAATCGATAGAGACATGCCCTATCTTAATAACTCCAATACCAATATTTTCCTGACATCATCTAAAAATCCTGAATGGAATCCTTTGGGGTTCACAAGATGATAAAGATAACTATGACATACAACTTAAGTTAACTTCTTTGTTAAAATTCGTAGACTATCCATCCATAGTAATTCTGTCCCTCACTGCAATCATAGCATTTTCATGCTATGCTTGCAGCTTTACTAGGGAACTGCGTAGGTGTGGTAGCTTCCCGTTGCTTTCCACACCGGTGAAGGATGATGATAACGATGGCCATATGATTTCGGGGACCGTTTGGGCCTTAAAGTTTTCCTGACATTTGTCTTACAGGTGAGGAAAAACCCCGATAAAAACCCCACCCAGAAAAACTGCCCCGACCGGGGATCGAACCCGGGCCCACTGCGTGACAAGGCAGCACGCTACCTCGAGACCACAGCGGTGGACTCGTCGACTATTGTGACATACATATCACCGGCTTAGAGATGGACTGTCAGAATATTGCAGCATATTCAGAACATATGTATCGGATACATGGCCCGAAGACATGAACATATTTATTATTTTTGTATATTTCTCAAAGTTAAGAGGAAATTTCACTTTATACTAACTTATCCCATTTAACATGTTTCATACTTGTTTCAAGTACTTACCTCCAATCACAATTGGATGGTGTTATGCAGAAAGAGACCAATCCTCAAAATTAAAAAAAAATATATAGGCCTAAGTAGGCTATTTGGTTTCTTTGGAAATCATTCTGCACAATAATTCAAAAAAAGATCTAAACCTGATATGACACCTATTACCATCTATGATGAAAGAAAGAATACACTAAACAAGGTATTGACTTTACAGAATAAAGCATAATATTTCATTTTATCAAAACACTTTCTATGAGGGTTGTTCCTTTTCTGCATAACACCGTTTGATTTCAACTCACGTCCATAACATAATCTTTTGCTACATATACCTTAACAAAGGACATCTCATTAATCCACATCATATACTACCCACAATTCCCGCATCTAGAATTTCCTAAAAACAGCAGCCAGACATTATAAGCATTTGAAATAAATCTACATTTATATTTCATTTAAATTTGGTTTGAATATTAGGCCTACTCCCGCACTTAATATGTAGGCCTATGTATTAATAAAACTGGCAGCTCTTGTTAACTATTTCCAAAGGAATTAAATTAAATTCAATATATATATATATATATATATATATATATATATATAAAGGGCGTATCAAAATTAGCAGCGCAAACTGAAATGATTGAAGGTAGACTATATGGTAATAGAAGCAAATAGTTTCAGTAAAATGAGAATGGAAAACTCTTAGAAATTTTGTCACCTTTAATGAATAAAAAATAACTAACACCCTTTTCCGTCATAAAGATATCCATAAATATACTTGGGCAGTGAGAGGCACTAGATCAATAATAGATTATATATTGAGCAATAAGAAATTATCTCCTCATGTGATTGACACTCGTGTATATAGAGGATACGACATTAGTTCAGACCATTTCATCGTCATCTCTACGTTTCACATGCCAAATAAATGGATTTACAAGAAGAAAACAAATGTAACAAAAGTAAAAAGGACAAATTTTAAAGTACATTTATTACAACAGGAGAGTATAAGGAGATTATACTCTTCACGATTATTAAACTATGTAGATCAAAGAGTTGTAAGTACTAATGTGAATGAAGAATGGCAAGATCTAAAAACTATTATATTAAAAGCTGCTGAGGAAGCCCTAGGGACAAAATCTACAAAAAGAAGGAAAAAAAGGCTTATATATATGGAATGATGAAATTCAAGAAATGATCGAAAACAAAAAAAAGAGCATATTTAAAATACATCCAATCAAAATCAGAAGAAGATAGAATTGCTTATAATTACAGAAGTGTCATTGTTAAAAGAGAAGCAAGGAAGTTGAAACGACTTAGCTGGGACAACTATATATCCAATATAGAATACGATTGCCATGGATCACAGGATATGGCTTACAAGGTTTTGAAACATCTGAATACAACTGAAAAAGACACAGCCAAATTAAATAATATACCAGAAAAAGAGTGGCTCAAATATTATGGAACATTATGGACAGATATGTCAGAATAAACATTGACCCCAAATTAAAGGAAATGGCACATGTAGATCTTCTTGAAATCAAAGAATTAGAGAACGCTCTAGAAACATTCAAAAATAAGAAAACTCCAGGAATAGACTGTTTAAATATTGAACTTTTAAAGTATGCTCCAAGAGAAATTAAACAGAGATTCTTAGATGTACTAAATGTGTGCTGGAGGATGTGCATAATCCCGGATGAATGGAAGAAAGGACTTATATGCCCCATATTTAAAAAAGGAAGTAGACACGAGTGCACAAGTTACAGGGGGAATCTGTTTATTGAATACAACTTACAAGATATACGCTAAGATTATTACTAGACGATTAAATATAATAAATGAGTATATATTAAGTGAAGAACAGTGTGGCTTTCGGAAAGGTCGGTCATGTTCAGATGCCATTTTCACAATAGAGCAACTTATTCAGAAGAGAAGAGAATTTAATTTGCCAACTTGCATACTTTTTTATTGACTATCAAAAAGCATTTGATAGATTGTCAAGAAATAAACTATGGGAAATAATGTATGACAAAGGGTTTCCAGGACACATTGTCAAAGTTGTGCAAAGCTTATATTTTAAATCAGAAATAATGATTGATAAAGGAGTTACAATGAGCGATAATACATTAGAAATTAATCAAGGGGTCAGACAAGGATGCCCGCTATCTCCTGCACTCTTTAGTATATATATAGACGAGATCATTGTACAATGGCAATCAAATTTAACCATAGAATTTAAAGTTGGCAGTACGATTCTAAATACCATACTGTTTGCAGACGATCAGACAATCCTTAGCTCTTCAGAAGACAATTGACAAATAGCAGCATATAAATTAAACGAAATAGCAAATAAATTCAATATGACAATATCTGAAAGTAAATCGAAAGTAATGGCATTCAACGGGAAAGACCAAATGAGGTGTAAAATCAGTATTAATAACAGTATAATACAACAGGTGAACAATTTTAATTATTTAGGATGCAGAATGTGTGGCACTATAAGACGGACACTGAAAAATAAAACTTTGAGGAGCACACAACTAAAATTTTACAAAATTATGGCAGTGCCTGTCTTAACATATGCAAGTGAAAATTGGACTCTTAACCGTTCAGACAGAAGGAAAATAGAAACTGCAGAAATGAAGTTCCTACGTTCAGTAGCAGGTGTGACAATTTTGGACAAGAAAAGAAGTGAGGATATTAGGAATGACTTAAATATTTTCCATTTAACAAATAAAATTGACAACATGAGAAACAACTGGTATGAACATGTCAAGAGAATGCCTACAGATAAAATCCCTCAGCTGTTACTAAAGTACAAACCAATAGGACATAGAAATGTTGGACGCCCATTTACTAGATGGGAGGATTCATTAAATCCCACTTGATGTGAAAACAGGTCAAAAGGCCTAATTTCATGAAGCAGAAGAAGAAGAAGAAGTTTCAGTAAACATGGGCTCGCAAACGAACCGTGTGCGAGATTTATCATAAGTAATGCCACGAGTGATTTCCAAATTATCAATAAATTCACGACTCACGAAGTGAGGAGTGAATTTATCTAGAGAATTTGGAAATCAAGAGTGGCATTTGTTAGGACTATTTAACGAATAAAATTAAGCTGTTTACTCACAAATCATTATTTAACTGTAGTTTTTTTAAAATATTTATATAGGCCTATTTAATGTAAACGGCGATGTTTGAAAACAAATGAGAAACGATTGGTACGCTTCAGCTGCTTGTTTTGTTTATCACTGCAACCAGATCATACTATTTATTGCCAAAGGAACGCAATATTGTAAGAATGCTCTCTAGTGGAGAAAAAATGAAACACATCAAACTGTATATTAATTCATTTCTGATGTCGTATGATGTAAATATGACAATTATATTTTTCTGGATTATTACCTGGGAAAAAATACATTTAAGAAAGTACAAACAGTGGTTTCTTTTTATGGTTGTATAATCAATTGCTACAAATGTTTTTATATTAACTCCTGCAAGCGCTATGTGTTGACATCCATGCACTATATATACAATCTGGTAGCCGTATTTCTTAGAGAGTCAGTCACTGCAAAATAATGGTCAGACCTGTTCAGAATATTAAAAAGGAGGAGCTTTCTTTAATATGGTAAATTTAAGATTGATAAATATTTGGTGAAACACGCCTGTGATTGGTAGTAAAACAGAAATCATTGAATCGTGATTGATTATTGACTCCCATATGGGGCATGAGTTAAATAGTCATTGCAAATATGTGGTTATGAGCCGCCACTGATGTCCTGCGTTGTGAACATCATATGGAAATCCACAGTAGAGAGGAGTCCAATATTGCAACCGGATGCATTGACGACACTTTAAACACCTCCTTTAAAATGCACGAGTGTACAGTATTACTATATAGGCCTATCATGTAAAGTAATAATTACATGCCTTGGTACATTAAGCTATGAGTAAATTTTGATGCAGCATAGAATGACAATTAAATGGAAAGTTTACTTTTCAAATTAATTTTATTAATTAAGACGATCTTTCTTAATGGAGTCAGTGGCGGCTTGTAACCACACATTTCCAATTATCTCGCATATGGCTCTTTTGCGGACCCATGTTTACTAGAACTTCTTTGCTTCTATTATCGTATACTTTAAACAGTTTCAGTTTGCGCTATTAATTTTGATACATCCTGTACAGTCATGGTCATTTTCGGAGTCTACTATGTAAAATCGATGAAGATAGGTAACGATTAAAAAATATATGTTCATGAGAACAATCTCAAGAGCTTCACTCATTCAGAATTTGCACGATAGTATGTTTTATCGTACTTACAACAATGACGACCATGATTGAAAGTTCAACTTCCTACATTTCAGGATTGCTAACCTAAATAACTATACTGTAATATTACATTTACACTCATGTGCGGGAAGTAAAACCACTGCCCTCTATGTATACTACGTACAATGTATATACAAAAAAAATCAAAAAGGTACTGTTAATACAAATTATACGAAAAAAACACTGCATTTTAAAAGAACTGAACTTTTTTAAATAATATAAACCAATAAATACATACTTACGGCCATTTTATCAATAATTGGTCTCAAGACCTCCTGTTGTTTCAATTAATAAATATTGCCCACACTGTTAACGTTAATCAGTTGTTTATAATGAACGCTAATATTTCAAACAAAGATGTTATTATTTAATATTATTTATTATTTTGAAAACACCAACGCGCAAAAAAAATAATGTACGTTTGTGAAGTGTTTTATAGAATCTCGGAAATTAAAAACCTCGCTATCGCTCGATTTTTAAACATTTTCTCGATTCTGTAAAACCCACTTTCCAACCTCGCATCGTAATATACTATTTAATACTTGGTCCTTTCGTAATAATGTAGCCTATTACCTATACATTTTATCATATCCCTCAATCCTTTTGACAATCTCGACCGCAAAACATGAGACGTCTACACTTCACTTGCCTATCTCATGCAAGTATATTTACACGATTTATATTAGTTTGACCTGTATCTGTCTATCTATGTAACGGAATCTTTCAACACGATTTTCACCCACTTAAAACATTGGATCGACTTGAAACTTTGTATACTTGTAAAGGACCAATGACAATACAATCATTTGATAATTTTTTCTAAGATACTGGCCAGGATCATCAGGACAACAAAAAAAATAAAGACCGGTATAATAGGTTGCGGACTTATCGATTTTTTAGGCCATCGTTTGAAAAAATTAATATTATATCCTCTGGTAGCTCAGTTGGTAGAGCGGTGGACTGTAGTGGTATATAATTTCAATTATCTATAGGTCGCTGGTTCAAATCCGGCCCGGAGGAATTTTTTTAGAAGAGTATTACTTTTAGCTCATACTACAATAGTACGGAATTTAAAGGTATTTACATTTTTATCTTATTCTGTAAACTATTAATGACAATTTTGTAAACTTACCACATTGTAATTTATCCAAAAAATATGAGAAGGATACGATTTACTGTAACTATTTATGTATATTAAAATATTAAAAAATATTATAATGTTAGATAATAATAGTTTTAAAAATATATATTTGTGCCTAGACACTAAAAATATCGTAAGCAATTAAATTTTCAAGGGATTCCGGTTTATGACCAACAATTAAACTAAATATTAAAAGAAAAAAAAATAGTTTAAAAAAATAAAACAACACGTTTTATTAGAAACCAAACTAAAAAATAAAAATAATAATAGTTTAAAAAACTAAAAAACACGCTTTATTAGAACACCGAACTAAAAAATGAAAACTAATTTTAATTTCCAACACGCTTGGGATAAAACTAAAGTAGTCAGCAAAAAATCATCTCCAACACATCTAGAATAAAACTAGAATTATCTACAAAAAAAAAATAATTTTACCATCAAAAGCGTGGGGTGCTTTTTATGAATTAATATATTTGATAATAAACATATATTGGTAAAAGTAAAATCTCAAAGAAGAAAACGTAAAAACCATAAATAGCACCCCACGCTTTTGATGGTAAAATTATTATTTTTTGTAGGTAACTCTAGTTTTATTCTAGATGTGTTGGTGATTATTTTTTTGTTGACCACTTTAATTTCATCCCAAGCATGTTGGAAATTAAAATTATTTTTCATTTTTTAGTTTGGTTTTCTAATAAAGCGTGTTGTTTAGTTTTTTAAAACTATTATTTTTTCACTTGTAACTTTACTGTCTCACTTGCTCAGGATCATAGAAAAGTGTTGAAGTTCCAGTTTCAACACGACTGTAACTGCTATCACTGTTTTAATATAAAATATTTGTTAGACGATATCAGATGTACTACTCTACGTGCTTGTATATCTTGTTGCGTCATGCTGGGGCATCTAGTTCGCATTAATAAATTTACGGCCAGTGAACTGTGAATTCAAACCTCATTTACATGAGATATTACACAGCAATTAAACATGTAAGCTTGTACAAGGAAATAAAAAATTAACAAATTACTGGATATGAGATAAAAAATGTAGTCAATCTAGTTAAAGTTGTGGATTTGCCCAACAGCAATCAGAATCATTATATTGAAGATGGTGGGTGATGGTATAATTTGTAAAGCAAGTCAAACAAGCTGTTGGTCACATTATGCGGAACCCTGCTGTTTTACATCTTTCTCTATTTATTACTATCTCCTTTGTATCTCTGGGAAGTTGCTGAAGCCATACGCGTGCGGTGTGGTCCCTGGAACCAGCATGGGCTACTACATGAATATGTATGAACCTCAATCCTTCATAAGGCCTCCTCAATTTAAAAAAAAAAATAGGGCCAACTGACATAAGAAATAAAACATCTCCTAGAAAAATAAAAAATATTTAATACATATGTAAATCAAGTCTACCATCTGTGGTCTCGAGGTATCGTGCTGTCTTGTCAAGCAGCGGACCCGAGTTTGAGTCATGGTCGAGATACGTTTGTTCGGTGAGGTTTATTCGGGGTTTTTCCTAACCTGAAAGACAAATGTCAGGAATCTTTAAGGCCAGTATTCAAACATCATCTGGCAATCGTTATATTTTTTATCATATTCACCTCATCGCAATAATTTTAGGATTAAGGTATCTGCTGGCGCATCATTATCATCACCATCACCTACCATATCATAAGGGTAACCCATCCTTCCATTCGCCCCAACCTCAAAAGTGGGTTACAATACGCTGTTGCCAGGATATAACACCAGAAATGTCGAAATGATAAACTGATGATATTGAATATAAAAAACACATGACTGAAAAGCTATTCCTGGCTTCCAATTTGGATAATTAATAATTACCTGTAGGGAGAAGCATCATCTCACCAAACCTAATGCAAATAAGTTCCAAATTTTTTATCCTAATTATGGCTAGGATTAAAACAAGTAGAATTAAATGGTACAGGTATGTTCAAAACGAACGAACTTTTTCTTATCATTAAATAATTTTATGAAAAATTGTCAGTAAATGATCTAGAATGACATTTGGACAACTTAAAAAAAATTATTTTAAAGTGATTAATGTTACTAAAGTTTGGAAATTACACTAAGCAACAAAAAAATCTTTTTTTTATCTCAGAACAAATATGTGATTATGATAGTATTTTTTCTCCTGAATTCAAATATGATATCGGCGTTTCTCCATCACGCAAGGTTTCCGAGAGACAGGCATTTATAATTTCAAACATTTTAATATTTTCTACATTCTTAACTACACAATATTCGAACATTCGCACTCACCTATGAAGTAAGAAATGACGATTTTCTGCTATATTTCGCCTATGGAGCATCCCTCTTGATGGCCCAACAATAATCGGCCAGCACATTAGGATTACATTTGCCTTGATATCTCTTTTCCATAGCTGAAACCATTTGAGTTAGCTCATTTGGTTTTATTTTGCAATGGGCAAATGGACGAAAAAAGTTTATTAAAAATAATTATTTAAATCCATTAACTGAAATTGAAATAGTGAAAAAAACTGTGGGTGATGAAAAAATTCCGAGTACATATTTGAAAACACGATAAAAAACTGCATTAAGTACAACTATTGGTACTCATGAGACAAAAATCATGTTGACCAGTGTTAGGCCTATCAGTTAAGATAATAAAAATGGTATTAAATTGTCAATTCTAAGATACTGAATGTAACGAACCATAACTTACGGTTGCCACCAAATTCAGTACCCGATGAAATTAAATTATGGAAATATAAATTCTTCGGAAGTAATTTAATTGTAGACGTCCAGAATACTGGTTAATACTCATGAACATCGTGATTCCGGCCTTGAGAGCCTAAATAATTAACTTAAAAATAATATATTTTTATATAAATCTTGGAACAACTCAGATTATAGGATAGTTCTATCTCCATACATGAGGGGTTCAGAGCAGAGTGAACCAAGTACATGTTTTACTCTTTTGAGAGAAAATAACATACAGTTAAAGTAATACATTTAACAGCATATGAAGAATTAAAACTAATTTATTACAGTCACTATTAAATTCATGCCCCAAATGGGAGTCAATCACGTTTCAACGAATTTTGATTTACAACCAATGAAAGTCGTGTTTCACCTCGATATTTGCCGAATTCTATTTACCAAAATAAAGAAAGCTCCTCCTTTTTAACATTCTGAATAGACCAGAGCATTATTTTGCAGCGAATGACTCTCGAACAAATAATTTAATATAGCGAATAATGAACAGAGAATCCTTCGAATTATACGTTTGATCATTTTGTGTTTAATAATTGCGTTTTTAAATAATGATTTTACCGAGTTGTTTCCTAAAAAAATTAATCAATAACCTGTAATGTTAGTTAAAATATACAGTTTGATGTGTTTCATTTTTATCTCCACTAGGGTTCATTCTTATAATATTGCGATCCTATTTAGTAATAATTATTATGATCAAGTTGCAGTGATGAACGCATAAAACATAACGTCGCCGTTTACATTAAATATATAAATATTTAAAAATAACTATATTTAAATAATAATTTGTTAGTAAACAGCTTAATTTTATTCGTTAAATAGTCCTAATAAATGCCACTCTTGATTTCCAAATTCTCTAGATAATTTGGAAATATCCCGTGGCATTATGTATGAAAAAGAACAAATACAGTTCTTGGTTTACCATTGCTCTGAAGAATTATTGATACTTTGAACCCAAATTCACATAAATGCAGGATTTTCAATTTTTGGACTTGGTCTAATTTTGCTCTGAATTACTAGATGGAAATGACAACCAGAAGCTCAGATATAACATATCGAATAATTACTAACAAGGAAACTGTCAACCATTGCATGCTGAAACATATTTTGAAATTTCTCCATGTACCAAAGCCGCGTCCAAAAGAATATATATATATATATATAGTCCACCGCTGTGGTCTCGAGGTAGCGTGCTGCCTTGGTACGCAGCGGGCCTGGGTTCGATCCCCGGTCGGGGCAGTTTTTCTGGGTGAGGTTTTTATCGGGGTTTTTCCTCACCTGTAAGACAAATGTCAGGAAAACTTTAAGGCCCAAACGGTTCCCGAAATCCTATGGCCATCATCGTCATCCTTCACCGGTGTGGAAAGCAACGGGAAGCTGCCACACCTACTATTCCCTAGTAAAGCTGCAAAGCATAGCATGAAAATGCTATGATTGCAGTGAAAGACCAGCCCTCGGGCAGAATTACTATGGATGGATATATATATATATATATCTGCTGTTTTGAACTGCAACTCATTAAAATCCAGCGCCAAATATCTCATTTAAACTACAGGGAAGTAATTCGCCTCCCCACTGGATGTATTGTTTAACTCTCACTATCTACCGTCCGCGCTGCACCCGCCTCACTTCCCTCCGTTCTAAGTCCTGCAAGTCATCTGCTACACACAGCGGTTTGCCATTGCTGGATTCTGGCTTTGATTTCTGTGTCGTGCAGACAAAAACGGCAGATACTTCTTTTTTGACGCGGCCTTGTTACGTCACAACACTTTTGTGAAAGGAACTTCCAAGGTAGGTTTCCATATGCAATTGTTGACAGTTCCTTTGTCAGTCGCAACAGGCCCGGCTTCGTTCCATGGTCGGGACAAGTTTTCTGGATTTACCTCAGCTGTAATACAAATATCAGTGAACCTTAAGGCACAAATAGTTCTCGAATACCATCTGTCCATCACAATCTTCAATAACACAATCTTTTTAGTATGAATGTGTGAGAGAATGGTGTGCCTTGCCTTAAATGTTCGCGTTGTCTCGGAGATTTTCTGGGCGCTGAGCTGCTCATTCATTCAGGGAGGTCTTATATGTCCTTGTGTGGTAATAGTATATTACGATGTGAAATTGAGAAGTGGTTTTTACAGATTCATTTCCGAGATTCTGTAAAACACTTCACAAACGTGCGTTGTACATTATTTTTTTTGCGCGATCGTGTTTTCAAAATAATAAATAGTAGTAAAATAATAACTTTGTTGGAAATATTTGCGTTCATTATAAACAACTGACTAACGTTAACAGTGTGAGCAATGTTTATTAGTTCAGACTACATCAGGCCGTGACACCAATCAGTTATAAAATGGCGGCAAGCACGTATGTATTGTTTTATATTGTTTCAAATAAAGTTTATTTAAAATGCAGTGATTTGTTTCGTATAATGTATATTAACACTATCGTTTGGATATATTTTTGTATATACATTGTACGTAGTATATATAAAGGGCAGTGGTTTTACTTCCCGCACGTGGTTTGTAATATGTAATATTACAGTATAGTTATTTATATTGGCAACCCCGAAATGAAGGTGGTTGAACTTTCAATCATGTTCACCATTGCTGTAAGTAAAACAAAACGCACTATCGCGAAAAAAAAAAGTATGTTGTGATCGAGAATTTAAAATACTCTCCAGTCAGTATCCCTCAGGGGTGGCGGGAGTATAGAATAACTACGTAAATATGAGGGAAGTAAAACTAAGGGATAGGGAGAAAGAGAAATAGAGAAGAGAAAGAGAGAGAGAGAAAAGAGAGAGAGAAAAGAGAAGCATCCCTCTCTCTCTCTCCCTCTCTCTATCTCCCTCCCCCTCTCTCTCTCTCCCTCTCCTCGCTCTCCCGCTCGGCCTCTCCCCCCTCGCTCTCTCCCTCCCGCTCTCTCCCGCCCTCTCTCTCTCGCCCTCTCTCTCTCTCCTCTCCTACTCTCCCCTCTCTCGCGCTCTCCCTCTCTCTCTCTCCCCCCTCCTCTCTCCCTCTCTCTCTCCCCTCTCTCTCTCCCTCTCTCCTCTCCCTCTCTCTCGCCCCCTCTCTCTCTCCCTCTCCTCTCTCCCTCGCTCTCGCTCCCTCTCTCACTCTCCCTCCTCTCTCTACCCTCCCTCTCACTCCGCCTCGCCCTCTCCTCGCTCTCCCTCCCCCCTTCTCTCGCTCTCCCTCTCTCTCTCTCCCTCTTTCTCTCCCTCCCCTCTCCCTCTCTTCACCCTCTCTCTCTCCTCCCCCCCTCTCTCTCCCTTCTGCTCGTCTCCCCTTCTCTCTCCCTCTCTCTCTCCCTCTCCCTCTCTCCCGCTCCCTCTCCTCTCTCCCCTCTCTCGCTCCTCCCTCTTCTCCCTCTCCCTCTCTCCCCTCTCTCTCTCCCCACGCCCTCTCTTCTCCCTCTCTCTCCCTCCCCTCCGCCTCTCCCTCCTTCTCTCTCCCTCTCTCTCTCCCGCCTCTCTCTCCCTCTCCCTCTCTCTCTCCCCTCTCTCTCCCTTCCCTCTCGCCCCTCTCTCTCCCCTCTCTCTCTCCCCTCTCCTCCCTCTCCCTCTCTCCCTCTCTCCCTCTCCCCTCTCCCTCTCTCTCTCCCGCCTCTCGCCCTCTCTCCCCACCCTCGCTCTCTCCCCTCTTCTCCTCTCTGCCTCTCCCTCTTCTCCCTCTCTCTCTCCCTCTCTCTCTCCCTCTCTCTCTCCTCTCTCTCTCCCCTCGCTCTTCCCGCTCTCTCTCCCTCTCTCTCTCCCTCCCTCTCTCTCCCCTCTCTCTCGCCCTCTCTCTCTCCCTCTCCTCTTCCCTCCTCTCCCTCCCGCACCCTCGCTCCCCTCTCTCCTCCCTCTCTCTCGCCCTCTCCTCTCCCTCTCTCTCTCTCCCTCTCCTCTCCCTCGCACACTCCCTCTCTCTCTCATCCCCTCCTCTCTTCCCTCTCTCTCTCCCTCTCTCTCTCCCTCTCTCTCTCTACCCCTCTCTCTCGCCCTCTCTGCTCTCCCTCTTCTCTTCTCTCCTCTCTCTCCCCTCTTTTCTCTCCCTCTCTCTATCTCTCCCCTTCTCTCTTCTCTCTCTCCCTCCTCTCCCGTCTCTCTCCCTTCTCGATCCCTCTCCCCTCTCCCCTCTCCCCCTCTCCCCCTCTCTCCCCCTCTCCCCCTCTCTCCCCCCCTCTCCCCTCTCTCTCCCCCTCCCACTCTCTCTCTCTCTCGCCTTCTCTTCTCCCTCTCCTTCCCCTTCCAATTGCGGGTGGCCTTCATCCGTAGTCCGCACACCATCATTGGTTACATACTGCCACCCAGACCTTTGACTCCAAGCACTTCTCTTAACGCCTATATCAATTAGGTAAACGAATTGTTAGTCAAAAAGCTGAATATTCTACAGCGGATGCCTGTAATGTAATGATCAAGAAATCTAAGCAATGAAAGATGATATGAGAGTAGGTATATTTTATAATTTATTTGAGAGCTTCTCTGAAAGATTAAATTGGATTCTTCAGGAAGCGCACACAGCTCTGTATTCTACTAGTGCATACGATTAGAATATGAACCACACAATTTGATGAGAACAGCCTCCAGTTATCAATAAAATTCTTAACTCGAAATATCAAATTTCTTCGAACTGATGTCAATCTCGTATTATACATCATATATTATGATGCCTGACTTCCATTAGCTTCATTTATAGACGAAGTCGCATTGCAATGTTATTCCTCGAATACAAACATTTTATTCAAATTAAGAGATTAATAATTACATAATATATGTATTTTTATGTTGTAATTACATTTTCTGGCATTTAGGAATGAAGGCAAATAGAAAGTCAAAGTCGAAAAGAAACAAGATGGACAACACAGAACATGGCTGGTGTCGCGGTTTCTCTGTCGTCTGTTAGTTTCAGAATAAATCGACGAGGGAACGAAGACAGAGTCCATTAACCCCAAAAAATGTAATTGTTTTGTCGAAGCGAATACGTAATTTAATATGTAAAACACTGATAGAATCATTGGCCCCATGGTTGAAGATTGGTAGTTACATATATATATATATATATATTATATATATATATATATATATGGCTCCGTGTTACGTAATGAGGTATATGTTTGTATAATTATATTAATTTGCGAGGACTGGAATGAATTTGTGTATATATATATGTATGGGTGACTGTTGCAATAGTCTTGTTTATGTAAAGCCTCTTTAGTTTGTATTCTAAAGGTATGGGTGACCGTTCGTCAAATGGGTAATTCTTTTTTATATTTTTTTTGTATATTAGTATTATGACATGAAAAGAAGAATAAATACCTAAGCCGGTATTTGAACCCGAGACCTATAGGCGATTCCAATTTGGAATCCAAATTGAAATCGCCTAACGTATAGAGTTATAGGTCGCGGGTTTAAATTCTGGCTGAGATATTTATTCTTCTTTTCATGTCATATATATATATATATATATATATATATATATACACACAATCAACCATCATATCATCGGGGTAGCGTACCTTCGCCTACCATGTACCCCAACCTAAGAAATGGATTACAATTCCGCCAATGCCAGGGGAGAAAGTCATAAATATCATAAAAGATAACCTGGTACCATTAGACTATATATATGCATATGACATTTGCTTTGATTGAACCAAATAAGTCTAGGATACCCTTGATTTGGAGAGTACATCAATTTACTGATTATTGTTTTATTTAAAGTCACTCTTAAATAGATCAGGTTATTAGTAAAGCAATTAAAATCTAGTTGTCAAGGGGGCTACAAATTTTCATCACAAGTCTCCCATTTTCAGGATTGAGTTTCTAGTATGTGTCGTAAGTGTAAGACATTGGTCTTGAAACTTTACATCATATCCCCTTAAAAATTAATGGACCCTGGTCGCATCATTACCCGCATGGACCCTGGTCGCATCATTACCCGCATGGACCCTGGTCGCATCATTACCCGCATGGACCCTGGTCGCATCATTACCCGCATGGACCCTGGTCGCATCATTACCCGCATGGACCCTGGTCGCATCATTACCCGCATGGACCCTGGTCGCATCATTAACCGCGTGGACCCTGGTCGCATCATTAACCCGCGTGACCCTGGTCGCATCATTAACCGCGTGGACCCCTGGTCGCATCATTACCACCTACCCATGGACCCTGGTCGCATCATTACCCGCCATGGACCCTGGTCGCATCATTACCCGCATGGACCCTGGTCGCATCATTACCGCATGGGACCCTGGTCGCATCATTAACCCGCATGGACCCTGGTCGCATCATTACCCGCATGGACCCTGGTCGCATCATTACCCGCGTGGACCCTGGTCGCATCATTACCCGCGTGGACCCTGGTCGCATCATTACCCGCGTGGACCCTGGTCGCATCATTAACCGCGTGGACCCTGGTCGCATCATTACCCCGCATGGACCCTGGTTCGCATCATTACCCGCATGGACCCTGGTCGCATCATTACCCGCGTGGACCCTGGTCGCATCATTTTACCCGCATGGACCCTGGTCGCATCATTACCCGCATGGGACCATGGTCGCATCATTACACCGCATGGAACCCGGTCGACATCATTACCCGCATGGACCCTGGTCGCATCATTACCCGCGTGGACCCTGGTCGCATCATTACCCGCATGGACCCTGGTCGCATCATTACCCGCATGGACCCTGGTCGCATCATTACCCGCATGGACCCTGGTCGCATCATTACCCGCATGGACCCTGGTCGCATCATTACCCCCGCATGGACCCTGGTCGCATCATTACCCGCTGGACCCTGGTCGCATCATTACCCGCATGGACCCTGGTCGCATCATTACCCGCATGGACCCTGGTCGCATCATTACCCGCATGGACCCTGGTCGCATCATTTACCCGCATGGAACCTGGTCGCATCATTACCCGCATGGACCCTGGTCGCATCATTACCACCATGGACCCTGGTCGCATCATTACCCGCATGGACCCTGGTCGCATCATTACCCGCATGGACCTGGTCGCATCATTACCCGCATGGACCCCTGGTCGCATCATTACCCGCATGGACCCTGGTCGCATCATTACCCGCATGGACCCTGGTGCATCATTACCCGCATGGACCCTGGTCGCATCATTACCCGCATGGACCCTGGTCGCATCATTACCCGCATGGAACCTGGTCGCATCAATTACCCGCATGGACCCTGGTCGCATATTACCCGCATGGACCCTGGTCGCATCATTACCCGCATGGACCCTGGTCGCATCATTACCCGCATGGACCCTGGTCGCATTCATTACCCGCAATGGAACCTGGTCGCATCATTACCCGCATGGACCCTGGTCGCATCATTACCCGCATGGACCATGGTCGCATCATTACCCGCATGGACCTGGTCGCATCATTACCCGCATGGACCCTGGTCGCATCATTACCACGCATGGACCCTGGTCGCATCATTACCCGCATGGACCCTGGTCGCATCATTACCCGCATGGAACCCTGGTCGCATCATTACCCGCATGGACCTGGTCGCATCATTACCCGCATGGACCCTGGTCGCATCATTACCCGCATGGACCCTGGTCGCATCATTACCCGCATGGACCTGGTCGCATCATTACCCGCATGGAACCTGGTCGCATCATTACCCGCATGGACCCTGGTCGCATCATTACCCGCATGGACCCTGGTCGCATCATTACCCGCATGGACCCTGGTCGCATCATTACCCGCATGGACCCTGGTCGCATCATTACCCGCATGGAACCTGGTCGCATCATTACCCGCATGGACCCTGGTCGCATCATTACCCGCATGGAACCTGGTCGCATCATTACCCGCATGGACCCTGGTCGCATCATTACCCGCATGGACCCTGGTCGCATCATTACCCGCATGGACCCTGGTCGCATCATTACCCGCATGGACCCTGGTCGCATCATTACCCCCATGGACCCTGGTCGCATCATTACCCGCATGGACCCTGGTCGCATCATTACCCGCATGGACCCTGGTCGCATCATTACCCGCATGGACCCTGGTCGCATCATTACCCGCATGGACCCTGGTCGCATCATTACCCGCATGGACCCTGGTCGCATCATTACCCGCATGGACCTGGTCGCATCATTACCCGCATGGACCCTGGTCGCATCATTACCCGCATGGACCCTGGTCGCATCATTACCCGCATGGACCCTGGTCGCATCATTACCCGCATGGACCCTGGTCGCATCATTACCCGCATGGACCCTGGTCGCATCATTACCCGCATGGACCCTGGTCGCATCATTACCCGCATGGACCCTGGTCGCATCATTACCCGCATGGACCCTGGTCGCATCATTACCCGCATGGACCCTGGTCGCATCATTACCCGCATGGACCCTGGTCGCATCATTACCCGCATGGACCCTGGTCGCAATCATTACCCGCATGGACCCCCCGGGTCGCATCATTACCCACCCGCATGGACCCTGGTCGGCATCATTACCCGCATGGACCCCTGTTCGCATCATTTACCCGCATGGACCCTGTTTCGCATCATTACCCGCATGGACCCCCTGGTCGCATCATTACCCGCATGGCCCCTGGTTCGCATCATTACCCGCATGGACCCTGGTCGCATCAGTACCCTCATGGACCCTGGTTCGCAATCATTAACCCCATTGACCCTGGTCGCATCAGTACCACCCGCATGGACCCTGGTCGCATCATTACCCGCATGGACCCTGGTCGCAATCTTATACCCGCGTGGACCCTGGTTCGCATCATGCCCGCAGCATTGACCCTGGTCGCATCATTACCCGCATTCTCCGCCTGGTCGCATCATTACTCACATGGACACCTGGTCGCATCATATACCGCCCATGGACCCTGGTTTTTCGATTATTACTCACATGGACCATGGTCGAATTTCATTACCGCCATGGACCCTGGTCGCATCATTACCCGCATGGACCCTGGTCGCCATTCATTACCCGCCTGGGACCCTGGTTCGCATCATTACCCCGCATGGACCCCTGGTCGCATCATTACTCCTATGGACCCTGGTCGCATCATTACCCGCATGGACCCTGGTCGCATCATTACCACCACCCGCAGTGGGACCCCTGGTCGCATCATTACCACCACCCCGCATGGACCCCTGGTCGCATCATTACCATACCCGCACTGGACCCCTGGTTCGCATCATTACCCGCATGGACCCTGGTCGCATCATTACCCGCATGGACCCTGGTCGCATCATTACCCGCATGGACCCTGGTCGCATCATTACCCGCATGGACCCTGGTCGCATCATTACCCCGCAAGGGACCCTGTTCGCATCATTCCCCGCAAGGACCCCTGGTCGCATCATGTACCACCCCCCGCATGGACCCTGGTCGCATAATTACCCGCATGGACCCTGGTCGCATCATTACCCGCGAACTTCGGAACAAGAAGTGAGCGCGGTAACCACTAGTCTACTGAGAGGAATAATTAATCAAATGATCGGTGATTCTCGGGATTTAAGTCACTTTTTAGGATCGGATTTATGTTATTACCGTGATAAAAAAAATATCACCTTTGATTCAAACACAATTTGGTGGTTATCCCACGGTAAAGCGAATGACAAAACACCAAATCCACCTCCTTAAGTTCAACGACAGAAATCCACCTCCAAGTTCCAATCACAACAAGGTGTCCTGAGCTATAAACAAGGTAGAAAAAAAAGCAAAAAAAAAATAACTCTTAAATTGGCGATTCGGTGTTTTATTTTCCCCAAAAAAATAAAATACTGAATCGCCAAAAAGTTTAAAAATACATATTAGGAAAAATAGAAGAAAAACATTTGAAATGGTATGGACACCCCATAAGAATGGAAGACGAGAGAATACCAAAGAAGATCCTTAATTGGAAAGCTAATGGAAGAAGTGGAAGAGGCAGGCCTAGAGAACGATGGATGGATGGATGGATGGATGGATGGATGGATGGAGTGAAGAGAAGTATGGAAGCTAGAGATTTGAAGGAATAAGATGCTTTAGAAAGGTAACTCTGGCGACAAATCACTTTGGCTTGAAGGAGAAACTCTGTATTGTGGAAAATTCCTGTATATAAAAGAATGTATTTTATTTTCTCGTGGCAGTTATTTAATTGTTTCGGACCACAACGGAAACAAAATAATGTAAACTGCAAGTTATTACGGTACATTATTACGTCATTTGACGTAAATGTAAGTAATTTCTACTCGTTTGGGTTTCTATTGTTCTATAAACAATATTTTTTTTCAAATGCCCCAGGTTTGTCTTTCGACATTCCTGGTTTCTCTCCTGGCATGGCGTACTTGTAACCCACTTCTGAGTTTGGGGCGCCTGAAAGGCGGGGTTACGTTGCCCCGATGATATGATGGGTGATGCTGATGATAATGGTGCGCCAGGAGAGTCCCTAATCCTAAGCTTAACCTAAGATGAATATGAATGATGATTGCGATAATATTAAATGCATTAAATTAATGTATCTTATAGGATACATTACCAATATGATTTCAGCTACATGAGAACAGCAACCGACTGTCCTCCTCCCATTGGCGCATTCACAATAATGTTGGTACATATCTGTTCATGGTATAATCAAAAAGAGATATCAATTCCTTGGTAAAAAATTAGATATAAAATGCTTTCAAAAGTGTGTAGTTAGTTTAGAATCGCATCATTTCTGCATAATAAGTTTTGAAAGGGTTTAACATCCGATGCAGAATGTGCAGATGAAGTCTTAGAGAGAATGAAAATTCAGAACAGTGTCGAAAATACGTTAGCGATTGAGGTCGAAGACAAAGGATGGCTTCGTAAGAAAATACCTTTTCAAAGTATTTCATCGGATGATTTACTAGATTTTCCGAAATGACTGTGAGAGAGCTAATATTCTGTTCACCGATTCATACCAGTTTTCACAAGCCATATCATATCTTGCAGAAATGAATGACGAAGCTGGGAACGTAAGTATACAATTCGTCAAAGATAAATCACTCGTTTTGAAACTTCAAGTTCAGTCTCGCCACATATCCAGGAAGATTTATCGCTGCTTCGTTGAATATACCCCTCACAGTATTGGCACAAAAGGAATCATAAGACATTATTGTGAATGCGCCAATGGGAGCAGGACTGTTGGTTGCTGTTCTCATGTAGCTACAATCATATTACCTAGCACAATGAAGATATTTGTCCAAGATTTTACGACCAGCTGCGATGCTGAGTAAGTTGTTCGCAAAGATGAATACAACTGTCATCATCAATGATGATAGCGACGATGATTAAGGGAGGCAGTGAAAATCTTCATCGGCCAGTACCGTAAATGACACAGCACCAAAAATTGATCGAAAGTATAATTATATTGTAAGAAATCTTAATAGAATTGTATTTTTTAAACTATGCTTCACCTCTTCGATCGACTTGGAAAAATTATATGTTGTAGAAAGAGGTCCGATTGTCTAATAGAAAAAAAGTCGTAATTGTTTCTCGTGAGCGAGTGACCGAAAAAAAATCACGAAAAATAAAATAATTTTTTTCAGGTAGTTACGTTCGTGGGATTGAGTTCTCGATTTTTGCTGCGAATCGCCTTGAATATATTTACAACATGTATTTTGTTCATAAAAATCGGTCCAGTAGATCCTAAGAAAAAATCTTCACTAGAAATACTAGTTGTATTTTTATCTTTGTTCCTAGTGAAGCTACAGGGTTGAAATTTGGTGTGAGTTTGTAGCCCATCAGATGCAACGTTTGGCCAAAATTTGGAACTAATACGCGTGGGGGCCGCTCACCCCTAACTTATGGCCTTTAAATTCAAACTGAAGTCAGTTTATATTATTATCATTGTGGTTATAACTGTTTTGGGTACTGCACATTCAATTCACTTTTAACTCTGTGATCCTTATGGGATCCGTATGATTCACATCATCAAATTCTTTGATTTACTTTTTTCTAAAGTTAATTTCTCAGACAATCATATATTTGTATTTTTTTCTCTTAACAAGCGCTTTTCAGTCATAATGTGTATTGACATTTATTTCTAAACAATTCTGTAAAACTGATTTCTGGATTTTTGATGAACCATATAGAGAGATATGTAAAATGTGTGATATATGTTTTTGAACGAACAGTGAACTTGATTACCTTATATTTCAACTCTAATTCAGTAGGCACATTGAAAACATAGGTTCACGATCGCGCGGACATAAGCTCTCCATACATCCCACTTCTGAGCTCAGGTTTTCCAATCATACCCTGTATAATTTACCTCCTCAAATCCTGGTTCATTCTTCTATCTCATTCTTGATGTGCCTCCTAGGTGCTTTCCCTCTGGCTGTCCTACTAGGACTTTCCGTGTCCCTCTTTAATTCCCCATTCGTGCCACGTGTCCTGCACATCGCAGTCTACGAGGCTTAACTCTTCTTTTTTTTACATTTGGCTTCCTATAAAGATCATGTAGGTCCTGTTATGTAGATGTACTCTCCTTCATTCATCTTCTGTTCGTCCCCCTTTGGTACAAATATTTTCCTAAGAACTTTATTCTCAAATACGCGTAATATTCTTACAGTAAGAGCCCATGTTTCGCATCCATAATATGTGGGAAAATAACGGTTTTATATAGCCTATTTTCAGTCTATATTTTTTTGAGAGAAGTTGGGTTGGCAAAAGTCCCTATAATGCGTAATAGCTTGCATTTCCAGAGTTTCCTTACATTTTAAAGCTATTTAAATGTAATTATATAATAGTTTACTTAATTATAGATTTAAAAATTATTTTATTTGCTTTATACTTAAAATGTACTTTAATGTATTAGGTATTTTTTAATTCGTATTAAAATCGAATATAATTATATTTTCAACAATACACACTAACTTTTAACACACACACACACACACACACATATATATATATATATATATATATATTATATAATCTCCAAATGTGTGGGGTACCAATAACTCAACTGGATGAAGAAAACAATTTACTCACCTTCTGTAATCGCTAAAAAATAGGCTTTCCTTCACAACACTAAGAATTTCACCCCTAAAAGTATAACCAGTTTAATATCTTATCCTAAATACGAGGGATTCAAATGTAAAAAAAAAGTATAAAAAGTATACTTTACCTGAACGAAAATATATTATGAATTTTATTATATATAGGCTATTGTTTTGCAACGTTAACTTTCAAGTTACCATTGTCCATAAAACTACTTTGTATTTTTGGCACTTTTAGCGGTCAGAATTAATTTTAACCAGTATGGTTAAATCAGGGGAAAATTCTGGACAAAACTTAACAAGCCTAGCTATAAACGAGTTGAGACATAGCTTACTAAAGTAGTTTAGGTTCAATTAAATTCTTGTCACTAGAACTGTATTACGTGTAGAGTTATTAGCTAGCGTAGGTTAACTGGTTGGTATAAAGTTAATCTCTTCTTCGTGTAAGCAATGAGTTATAGTTTAAGTAATTTGGTTTTTATTTGCATCTTTTAGGTGGCTAAGTGCTGAAAATATAATAAGAGATGTAATACTTGTGCTCAATATCCCGGGGCATTTGTTATGGTGAACTAACTTGTTGCCTGTAACCGCAATGTTACGAAAGTATGGTAAGCAATTTGAGAACTCTATTTTACGCCAACGTATTTCAGCCTCTTCCATGTCTGTTTCATGCTGTATATATGATTATTTAGCAGTACCTAGTAATTACTTTGGTAGTCGTAGCAAGATCTTCATCTGTATTTTCTAGCACTCGAGAGTCTTGTTTTTTCAAGTAATTGCATTTGTCCAATGAACCCGGAGGTACTAAATCAATCAGCTGTAACGTCTCCCTAACTGATCAGGTGGTATGTAATGGTGAGTATGTCGAGCCGTGTTTTTGTGAGCTTGAAGCTATAATTTATGCGATAATCAGAGTCTGAATATCTGCGGGAAAAGCATTTCCTTTACTAACATAGAAGGGCTGTTGGAGGAGAAACAAGTTTTGCCTAATGATAACTAGTATTTGAAATAATAATAATAATAATAATAATAATAATAATAATAATAATAATAATAATAATTATTATTATTATTATTATTATTAATATTATTATCATCATCTTCTTCTTCTTCTTCTTCTTCAAGGTATGGGCCTGTTGGCCCGTTCCGCTCCCCGGCGCACTACAAGCCGCAGGCGCAGGTCGTCCTTCCAACGACGTTTTGGTCTTCCTACATTTCTTCGGCCTAGAGGCCTATAATGAAGCAGCTGTTTTGATAAACGATTATTTGGCATTCTTTGTATATGTTCAAACCAATTATGTTTATTTGTGTGTATTTTCTCGTTTATATTATAAATTTGTAGTTCATCTCTGATATCTTGACTTCTCCTTTGATCTCTTTAGAGATAGACCTGCAACTGATCTGAGAAATCTCATTTCTATTGTCTCAATTTTATTTTTATCAGAGATCGTTAAAGGCCAAGTCTCAGACCCGTATGTTAATGTTGGAACGGCTACTGTTTTGTAAAATTTTAATTGATTAATATTATTATTATTATAAAATTAATAATAATGATAATAACAATAATAATAATAATAATAATAATAATAAAATTAACTCACTGGCACTATCGAACACGTTAGTTCATGGCTGAGCGGACATAAGATCTGCTCACATCCCTATCCTGAGCTAATCTTTTAAATTTATATCCTGTATAATCTACTTCCCTCAAATCATGGTTAATGCTATTCTCTCACCTCATTCTTTGTCTACCAACTGGGCTCTGGTTTTCCTACAAGAAGCTTCCATGTCCCTCTTTCATTCCCCATTCGTGCCACGTATCCTGCTCATCGCAGTCTAAGAGTATAATAATAATAATACTAATACTAATACTACTACTACTACTACTACTACTACTACTAATAATAATAATAATAATAATAATAATAATAATAATAATAATAATAATAATAATCTCTTTAACTTAGTTTAACCTTTACCTTATAAGTATTTTGTGTTCCACCCTACCCGGGCTTTAGATGGACATGACCTGTTAGAGTATTTGAAACTGTGGATCACAAACCATTTTTTTTACCATACAAGGGCATGGAGGGCTTCCCCGAATGAGCGATCAACTCAGTGCTAGGGCTACCTCCGAGACATCACGAACATATAAGACAAGACACGCCTTTCATTCAAACATTCATACTTAATAAAACAAATACGATATAACGATTGTGAATCGGGGACCATTTAAACTTTAACGTCTACTCATATTTATCTACCATTTGAGGACAAACCCCGAAAAAAAAAACCTTACCGTGGAAACTTGTGCTAACCCGGGACCGCCACTAATAGACAGCGACGATGCCACGAATACCATAGCGGTGAACAATGAAAATGATGATGATGATGATGATGATGATAATAATAATAATAATAATAATAATAATAACAATAATAATAATATTAGCAATAACAGTTGAATTTTTATTCCATAAAGATCTTTAACAAAACAGCGTCATATTTCAATTCTGGGTGTGATTGGAACGATACATTTTGGTCAGAAAGCCTTTTAATTCTGACTTGAGGTTCTTCAACGTGTTGCCAATCCACATAAAGCCCCCGACCTGACGTCACTTAAGAATCAAGACTTTTATGACCTGAAAAAATTAATCAATAGCACTTTCTTCTGTAACATGCCACCTGATACCATGGATTTCATATATCAAAATACCCAGACAACATCCTTGAACAACCTGTGATTGGATATCAGCAGAGTTATGTGCCACTCTGTCAGTTAGCTGAAGGAACTAACCAAATGCTCGAGCAGCGCTAACCTAAATGTTTATTGAAAAAAAAACATGATTTGAGATACCAATTTAGTAGTAATTATTCCTTAAACAAAAAACTGAATTTCGAGAGATGAGGGTCTGGTGTATATAAAAGAGATACATATTTTTATGTTGTAGTAAACAGGTTTATGGATCGTTATAAAGTATGTAAGCTTTTTATTTGTTTTTATTTATACGGTCGAAATGTTTATAAACAAAAACTCTTATTTGTTTAAATACAAATTATAAAACAGCCTATGTCGTTAAATTTTATTCGCATATTTATGTGATTTCCAAAGAGTAAATAAATTCAAATTTTGGTGCAATAATAGACCTCATTTTGTAATTACATAATTAAAAACATTATTTATATTACTACAGCAGTCTTGTTTGTACACTGTAGCAAACGTCCTTAGTAAACACTATACTATATTGTTGGATGTTGGTCTGTAGAGTTCAATATGAATAAAGAAAATAAGCTAAAGAGTCAACTTAAAATAATAATAATTAATCTTGCATTGAGGGGCCATTCATTAAGAAAATAGGCTCAATGGTTAATAACCCTCACTGAATTATATTGTTAACATGTTCAGAAATAATGGTTTAATTGAAAATATTCCAAAGAACCCAAAAACAAATTTTCTGAATAAGGCAGATGAAAAATCCATTATCAGGAAAGTAAAAATTAACTCTAGAATGAGTTTACCCGAAATCAAGCAATTATTAAAAAATGTATCAAAAAACAATGTATCCCACCTAATAGTCTGTCGAGTTTTGAGCTATCGAGGTAGAATTCCTAAGAAGATGCCGTTCATAAATAGGGGGAACCAGGAAGCAAGACTGAACTTTGCCATGAAGCGTAAGGACAAGAGCCAGAGGTTCAGGAACAACGTGATTCGGTAGGATGGAACGAAAATAAACATTTTCGGATCCGATTGGGTAACCTGGGTATGGAGAAAGAACAACAATGCCTATTAAAGTGCTAGTACTCTTCCTATAGTTAAATGCGTAGGAGGTTACATTATTCTTTGAAGCTTTATGTCCTCAAAGAGAGTTCAAAAGCTATCCACTTTATCGATGGAACTATGGACCAGTGGGTCTGTAATGACATTGTGAAAAAATAGTGTTAAACAAAGTTCTGAGAAAATGGGCATGTTCAGATCTTATGCGTTTCAGCTAGACAACGCTCCGAACCATACTGCTAACATAAATAAACGGTAGTTTATCTGGGACGTCCCAAGTAGCTAAAAACCCCTGCCGAATCTCCGGATTGGGCACTTGTGAGAAATTCTAAGAAGAAAGTTTATCAACGGAATGTTTTATTTATTTATTTTCTGAAGAGTGCTTTTTGGAAGAATCGGAATAAATTACAACAAAAACATGTTTCAAATTAGCACAAACAATGTGAGAAAGGTGTATATCTCTTATTAAGGTCTAGGGACATTCCACAAAGTACTAAGTATTTCGGTTCTGCAAATAAATTCCTAATTACGTATTAATTTACTTCAACTGCAAAAAAAAAAGTTGCACAAAATACTACATGATTTGTTTTCTAATTAATTCTGTTGTTGTTTGAAAGTTTGTAAATTACATCTCTAGTTTATGTTTTTGTTAAATTAATGAATACTTAGTAAAAAAATACAAAAAAATATATTAAGTATAAACCTATTATTTTTATTATAATCCGACTGTACAAATATAAAGGTATATAATACTGCAAATATTGCTGTGTGTGGTTTGTTAGATGTGAGCACACTACTTTAAAATATTTCAGATATTATCAGGGATAATAAAACGATTATAATATTCAAATAAATAACAGTTTAAAATGTTGGTAAACATTTCCTTGAAGCCAAATATATTAGTTTAAAATATATATACTTATAATATTTTCTAAATACTTCATCTAATTTCGAAATAACCTAAAATTTAAAAAAAAGAATATATAACGAAATCTTTTGCACAACATTCAGTACATATTAATTGAAATAAAATTAGTTTTTGAACCAACATCTGAAAAAGCGGCAAGCTGCCAAAGAGGTGGAGTTCCAAACAAGCAGCAATCAGAAGACATAAGCCATACATTAGTCCAGTTGTTAATTAGCAGAATCCTCCATTAAAAACTCGTGCTCTTCCAAATTTTATACATGTAGTCAATATCTTTTCGCCTACGCATAAATTTGTCTTGCATGTGAAATTGAATTGATATGAAACGAATGAGGTGCAAGTAGGTGTGTTTATGACACGTCGTATATATGTGTAGGTGAAAAGAATGTGTCCCTTTATATTTTTACAACATGAGGACAATGCTTTGTGTTTTAATATCATACACCTTAACTATCCACATATATAACAGGTTACAATATTTTTTAGTCAGCAATATTGCACTTTATTCTAGTATCAAAGAATGCAAAAGCTTTTACAATTTTCTTCTCATGTAACAAATCTAGCAGAAATGAATAATTAATAAAATAAAGTAACATTTCATTTGAGCTTTCATTCCTGTAATTTTTTTTAGTATTAACGACAATTAGTTATAATATTTTTAAACTTTTAGATAAAATAAAATAATCTAGAAAAAACTGGAAAGAGCATATTCAAAGAATGAAAGATGATCGGATTCCAAAAATTATACTTAATTACAAACTAAGAGGAGACAGGGATATTGGCAGACCGAAAATGAGATGGATTCAACTTTTTGAATGAGAATCTATGAGACCGGAACAAGCCACATGGACTTAATCCGTGATTGTTGATGATGGTGATGATGATAGTTATAATGTTTTATAGTAATATTTTTACAAACATAAGGGGTACATAATAATAATAATAATAATAATAATAATAATAATAATAATAATAATAATAATAATAATAATAATAATATAGGAAGCAAGATATAATGAGAAGAGTTAAGTCACATTGACTGCGATGGGCAGGACATGTGACACGAATGGGGAATGAAAGACCTGCATGGAAGCTTCTTGTAGGAAAACCAGAAGGAAAACGCCAAGTTGATATACCAAGAATGAAGTGAGAGAATAAGATTAACTATGATTTGAGGGAAGTAGATTATACGGGGATGATTAAAAAACATTCGCTCAGGATAGGGATGTATGGAGGGCTTATGGCCGCGCGGACATGAACCTACGGGTTCGATAGTACCAGTGAGTTAGTTAGTCAATTAATAATAATAATTTTAGATTGCTAGAGAAAAATAGTCCACCGCTGTGGTCTCGAGGTAGCGTGCTGCCTTGTCACCCAGCGGGCCCGGGTTCGATCCCCGGTCTGGGCAGTTTTTCTGGGTGAGGTTTTTATCGGGGTTTTTCCTCACCTGTAAGACAAATGTCAGGAAAACTTTAAGGCCCAAACGGTCCCCGAAATCACATGGCCATCATCTCCATCATCATCATCCTTATCATTATCATCATCACCATCATCCTTCACCGGTGTGGAAAGCAAGGGGATGGCTACCACACCTACACAATTCCCTAGTAAAGCTGCAAGCATAGCATGAAAATGCTATGATTGCAGTGAAGGACCTGCCTTCGGGCAGAATTACTATGGATGGAGAGAAAAGTAGTATAAGCTAAACCATTTTACAGAAGACACTATTCATCATGTTTACACAAATCTTAGGGAGAAGGTACTTTTTTCACAGTGCAAAGTGAAATAGTAGACTTATGCCACAAGAGTAGATGATAGAACTCCTCCTACCATAGAGGTAGCATAAGAATCAACACAGTGTATATCAGCTAACTGTACCTACTATAAAAACAAACAAAAACTACAGAAAATTTATGTCACATGACTAACAATAGCTGCCAGAACTATACCAAAATATCTGCCACAGTACTGGTGTGCAATTAGTGTTCCAAAACATTGGCTATATAACTTAGCTATAGCCTCACTCAGTTATTCAATGTTTTATATATATATATATATATATATATATACATGAAGTACGTTTTTATGTATTTTTTCATTCCAATATTAAGCTTTATATTCCTTATAAAAAAACTCCTGGTGCGAAAGGCCTAGAAAACCCTTAGCGAAATCAGTCGCTGCTGGCCTCACATCCACATGTGTCAATCAGAGAGGTAGATGACCATCCAGCCTCTGTAGGATGACATGTGGTCAGCATATCGTGTCCACCAGCCGTTATAGCTGGTTTTCTCAACCTGGAGCCGCTACTTACTGAAGCTACCCAAATGCCTCACGATGTGGGTGGGCACAGGTCCCATACTGGGAAATACTATGAGAAAATTTCTTTCCCCATGGAGACTCGAACCAAGGCAAGTCCCGTAGCTCTGTGCCAAGGCTTCCTGCCTTAACCACTCGGCTACGGCGCATATTCCTTATTACATTTTTATACCTATTTTATGTATATTAAGATATTTTCTTATGTCCTGTTAAACTTTGAAATGACAACCATAAAATTCAAGGGAATCAATAAATTTCATTTTGGCCATTTTCTTACCTGGGCCTAAACTATTTTAGCGGACTTTGATGGAATAAAGCTATTGAGGTTATTCTCGTGAAAATATTTCTATTTTTTATATATCTACACCGATTCTACGATGTAGATACATACATGCATACATATATACATAGTGTTCTGCTCTATATGTGTGTGTGTGTGTCTGTGTGTGGGAAAGAGAGAGAGAGAGAGAGAGAGAGAGAGAGAGAGAGAGAGAGAGAGAGAGAGAGAGAGAGAGAGAGAGAGTTTATTGGCTTTAAATTTGGTTTCTTTTCGAAATCGAACTCGGCATGTAGTAATAAATTAAAACATAAATTCGATTTCGTCAACTAGCAAAATCGGAATGGGGGTTAACCTGAAGCGAAAATTTAAAAATCACTCTAGCAGCAGCAATTTAATATTTTTCGCTTCAAAACTCAATAAATGATAGTTATTAAATGAAATAAGAAAGAGTTATTATCGAAAATTCAGTGAAATACTACTATTGAAAGTGAAGGTTTCCTGAAACCGGAAATTAAAAAAATCGCTCTAGAAGCAAAGTTTATTTTCTCGCGGTTTACATATAGCTGTTTAATTAACGAAACAATGTATATATTCCGCAAACCAGCAAAATTCGAATTGCTGAGGAATTCACTTAGTTTATTCAATTACAGCCTGAGAGACTTCTTCTCTAGCATAATTGAATTATTATTATTATTATTATTATTATTATTATTTTTATTATTATTATATAAATTTTATAGTAAATCATATTTTAGCATTCTCTCCACATTTTTAGTCATTATATATATATATATATATATATATATATATATATGGATAATTAATAAAAATTAGTGACTCAATCAAAATACCTAGGAAAAATATTTACAAACAAGAATGAGCTGTACAAAGAAATTAAACATAGGTAAAATTCTGGAAATGCATGCTATTTTTATGTGTCGTATAGCTACGTTTGAATTGTGCGGACGCGCGCGAAAATCTCGAGTTTGAGGGTCCGCACAAACAGGCCGAAGTGTCTGGAGAGTGTTCCCAGACGTTTCCACCACAATCTCATTCCTTCTTTTGGAAAAGATCGGTGGCCAAAGGCTTCTAGGCTTCGAAATATCTCGAAGCTGTTTCTAGAAGTTTCCTCGCGCCTATAATACATTTTTTGCGTTTTTGCCTACCTTGTATATAATTGAGGACATCTTGTAATGACTTGGAACTTAATGAGGTGGATCTCTTATGTTTTCATTTCGGTTTGAATGTGATTGCATATGTGTGCCTTCCTGTTATTTTCATAGAGATGTTTAACTCATTGTCAATATATTTTTTTCCTTCAAAGAAAATTATGTTTCCTAAATAGTTGAAAATTATAATTAGTAGTACTAATTATTATGTAATTACTGTTATTACTGCAATTACCATTATTATTATTATTATTATTATTTATAATTATTATTGCCATTGCTGTTATTATTACAATTATTATTTTATATAATTGCAATAATAATAATAATAAAAAAATTATTATTATTATTATTATTATTATTATTATTATTATTATTATTATTATTAGTAGTAGTAGTAGTAGTAGTAGTAGTAGTAGTAGTAGTAGTAGTAGTAGTAGTAGTAAGATGTTCTAAATTAGAAAAAATAAGAAATAATGTCATACGAGAAAAATGAATATTAGATATTCAATAGTAGATTGTATAAGATATAAGCAATTAAATTGGTATGGGCATGAGCGACGAATGCAAGAAGAAAGGCTACTCAGAAAAATGTCCACCTGGAAGAAGAACGAAAGGATGACCACGAAACTAGTGGATGCAATAAATAAGAAATGGAATGAGAACAAGAGGACTGAAGGGCATAGAGTGGATGGACAGAGACGAGTGGAGAAATAAAATAAACTTTAGGCACAGAAAGATATGCAAAGATTAAAAATCTGTAAATAAATAAATAAATAAATTATTATTATTATTATTATCATTATCATTATCATTATTATTATTATTATTATTATTAATATATTACATTATTATCTTTTAAATTTATCTTGATTAAAGAACAGCGTTTTAAATACTAAAAATGAAGATTGTAGCACACTTCATAAGAACTGACATAAATAATAAATATAATACAGTTACACATCTACCAACGCTCTCATCCTCTCTTCCCTTATCTGTCATGACAATTCATCTCCATCCATTTGTTTCGTCACATTTCGCCTCATCTCATGTTAGGTAACAAAAATAGTCTGATTTATCAAATAACTGGTGTTTAGAATAATGATTGTGGTGATCCAATGGGGCACACTCATATACTTCCTCATGACTCCGAGCCTGTTTGTTGATTTAGGACAGAATAGGGCCAAATGTAGGGTTGCAATCCATCCTCGAGGCCGTAGGCCCATCCCAAGTAAATGACGGTATGATTCATATGTGTGAATGCTTGATGTATGTGTGGGACCAGGAACACTGAATAAACTGCATATCATCAAAGAGTAGATTATATCTCATTCATTCGATAAAGTAAAGATGGTTAATTCAATGAACCAAAAATAAGATTGCCATGCTAAGATCTTAAAACCCGAAACCATCTTTACTAACCTAATCCTCTCTAATAGTAAAGTAAAGATAAAATCTAAATAAGTTTCTCAATGCCCATGATTATTACCCGTTTAAGGAGTAAGGGCAGTTGTTGACGGATGGTGCTACAGTCGTGTTTATGCAGGAATAGAACACGTGACACTGCTATCTATTAAGTGCAGAGGGGAATGGGACATGGGACGCTGACATTACAGGTCTAGTAGAAAGTTTGTTAGCGGTGTACATTTCAATATGTAAATTAGCGTCCTGTGTTGTGGATTAATCACTTTTCTTGGAGACTTTTAGGCATCTCCATACTTATACAATACAAACGTAGGTCTATAATACAATTTGTTGTATCGACACGAAATCGCTGTTCAAGAACGAACGATGTAGTTACAAGTGCTATTGAAAGGCAACTGTTATTCTTTGTTCAGTGTACACTGCCTTATATGACGTTACATGTAGCAACAAACAGTGCTTCGCGATGCGTCCGCCAGCAAAGATACTTTGAATGATTATCATTGTTATTTATTATTATTATTATTATTATTATTATTATTATTATTATTATTATTTAATATCCGAATTTTAAACCCTATTTCACCTAAGGTACATTAGGATTATAGTTTGTTACAAAGTTGTGAGTCATTATATAATTTTATCTGAAATTAAAGTTTTTTATGAACTTTATTTATAAAAACATTAAAAAGTGTGTAATTCTTTTCTGTCATAGGCACTTCTGTAATGGGTGCCCCACTTAAACAGGCGGTGTTATTTGGTAGACATGAGATTTAGAATATTTCGTTCCAGAATAAAGGGCAATCAAATATAATATAAGATAAAAGTTAATTTTATATACACCATTTTAACGAGTTGAGGACGACGGCATCTACCAAAAAGCACATTTTAATTTTTAACTTTTATCTTATGACTATTCACCTCAACGGAATTTGATGTGAATTTTATTAGTGTTGACAGATTAATATGTTTTCAACGCTTTGGTTCCTAATGCCACAATTACAGTTTGCATTTACCCTGATATTAAATCTCTGGAGGTATTGGCCAAATTTACCGTACCCAGTGTGGAATTTTGTTAGTATAAAATTTGGAACGTGTTTACATTTTATTCTGTCTAGATACTTGGAAAGAACAGTTTTCTTGTTACCATGGTACCACTGAGCCACACGTTGTTCCATCTTGCAATTATATATTTCTTCATTTACGACTTCTGGAAATAAATATGGCAGAGATCATATGCATGCTGTGAATTAGTATCTGATGCAGATTTGGCTAAAAGTCTGCAAGTTTGTTTCCTGATATCCCGCAAAGCCCACGTATGCATGATGGATAATGCTTACTATAGGTTGTGGCTTAATATTATTCTTCATTTCGCATGCTGCGTTTCTGTCAAGAAAGAAATCATTTTATTTTTAAATAACATCATAGGCCCTACTATCTTGTTCCTACCTTAAATTTTATGACAAAAAATCTTGACAGAATCTGTATAATTGAAGAAAAATATGAAAAAGGTAGAACATGAGAAAGCGAATCTCGTTTATAACAATATGTATGTCTATTAATGTTAACTCTTGCTTAGTTCTCGAAAGAATAAAACTATATAACACTCGAACACGTAACGAGCTGGAGTAGTTGAAACACTTCCTTCCAATTAGAGCTAATGGGTTTAACAAACAGAGGATCTGTCAGTAAATTAACTCCACAAAAGAACATTCTTCAGATTCGGAATCCATGACTTTAAATTACGCCCCGGAAGATTTGCCCCTTGGATTTTTCTATTCTAAATATCCATCGACCCCGGCCGCATTTGAACCCACGACCGTCGGGACGAGAGACAAGACTCTTTTGAAACATAATCTAAATCTCCTAGGTTCTTGAGATTAGATTTCAGATTCTAATATTTCGAGTTAAGGTGTAAATTTGTACTAAAATAAATTCTTGGAACTTGTTAATATCTTTAGAGGCCTCACTAAATATTTACAGTTAAATTTATTTTTTATATTTAAAAGAAATAACGAGTTATATTACTTCATTTATCTTACAATTACTTATATTTATTGTTTATTTATTTTACGGTTTAAAGTTAGAGTTCATGTTTCTTGTCTCTCGTCCCGACGGTCGTGGGTTCAAATCCGGCCGGGGTCGATGGATATTTAGAATAGAAAAATCCAAGGGGCAAATCTTCCGGGGCGTAATTTAAAGTCATGGATTCCGAATCTGAAGATTTTCAGCCTCGTAAAAGACACTCAAGCCTAAAAAAAAGACTTTGAGCAAATTTTAACCGATCTTCCACCATTCAAATAATGTCACTTTGAGGCGATGCGTTAACCACATGTCACTCGTTGATATCTGTAGGAAAATAATCATAACTGAATTAATCTTGTTAAGAAACTTCCCACTAGGGGAGCATCCATGCGCCAATCAATCAATCAATCAATTAATAAATATTCAAAATGGATGTACTAAAACTAGATTGAGGTTTTTAGATGACCGACAGATATTCTCCTATATATATATATATATATATATATATATATATATATATATCAATACAAGTTAAATTGGCAGGGTAGATAATTTCTGATTGATTTTGTCTATATTTCTCCTGTTACATCGAGCGAAATAGGCCTATCCACAGACCACACCTGGATTACGTAATAACTAATTGTTTTTATTATAATGTTATTTCTGTAGTACAATTTTCATATTGCGGTGTTTTTTAAATATGTATTACTCACACTAAGGTACTGTAACCTATTATTAAGTATTTTCCTACTTTAACAAGGTAGAAAATCGCAGAAGTCTTTCAAAACACACGTAAAAATAGTATATTGCGATACTAGTGTGGTAAACACTTGATACGGACCGAGGAAAAGTTAAAAAAAAAAAAACGAGGCGCTTGCCCCGAATTCGTTTAAATTTCCGAGATTGCGCTATGTGTTTATCACATGAGTATCGCATACTATTTTTTGCGTTATGTTTATTTTAGTAATTAAGATATTAGATAAAATACCAATAAATATAACAGATGATAAATGTTTGATTTCAGAAAGTGAATCGGCTATATGTGTTGCTATCGAGAAATAATAAGTATTGTTGGTCATGTCGCCATCTTCCTATTTGTTAAAACTGTAAAACTAATTTGAATTGGGATTTATTTCTGATTATGAATAAAGTTTTAGATGTGTGCAGCGATGATTAAACAGGCGTGCAAAGCTGGATGTGATGAATTAGCATCGAAATTAATACAAATTGCAGTATCACTATCAATATTTCAAAATAAACGTTTTTACTTGTCGCACTGGTGCTTTTGGTCATTTTTAAAGTATTGAGATTTCTTTTGTTTTCATAGCAACCAAGATTGTATGCGTGAATATCAATTTATGATGCACTTCAACAATAACAGTAAGTATATTAGTTACATAGTGCAAGAAAGGATTACGTGAAAAAAAAAGTACAAGAGTTCAGCCGTGATCGAAACATAGCAGAATCTAATATATTAACTATACGAAATAATTATTTTGAAATGTGAAACAAATAAAAAATCTATATCAAAATTATACACATGACTGTATCGACTTAAAGGACGGAATTCTGTTAGTATTCAGTTCATTGTGTTCTGACGCCGGGGTTCATGTGTAGGAATAAATATTGATATTTCTAAAATGATAATCTTGCCTGTCGTTCTCTATGGTGCGATACATCCTCTTACATTAAAAATAGAAAAGAAACTAAATATTTTCGAAAATAGGAGTCTAGACGAATATTCTCTTCCATAACAAATGAATATGGAAAATGGATGATGCTTTACAATGAAGAGCTCAATAATTTATATCATTGCCGGGTTATTAAGCACTCATGGTTGACAATAAAAATACTAACACACTGGCACTATCGAACGCTTAAGTTCAAGCCCGTGCGGACGTAAGCTCTCCATACATCCCTATCCTGAGCTAATGTTTTCCAATTATCTCCTGTATAACCTACAATCCTCAAATCATGGTTAATGTTATTCTCCCACATCATTCTTGGTTTACCAACTGGGCGTTTTCCCTCTGGTTTATATATATATATATATATAATATATATAGATATTATAAATATATTTTTGACATTTGGCAATGAAGGCAAATATGATATGAAAAGAAAAATGAATGCTTGAGTCGGGATTCGAACTCGAGTCTCTAAAGTTGGAACAATTTCAGCTACCTCTTGTGTGAATTGAGAATACTACATGTATAAGAAAATTGTATGCTTGTATTGGAATTCTTGAGTAGCTCAGTTGGTTAGAGCGCTAAAGGTACAGACTTTAGAGACTCGAGTTCGAATCCCGACTCAAGCATTCATTTTTCTTTTCATATCATATATATATATATATTTATATATATTCATCCATATTAATTCTCCCGAGGGTAGATGTTTCACTGCAATCATAGCATTTATGTTTTACAGCTTTCTTACGAAATTATATGTGTGATAGCTTCCCGTTGCTTTCCACACCGGTGAAGGATGATGATAATGATAAAGGATGATGGTGATGGCCGGAAGATTTTCGCGAACCGTTTGACCCTAAGCTTCCTGACATTTGTCTTACAGGTGAGGAAAAACCCCGAAAAAAACCTCAACCAGGAGCCTGTCCCGACCGGGGATAGAACCCAGGTCCACTGCGTGACAAGGCAGCACACTACCTCGAGACCACAGCAGTGGCGATATATATATATATATATATATATATATATTATATATATATATATATATATACACATAATACCATTAATTCTTAATAATTCTACATAACTAAGTTAATGTATAATGTAATATTGTATTGATATCTAATTGTAATATTATTGTGTTTTCTTTTTTGTTTTTGTTTTGTTTTTTTTTTTGGTTTTTTAAACATCAACGTATTGTAACGGACTGTCAACAGCACGTACGGCTTACTGCCCGTGCGATCCATATTTGTAAATAACATTGTATGTATCTTACTTTTAGTTTAATAAAGTCCTTATGTATTAAATAAATATAAGACACGTATAATTCTAAAACATTTAGACGTATAATACATCCGCTGCATAGGATTTCTGGCCGTTTATACTTAGGCCTACATATTCTGTCATTAAACATGTACGTATTAAAATCAAATCAGGGATGTCTAGACGGGTTAAAATTACTAAATTAATTCCAAATAAAAGAGTAAGTATTGGCATGTACTGTATTCTATTTTATTTTATGACTGCTGTGCAAATGGAATATAGTGCTCTTTCTCACACCTTCATATATTTGCTAGCCTGAAGTTACATTACTGGAGATAATAGCAGTACTGAACATGATGTAGTGTTTGCTCCAGTAGTTAAATTGTCAAGCTGCACCTCCCCAGTCGTGACTGGATCTCAGACATACATTACCTGACGTGACTGACTCAATATGGACGCATTAGCAGAACTTTGTCAGTTGTATACTAACAGATCCGAGATATTGAATGACATGTACCAAGACAACTTGCATGTTCATTTAATGAATGATTCAAGGGTTGGTTTGTACTGAATTTAGAATATCACACACATTGTGAGATGTTAGAGTCTAGATTGTATAGAGAATGACAAGAAAAATAGCATATATAACACCCTTAAAAATATTTTGCCATTACATTTTTTTACAGGCCCAACTACCAAACTAAAACCTTATTCTGTATCTTATGGATCACATAGTTCTATGTTCAATAAAAAAAAAATTTATTAAATCTCCAAAAATATTTTGAAACTCTATTACGCCACAAAGGCGTGATAGGGTTGTAGCTTACTGTAACAATATTATACTATATATTATCATCATTAACAACAAGGATTAAGCCCAATGGCCTCTTCCGATCTCATTATAGGTCAAATTAGTCCTTCCATCTCTTCAATGGTCTTCCCAACATTCTCCTCCCTTTTGGTTTATAATTATACATTCTTCTTGGAATGCGCTGTTCATTCATTCGTAATACGTGCTGAAGATAATAATTTTGATAATATTTTATTCTTTCACAGAGATTAAATATATTAAGTTTTGCTCTTATATCTTCGTTTTTCTTTTTATCGGTCCTTTGGTATCCAGCTATTGCTCTCAACATCTTCATTTCAGCAGCCTCTATTTGTTTACTATCCGTCTTTGTTAATGTCCAGGTTTCACATCCATAGATAAGAGATGGAAATGTTATAATAATAAAAATTTTACCCGATGTTTTAGTCGTCAACAAATTAAAATTAATTAAATAAGTGAAGGCTTTTCAAAACATCTTATTCTATCTCCAGCACCCGGGTAGATACTAACTCATTTTCTAAGAGCCTATTGTACAGAGCATTGAGATGACTGGGCGTGTTCTCGTTTAGCAGGATTTTGTTTCTTACCTCTCTCAGTATTTTCGTTTCTTCCAGAATGTTTAATTGTTGATTATTACACTCTCTGTGTAAACAATCGTGTTAAACTGATTACCTACATTTATGATGTGTTTTGCAAATCTTTGATTTCCCTCGTTAAATTTAAAGTCTCTGATATGCTCATTGTATCTTATAATACATTTTCTTGGATTTTGCTGATGTAAAATTTATCGCAACTATTGCATTTTATTTATTCAATTTATTTATTTTCAAATTTATTGTTATCTTCTATTTTGTTGGAGACATTATTTAATATATAGTTTGTTTATTGTATGTTCAATGTCTCATTCAGTAAGGACCCACATTGAGCCTAATCCTCAGAGCAAATTTATTCCAATTCACATTTCCGATATAGGGTAAAGTAACTAATTATGAGACGGTTTCTTAATATTAGACCCTAGACTAACCCAACAAATAAGTGTTGCCAAATGCATACAATGCTAGGAACCGTCGCTAAATAATTATTTTCTAAGAATGAACCTATAAACAATTTCAATTTCCCTTGTAATATAGTAAATTTCAGAGTTATAAATTTAAAAAATCAATTTTCAGCTAATCCATTTTTGGATATTCATACCACTTTTTAAAAATATATTTTACGTTTTTTATTAGTGAAGCATGGACACTAAAAAAGACAACATGAAAGCAGAATAACGGCTTGTGAAATGAGATTCATGTGCAGAATAGCGGGTTACACCAGATGGGATCGGAAAAGGAACACCGATATCTTAAAAGAATTGAAGACTACGTCAATTTTGGAATATATTAAACATTACCAACTAAATTGGAAACACCATCTTGAAAGAATGAGTTCAAACCGGATCCCTAAAGCCGTTTATAATTATATACCAAGAGGACGAATATCTCTGGGCCGTCCTATGAAACGCTGGAAGGAAAATTTTCTATAGAATCGTAACAGACCTTGGCCTAACTCTTGGAAGGAAGAAGACTTTTTTATTATTCTAGGAATGAGTTTTCACTTAGAATATAAAAGTGCACAAAAATGGAAGAATGCTATAAAATGAAGCAGCTATTTACATAAATAAAAATTCAATTAAAGGTCTTTCTGCTGTCCAAATAAATGTCTAATAATAATAATAATAATAAAATAATAATAATAATAATAAAATAATAATAATAAAATAATAATAATAAAATAATAATAATAAAATAATAATAATAAAATAATAATAATAATAATAATAATAAAATAATAATAATAATAATAATTTATTAAGTAAGACCATCACATATTGTCCTCCACTTATGTTGAAAAAGGAATAGTCTAAAATACTGCAGACAGAGCAACAAGTGTTTCATATAATGATATTTGCTGGACATAAATTTGTATTATCTCGTAATACTCTCCACATATCACGTTAATAAGCCCATGATTCTCTCTACTATCTTCATGAACACCTATTGACTTCTAATATCATGATTTAAATGGTTTGATGGTAATTTTCGTTCTGGATTACAGTACACTATTGAGAATTAACCGATGTGAATTGTAATGAATGATGCAATTTCCATGCCATGACTTCACTTAATGAGCTTCCAATATATGATTTATTGCTATTTGTGACAGTTTCTCCCTTTCTATCCCTCCCTTTAACTCTTTTATAAACTATTATTGACAATGAAAACCTTAACTTAGCAATATCGTTTTTGGAACAAAACACTCTCGTGTTAAAATCTAAGAGAGTAGTATTAGATCTAGAGTCTAGTACATAAGAACTGTGAGAATTGCGGAGACGTTAGGGATTAGTCAGTGTTTATTTAACGGCGCTCTTCTACAATTCAGGTCATCTGCGTCACATTACAAATCTGGGCGTGAAATCATCAATGCATGTTCTGCTGAGCTCTTTCATTTCACGCTTCATGTTCTTTTACGAGCGTGAGACACAAGTGTTTAATTATCATAAGTAATGCCACGAGTGATTTCCAATCTATCTAGAGGATTTGGAAATCAATAGTGGCATTTGTTAGGACTATTTAACCAATAAAATTAAACTGTTTACTCACAAATCATTATTTAAATAAGGGCCTAGTTATTTTAAAATATTTATATACGGTATTTAATGTAAACAGCGATGTTCGAAAACAAATAAGAAATGTTTGGTTATGTTTCATTTGTTCATCACTGCAACGTGATCATACTATTTATTGCCAAATATAATCGCAATATTGTAAGAATGCATCCTAGAGAAGAAAAAATGACGCATCAAACCGTATATTATAACCAACATTATAGGTTTTTTCAGGAAACAACTCAGTAAAATCAGTATTTAAAAACACAATTATTGAACACACAATTATCAAATTTTAGGTCGAATGAATCTGTTCATTATTTGCTATATTCAAGGTATTTGTTAGAGAGTCAGTCACTGCAAAATAATGCTCTGGCATGTTCAGAATATTAAAAAAGAACTTTCTTTATTTTGGTAATAAAAATTCGATAATTATCGAGGTGAAACACGACTGTGATTGGTTGTAAAATAAAATTTATTGCAACGTGATTGGTCATTGACTCCCATTTGGGGCATTAGATAAATAGTCTTCGAAAGCAAGTCATAATCATTTTTACACCCTTAAAACCCCAATAGGATTTGAACGTTGGAAACAAGGGAGACCATTGTTATCATGTAATCAGTTTTACACCAGGATAATGATTAAGATAATTGTATTTGGGAAGTTTACAGTTTAAAACAGCACCAAGAAGTTTATTATGATTTTCGTCGAGATAAACATAGCATTAGATTTTCATGACCGATACCAATTTCAATTTCATCATTAATAAATCCATTGTTTACCAAACATTAAAATCATTGAACATAATATAATTCTACAAATAAACTCATTATTATTACACACAAGAACATTTGGAAATTACTTCACAGTCCTAGATACATTACCTTTATATTCAAATTTAGCCTAATAAATTTAGAACCTGATTAACATTTGTTATGTTTTTTTAGTAATCAAGGAAAATTGAATTATAAAATAAATCTTACTCCTATTATCACTTCATTAAATTCTATAATCAATAAGATTGTTTACAATAAGTCTATCAATGTACAAGAGCAATTTCACAAAAGAAAAAAACAATTTTACCATTCATATATATATGTAACGAAAGACGATAGACATGAGATGACATAACTTTTAATATAATGTTGAGTGATTCCGGGTTATGTGGCCGTGGTCCATAGTTGGTGTTGATACCAGACGTTTCGCCCTCAACTGCGGAGGGCATCTTCAGTGGCGAGTGCTTCTAGGCGTGTTTCCTGGTCGGAAGATCTACTTCTAAGTAGTTGAGGGCGAAACGTCTGGTATCAACACCAACTATGGACCACGGCCACATAACCCGGAATCACTCAACATTATGATTACCGGCCGTGAAAGCCTGCATTCAACTATAACTTTTAATATGTCTATACAAAGGAATTTAAATAAAGATTAACACCGAAAGATATGTTTCACATAACAAAAATAAATAAAGTATTATTATTATTATTATTATTATTATTTTAATAATATAATGACTATAGTACTTTAAATTTTCTCCAACAACAGATTTATTGATTTACCATAGACTTTTTACAAATAACAAATTAATTGCATTCTCTTGAAGGAGTAGACAATCTTGTTGAGAGGAGATTCAACAAAACTATATATATATATATATATGTGTGTGTGTGTGTGTGTGTGTGTGTGTGTGCCCGTGTATATGTGTGTTATATATTTTCGCTGATATAAGTATGATTAAGAAAGGTTTCTTGGGGTTTTCTGCGTCAAGGTTTAAAGGTTGCCTCCGGCCACTGATTCCGATGGCTAGATTGCTAGCTACGTTCCAATTGCTTCAGATGTGTATTGCTGATGGTATATAAGACCTATTACAGTAACTCGAACCTACCATTCCTTGATAATGGCATGTAGGATCATGTCAAAATGTCGGAATCAGAGACCAGAGGCCAACCTTGAATCCTTGATGCGGAAAACCCAAGAAACCTTTCTTAATCATATATAGCCTATATATATATATATATATAATGTCCCGGACGGGGTCGATGGGATTTTAGGAAGAAAAAATCCAAAGAGACAGACAAGTCCTCCTGGAGGGACTTTAAGCTGATGGTCCCGATTCTCAAGATTTTCAAGCTCGTAAAAGAACCGCAAGCCTAACCAAAATGAGCTCTGTGCAAGTACGAGTACGAGTAATACTTTCTTACTTAATAGACGTCTCATTGAGGCAATGTGCCAACCATATGTCACTTGTTGACATCTGTAGGCAAATAAGTATAACTAAATTAGCCTGATTAAGAAACTTCGACTAGGGAGCACCCATGTCCCCTCGCGAGACATATGAGGTGTATAATATATATATATATATATATATATATATATATATGTGTGTGTGTGTGTGTTTGTGCTCGCGCGTGCATTAAGTAATTAATAAATTAGGAATACAAAAACCATACTATACGTACACAAATAACATGATAGTGTTTCGTTAGTAATAATAATAATAATATTATTACTTACTTACTTACTCACTGGCACTATCGAACCCGTAGGTTCATGGCCGCACGGACATGAGCTCTCCATACATCCCTATCCTGAGCTAATGCTTTCAAATCATTCCCTGTATAATCTACTTCCCTCAAATCATAGTTAATGTTGTTCTCCCACCTCATTCTTGGTCTACCAACTGGGCGTTTTCCTTCTGGCTTTCCTACAAGAAGTTTCCATGCACGTCTTTCATTCCCCATACGCGCAACATGTCCTGCCCATCGCAGTCTACGGGACTTAACTGTTCTTATTATATCTGGCTTCGTATAAAGACCATGTAGTTCATTGTTATGTAGTCTTCTCCATTCACCTGTCTCTTCATCTCTCTTTGGTCCAAAAGTTTTCCTAAGAACTTTATTCTCAAATACTCGTAATCTCCTTTCCTCCCTTAAAGTAAGAGTCCATGTTTCGCACCCATATAATATAACTGGTAGAATAATAGTTTTATATATTTTCAGCTTAATGTTTTTTGAAAGGAGTTGGGACATCAAAAGTCTCTGCAATGCATAATAGCATGCATTTTCAGAATTGAGCCTATGTTTAATTTCTTTGTGCATCTCATTCCTATTTGTGATTATTGTTCCTAGGTATTTGAATTCAGCCAAATCTTCAAAATTTCCCTCATTTGTCATTAGGTGTCCATTTCCATTATATACTGAATTTCTACGAGTGACCATATATTTAGTTTTACTGATATTTACTTCCAGTCCTAATTTCTTAGTGTTACTCAATAGTGTGTGCGTGTTGGCCTTTAGTATCTCCTCGCTATCTGCCAGTAATACTACATCATCAGCATAAACTAACAGCTTATTAATACCATTGAGTTGTAAGCCTTCCTCATTCTCTAAAGATTTAATGGCATGCTCTAGTACAAAATTAAATAGTAGAGGAGATAGTGCATCTCCTTGCTTCAAACCATTCTGGATTTCAAAAGTGTCTGAAAAGTGTTTGCTTACACGCACCCTACTCTTTGAGCCATTTAGACACATTCGTATAAGTCTAACTAACTTTTTAGGAATTCCGAACTCCAGCAGCATACTATATAACTTCTCCCTCTTAATTGAATCATATGCTTTTTTGAAGTCTACATATAGTTGATGTACAGTACCATTATATTCCCATTTCTTTTCTAAAATCTGTCTTATACTAAAAATCTGATCTGTTGTAGACCTGTTTCTTCTAAATGCACATTGATGATCTCCTAGAATGTCATCAATATAGGGAGTAAGTCTGCTTACTAATATATTTGTTAGAATTTTGTACGAAGTTGAAAGTAATGAGATGCCCTTATAGTTGTTGCAATCAGTTTTATCTCCTTTCTTATAAATTGGTACGATAATTGATTCCTTCCATTCATCTGGAAGAGCTTCTTCTTCCCAAATCATACTAAGCAACCAGCGTATCTTGTCCATCAATTTTTCTCCCCCTGATTTTATATTATTATTATTATTATTATTATTAAATGCTTGATAGCATCTCTACCGATAAAAGTAAAAAGGATAAACCAAAAATTGCAAGGATACAAGAGATTAGAAGATCAATGGTGAAGGAGAAGATTTGGGATGATAGGAAAGAATGCAAGAAAATATTTAAAGTTGGCCCTACTATACCTGTGGATGTTTTATACATTTAATCTTATTTATATAAAACATATTATTATTATTATTATTATTATTATTATTATTATTATCTTCAACACCATCATATTTTTTACTAATAAGTATATGCTGTCGAGATAATAGCAGCTTTTAGCATATTGTCAAACCTTAATACTGATCTACTGGTAATTTAAATTATTTTTGGCACATGTAAAATATATACTCCGTATTTTGAATTCATAAAGACAGTCTCCAATTTTGTTTCTTAATTTTCTTCCTCCTTTATGTAAGAGATTCGGATCACGGAGATCCGGGAAAGAAGTTGAAGCTTTCCTTGATACAAAATACCGGGCGTAATTTCCTTCTTTTCACCTGTAGGAAATGAGTTTCTATGAACATTCTTAACACCGTTTGCACATTTTCCTTCACCAGAACCATAATATTGCCTCCTGCAAGAAATACTTCATGTATGTATCAAATCATATTAACAATATATTTTGATAAAAACTTATACTTTTATCGTACTTACAGCAATGGCGACCATGATTGAAAGTTCAACTTCCTACATTTCGAGGTTGCCAACCTAAATAACTATACTGTAATAAAATAACTATACTGCAATATTACATATTACAAACCGCGTGTGGAAAGTAAAAACCACTGCCCTCTATGTATACTACATACAATGCATATACAAAAAATATCCAAAAGGTAGTGTTAATACACATTATACGAAATAAAACACTGCATTTTAAATTAACTGAACTTCATTTGAAACAATATAAAACAATAATTACGTACTTGCCGCCATTTTACCACTTATATTGTCTCACGGCCTCCTGTACTTTTAACTAATAATTAAATACACTGCTCAAAAAAATTAGGGGATATTGTAGAATAACCTATTAAGACTATGTTTTTTGGAATAGTATTAGATGCAATCACTTTCTATTACTCCAAGATAATGTAAATAAGAGTTTGAAGTTGTTACGTAACCTCGGTACCACACCAGAGGGCAGTGTCTGTACTGTTGATGTGAAAGGGTGGTGTGGGGGTGAATGTTTTGTTGCTGTTTTTAAATCCAGTCCAGTTTTCAGTTAGTGAATGACTTGCCTTAGGGACAGTGATGCCTCGACAACGTGATTTACCTGAACCAATGGCTTGGAGGGCCATAGGAAGGATGGAAGCTGGACAGACACAACAAGAGGTGGCACAAGCCATTGGGGTGTCTCAAAGCGTGATTTCCAGTCTTTGGAATCATTTTCAAAGAACATACTGTTCACAGAAGAGCCGGACAAGGTCGACCAAGGGCAACAACAGCAAGGGATGACCGTTACCTCTTGTTAACAGCCCGTCGGAATAGACAGCAGAATGCAACTCAACTGCGAAATACACTTCAAACAGCAACAGGACGCAGGGTGTCAACTCAAACTGTCCCTAATCGACTGCATGGAAGTGGTCTCTATGCCCGTAGGCCCATGGTGTGTACCAGGTTAACTCCACAACACCGTAGAGATCGCAGAAACTGGGCGGAGGAACATCGTGGGTGGAGGCATGCTGAATGGAGATCAGTTCTTTTTTCTGATGAGTCGCGATTCAACATGGAATGTGATAGTCGGCGTGTATTCATCTGGAGAGAAAAAGGGACACGAAACAATCCAGCTTTTGTACGTGAAAGATCCCCATATGGTGGCGGTGGATTGATGGTGTAGGCAGGAGTCAGTAGTGGTGGACGTACGGACCTCTACGTTATCCAAGGTGGTACTTTGACTGCGGTAAAGTATAGAGATGAGATTCTCCGACCTTTTGTCGTGCCTTATGCTGATGCCATAGGTGATTCTTTTCTTTTTATGGACGATAATGCACGACCCCACAGAGCTGGCTTGGTGGACGACATGCTGGAAGTGGAGGGTATCGAGCGTATGCAATGGCCAGCTTCCTCCCCGGACTTAAATCCGATTGAGCATGTGTGGGATGCATTAGGCAGGTGCATTGCAGGCAGACCAGCACCTCCCACAACTGTTCCAGAGCTGCACATTGCTCTTATGGAAGAGTGGCCACGTATCCCCCAAGAACTCATTGCTAACCTCATTGCATCAATGCCATACAGGTGTGAGGCAGTGCTGGCCGTTCGAGGAGACCATACACCATACTAAAGAAACATTTTCACCCATGTTAATGTTGCTTTGTTTGTTTGCCATATTCCTAATCAGGATCTCTTTGACATCTGGTGTGGTACAGAGGTTACGTAATGACTTCAAACTCTTGTTGACATTCTTTTGGAGTAATAGAAAGTGATTGCATCTAATACTGTTCCTAAAAACATAGTCTTAATAGGTTATTCTACAATATCCCCTAATTTTTTTGAGCAGTGTATTATTATTTTATATTTGCTTCTTCCCGCACTATACAATTTGGAACGGAACTTGAATTTCAACGACTTCGGAAGTGTCGTATTCATCTCAGCGACCCAGAAAACTAAGGATTCGATGTTAAATGTTTTATATTATTTTTGCATCCTGCTAGGATGACAGGGTAAAAATTAGGTTTAATCGGTGCATGGGATTAGTGGTACGAAAACTATGGATTTGACACTAATCTAAATAACTTTTTTAGTTTTATTTTTCATCCCATCTCATCCCCTCACCTCACTTTAGGAGTGTTGGTTGTCAAACGTAGGATCAAATAAGTTATTTAACCCTTACATTGAAAAACTGATACTTTCTCGTCCCAGTTAATTAAATGTGTAGACCGGAGTGAAAATAAAATTAAGTGAAACTGTAAGTTATCTTATTACCTTTTTCATACGTAATGCCACGAGTGATTTCCAAATTACCGATAAATTCACGATTCACGAAGTGAGGAGTGAATTTATCTAGAGACTTTCGAAATCAAGAGTGGCATTTGTTACGCCTATTTAACGAATAAAATTAAGCTGTTTACTCACAAAGCATTATTTAAATATAGTAATTTTAAAATATGTATATATTTAATGTAAACGGCGATGTTTGAAAACAAATGAGAAACGATTGGTACCCTTCACTAGCTTGTTTTGTTCGTCACTGCAACCAGATCATATTATTTATTGCCAAAGGAACGCATAATTGTACGAATGCACTCTAGTGGAGAAAAAATTAAACACATCAAACTGTATATTAAATTAATTTCTGATGTCGTATGATGTAAATATGACAATTATATTTTTCTGGAATGCTATTATTGGGAAAAATAAATTTACGAAACTGCAAACAGTGGTTTCTTTTTTTGGTGGTGCAATCAATTGCTACAAATGTTTTTATATTAACTTCTACATGCGCTATGTGTTGACATTCATGCACTATATATACAATCTGGTAGCCGCATTTCTTAGAGAGTCAATGTTCCTATAATATAGGTGATAATATTATAAAGTTTATTGTAGATCCAGTTGGTTTTAAAATCCTTGTAAAGTTTTACAGTCACTTCAAAATAATCCTATGACCTATTCAGAATGTTAAAACGGAGGTGCTTTCTTTATTATGATAAACTTTAGTTGGTAAATTCTAGGCGAAACACGACTGTGATCGGTTGTAAATCAATAATCATTGAAATATGATTGGTCATTGATTCCCATTTGGGGCATGAGTTAAATAGTCTGTGTAATTCGACATACATTTAAGTAACTTATACTCGATAGTTTAGCTGAAAACCAGAATAAAGTTAAAATACAACTCACCCTTAATACAGGTATACCAGATATTGAAGATCTCTTACTCACCTGCAAAGAAAGAAAGAACATATATTAGGCGAGGAAAGCACAGGTGAATAACATTTCTAAATTTGGAGCAAGAAACTAGTCTAATAGATAACTTTACACAAGTATAGATGTTTCTATATGATTCAGCATACTGTATACAAGAACATTTCCAAAGACGAGACAAAACATTTTAAAAAATCGTAAGAGGGGGAAAAAATCCTCGACACGACAATGTATTTGAGAATAAAGTTATTAGGATTTTTTTTATAAAAGATAGATGAACAGATATGGGAGTGCTTAACTACATTTTTATGGTAGTTATGGAAAACGAGATGTAATAAGAAGAGTTTATTTTTTTAGATTGGGATGGGCAGGTAATATGGCACGATTGTGGAATGAAAACTTTTTATAGGGCAACCGGAGGGAAAGGGCCCATTAGGTAGGCCAAGAATGAAATGGGAGAATAACATTAAACCATGATTTGAATAAGTTAAATTATACAAATAATAAATGGAAAACAATAAATAAAGTTAGGGATGGACAGAGAGCTTATGTCCATGCAACCATCAATCTCCAGGTTCGATAGTACCAGCTAATTAGTCAATTACGACAGATTCTAAAATTAAAGCCCTACTGAATTTACGTACAGTCATGACCTAGCAGGATATATGTGGTTATCATGAGAAAGTCACTCAATATCAATTTCAGTTATCGTAACCGAATTTCGTTGCTTCTAATATCAATTGCCTATTCAATTTTAGTCATGAGATGAATGGGCTTCGGTTTAGATCTTGTACATAAAGAACAATAATTACGTAATTGTCGGTAATAGAACCCATCTTCTGGAATGCTGCATTATTCCAAACTGAAAATATTAGCACCACAGATAAATTTCCTATGAAATTAATGAATAATATTTGAAAAACTATTTTATATGGATGTCTGTTCTCAAAATTGTTCATAATTATAATTTTCAACATTTTCTTTATTATCGTTTTTTACCTTTCATGTTTTTTGTAAGGGACTTTGAAGCCAAGATTTGGGTTAATTCGCAGTAGGGTGCAAGAACGTTTAACCACAAAGATACAGCTAAACAGATCTGTGATTAACCATCACCTCATAGAAAATCCCAAATTCAAGCCCAAGATGGAGATTTAAAATCCCACATTCCGGTAATCGAACGCGGTCTCTAAAAACTGCGCCACGGGAACGCACTCACATAATTTTATAAGTAGTAGTAGTACAGAAGTGAGAAATATTGTCACATATGGAGCTGAACCATGGAAATTCAACAAAAACTTAGAACAAAAACTTACGTCCATGGAAATGAATTTCTTGAGGAGAGTAGCAAGACGTTAAAAATTTGAAAAAAATAGTCGTGCGAAAAAAGAACAAATATTAAATATCCAATAGTAGATTGTATAAGATACAAGCAATTACATTGGTATGGGCATATACAACAAATGCAAGAAGAAAGGTTATCCAGAAAAAACATTGGATTGATGTCCACCTGGAAGAAGAAAGAAATGAAGACCTCGAAATTTATGGATGAAAAAAATTAGAACTGGAATGAGTACAAGGTGATAGGGACGAGTGGAGAAGGAAAATAAAAGTTTAGGCATAGAAAGATGTGTAAACATTGAAAATGTACATATATATATATATATATATATATATATATATATATATATATATATATATATATATGCAAGGCTATTTAGAAATAAGGAACAGACTTCAAGCATTTATTTCTTCCAAACTACAAAAAATATAAAGACAATTCCAACATTCCTGGAAAGTGGAAAGTTCAAATTTTACATTTTATGCATTCAATATGAGCATCATGTGTTACACGACAAATATCAAAACGGTGATTCATTCCTTGCTACACATGAGTCAGCTGGTCTTTAGTTATCGAATTCACAGCTTCAACATTTCGTTGTCGCAGATTTTCAAGAGTTTCAGGCTTAGGGGAGATCAAAAGAGGTATTTTATGTAACCTTACAGATAAAAATCACACGCGGTTAGGTCTGGTGACCTGGAAAGCTACCGGTGATGAAGTTGATCTTCTGCTCCTCCTCTTCCAATCCAACAGCGCCAATACGACCGTAATCGGAACTTCAAGCAGTATCGCCAATGCGGCCGTGATCGGAACTTCAAACTTTTATCTTTCCAGGAACGTTGGAATTGCGTTTCTATTTTTTTGTAGTTTGGAAGAAATAAATGTTTGAAGTCTATTCCTTCTTTCTGAATAGCCCTGTGTGTGTGTGTGTGTATATATATATATATATACACCTCGATCAGAAAAAAGATATAAATTCACATTAACATAGAGAAAGAAATAAAAATAATAATCGGACATGCGTGGAAAAAATGCAGTTATCTAAATCATATCCTGACTGATGCACCTCAAAAGACAATCATAAATGTAGAAATGTGTACTACCAATTCATACGGTAGAGAAATAGGAAAACAAAATCATAGAACTGTGCAGTGAACAATGTTGCATATAACATTACAAGTGTCACTAATAGGATACTCAACGTGGACCTCGGTAGGAAGACGGCTTGAGAGCTGTAATCACAATAGCAGAATGCCTAAACCTGGTGTGGGATGGCCACGTGTCTTGGATGAATGGAACATGGTAAACTTGCAGAATAACCATCTAGGATCCCGGAATCGGCAAAACACACATGGGCAATCAGAGAACTAGAAGGATTGAAATATTCGTACAGCGGCAGAGGGTAGGGAACCAACGGACGAGGTGAGCAAGAAGCAGATAAATATGTAAGATAGTGACAAAGGATGTTAAAACCACAGAGGAAATCAATTGAAAACAAAAGTGTACTTGAACAATTATGGCCAATTAATCTGTATGATTAACTAACTTAAGTAGTATACATGAACCGTTTTGCCAGGTGACAGGAGATCACAGCCATTACGGGATTTTATAGGCTAAATTATAAATGTATTATTGAACTGGTTAATATTTTAAAGTTTATGATTTGTCAGTATTTCTAATATAACTGCAGACCTGTCGCAAGATAACACTCTGCACTTGTGGACTTGTGTGAAATGTACGAGTATACATAGATGCGTAGCGAAAGAGAAACATTCTGCAAGTGCGCAGAAACGTTTCCGTAGAAGGTACCATTCCTAAGAAAACATCAGTTCAGTCTTTTCTGCTCTGTGCATGGTAAAATAAGTTTTAAGAAAGTTAAAATTTATGAGAGCATAATACAGAATATTTTGTCATATGGAAGTAAAACTTGATCTTTGACGGAAGTACAAAAAATATAATTAGAACAGTTGAATTTGATTATTTTAGAAGAAGCCTCCAAAAAACAAGACAGGATAAAATAAGAAATGAATTCCTTTGGAGAGAAATGAATTTCACCACATCGGTTGTTAAGAGGATTGAAAATCAAACGCTTAAATGGTATGGCCATGTACAAAGAATGGAAAATTAAAGATTGTCAAAAAATATATACCAATGGTCACCCCCTGGAAGAAATAAACGTGGCAGACCAAGATGGAAATGGAAAACCTACGTCAGAACTATAATGGATGATAGGAATTTGGAAAAGGGAGATTGGAATGATAGAGATAAATGGAAACTGAAGACGGCAAACCTATAAATGGGGAAAGCCGAAGAAGAAGAAGAAGAAGAATAAAGTGAATACAGTCTACCACATATTTTAATCTATTTTGTCCACTGTCACCATGTTGTCTTTTATGACATTTCCCCTGGCATTAGGGGAATTGTAATCCATTTCTTAGGTTGGGGCACCTGGAAGGCGGATTTACATTACCCCGATAATATGATGGGTGATAAATGATAATGAAGTGCCAGGAGAGTATTTAAACCTAAATTCCAGACCATGGGAAACTGAAGGAATTCTCTTTAAGGAAAAATTCCTATGTTCTGGCCGGGGGCCGAAACTAGGACCGCTAGCCCATGAGGCTGGTCATATATTTTAAATTTAAAAGTCACATAAACCTAAATGTTTTATCAGAATATGGTTAAGTGTATGTTCTATTGCAACCCAAGAGGTCAATATAGTTACAGCAGATATTAAAGTTGCCCGACAACTATCTTTTGACGTATCTAGTGCATATTTATCGTGCATTAGGTTTAACATTGACTGGTAAAAAAACAGGTAATTACAAAATCTCATATGTCCAGTATTAGAGATAAAATGCGTTAGTGGGAATATTACAGTAGTGTTATTCATTTGTATGAATGTCGTTCCTTCATGTGAGCTTTATAAAACGTCTCACGTATTTATGCAACATATCGTTATAAGGATATATAGACAAACAGTAAAATTAAAACACGAACTTCATTCTATATTCGTTTAAGTAAATTTAATCTTTCTATGGATAATTGTATAAATTGATTTAAAATTTGGTGGCATTGTGTTTATAGCAAACTCAGAAGATGACCTACAACGTTCAGTCCTCTCTTTTCACCAAATTGCAATAAACTACGACATGGAAATCTCAACAGAAGAATCTAAAGTAATGGCTTTCCTATGAAAATACCCAGTTCGCAGTAAAATTATTATTAATATTAAAATATTAGAACAAAATAATACATTTAACTACCACGGATACCAAGTTACATACGAGGATGAAAAATATTTCAGTCAAGAAATTATAAAATTATCAGAGTAATTTTCAAGCCAAACACAGTACAACAACACACACAAACTAGAATTTTAAAACACTGGCCAGACCCATGTTATGTTACGGCAGTGAAGCCTGGACAATTCGCAGTGTTGATGAACAAAGACTAACTGCGGCAGAAATAAAATTCATGAGACGTACTGCAGGTTACTCTGGAACAGACCATAAAAGGAATTCTGAGATCCTCAAAGAATTATAAACAGAATCAATCGTGGAATAAGTGCAAAAATACAGAAACAACTGGAAATCTCACGTAATAAGAATGAGCAGAACTATAATACCACGTCAAATTTTTAATTACCAGCCACCAGGCCAGAGGTCATTGGGCAGACCCTTCAAACATTGGATTGAGACCGTAACAGACCGCTAGGCTTATCACATGAAAGGAGGAAGAAGAATTTAAAATTCGAACTCTCTATCCGATTCTGAGACGATGAAATAAAAACATAAAGGAAATATTATTTATTTGCTATTCCTCAAGGGTTCCAGGTTCTCTGTTTTAATTATTTCCGCTCTTTTTAATGCTTTATTACAGAAAAGGAAGAAGAACTTCCTACTACCTTCGATTAATTAACAAGTACCTGTATTAATCTGCAAACGTCTCTGCATTAGGACTACTTATGGTGAGAAAGGTATTCCTGATAGAGATTCGTTTATCGGAATCAGAAGTTAAGCCTACGGATTTTTAACATTCAGAAAATAGCATCGCTCTTATGGAGCAATTCTTTTCAGTAAACGTGTCCTTTCATGTAAGATTAGTTTATTAGTTACTCATTTGAAATAAATAATTAATTTAGTTAATTTCATCTACTTTTTACCAAGAAAGTGAGTGCCCAATTTATTAAAAAATGTCATTATGGAACATATAATTATATCAGCCAATTATTAAATAAAATTAGGGAGTGAACTCACTAGCTGGAATAGTGGCTGACGGAGGTGCCACTGAATCACCCCTTCTCAACTAACCTTGTTTTGTCACGTACAGCCATGATCAAGGAATAATACTCAACCAATATATCATTGTGGTTTACTCTCGAGAATAGTCTAAAGCTACTGGCGTTTCTGTGGCCACAATCTATAAAATTCGTAGTGAGGATTCTCGTGGTTACGTGGTATCTCCAAAGAAAATAAGAGCCGTAGTCCCAAGAAAACATAGTAGACAAATTAAATATTCTAATTTTGTAAAGAAAGAATTCGGCGTAAATTGTATATACCTTTTTACTAGTAATTATTGCGACATCCTAAACGCTGTTAACAATAACGCAAATCTTTCAATTCTTCCATGACAGCCCGTACAAGATTTTAAAGGATTTTGTTTATGAGAAGAACAAAAAAAAACTATATTTTTTGAGCGAGAACGTATTTTATGTTTTCGTCAGCTTAACCTTTCACGTATAGGTACTTCTACATACCACTCGCCATCCAGGCCATTACAGTGGCACGACCTGTCGGGAGAGGGATTTTAAACTGTAGATCACACACACACACATTTTTTTGACCACACAAGGACATGGAGGTCTCCGAATCAGTGATCAGCTCAATAATAATAAAATTATTATTATTATTATTACCTCGAAACTAGTGGATGCAAGAAATAAGAACTGGAATGAGAACAAGAGGACTGGAGAACATGGAGTGGATGGATAGAGATGAGTGGAGAAGGAAAATAAAACTTTAGGCACAGAAAGATTTGTAAACATTAAAAATCTATATATACATAAAAATTATTATTATTATTATTATTATTATTATTTTAAAAAAGTAAGTTTTAAGCGGCGTAGTCAAAGCTAAATTTAAATTGCGGCGATAAGGAATTCTAGATTAATATTTTCAAAGAAATAAGACTATATTTTATTAATCCTTTCATGTAACGATGTAGTAGGCATAACATAATTTCATCAGTTCATGTCTAAGTTAATGAGGAAAGAATTTAGCTCACGGATCATTACCTCTCACAAACATTAACTTTATCAAGCGAGCCGTAACAATCTATAGTTAATCTGCAACCTCCGGCTTTGGTAAGAAAACGCTTTAGATACAAAAATCCTAATGTATCGATATAACGTCCATTAAAAAAATACAGCACTGGATTTGGACGCACTGGATTTAGGATCATGTTTAATTTCGTTCACTATAAATATCTAATGAGTTATGATTGAATTAATCTGTTCTGGAATTTACGAGATGAATTAAAAATTACTTTAATTTTAATAGACGTATCCAAATAGGGTGTGTCAAAAAAGCTTTGAATAAAAATAAACATGATAGTAATAATAATAAAAATAAAAATAAACATAATAATAATAATAATAATAATAATAATAATAATAATGGCTGCACTTAAAATTAACCTACCATTTTATAGATGATTCTATATGTCCTCCTCTACTCGGAACTTATAGAGACGTGACCTGTCGGGAGAGGACTTTTATCTCTGGTTTACCACATAAAGGCATGAAGGGTCTTCCTAGATGAATAATCAGCGGAATGCCAGGTCACTTCCGAGACAACACGAACATTTAAGACAAGACACACCATTGAGTCATTCAGTCATAGCCTACTAAAGAAGGCGACATATATATGTTTTAATATTTTGCTGGCCTATAATGTTTGGGGATTATACTCTTTACTTTGGTTCAAGTAATCAGCGGCAAGTGAGTATAGTATATTAATGAAAACCTGATCAGTAAATTCAATCTAAAATCATAATCTATAAATACTGGAATTTAATTATAATACAGTTGAACAATACGTGGACTATCTCTCAATTATTACGTGAAACCTGACATTTATGAAATACAAACCTAGCTTGTCTCATACAAGCTTCTAATATGCAGAGTCTGTAGCTGGGCCCTGGCTTACAGACAATTTTGTCTTTCTTTGAGTATACCACTCATAGGATAATTATAAGCATCAATGATTTTAATTTACAACTAAATCTTTCTTTTTTTTTTTTAATATGAACGACTGATCATGACAGGACTGCGAGCGTGCTCTACAGCATTGACAACTCAGGTTCAAGATTATCTCAAGACAGCTAAACAACTCATAATAATCAGACATCAAGATGTTAACTAAAATATGTTTATTTAATATTGAATGAAAAATAAACAATATAATTAGCTATCTAAACTTGAATATAAACATAATAAATAGAAAACAATGAACAGTCGTTAATTGAACATAAAGTATACAACATAATAATTCCTTACATTCTCTTCAGTATAGTGCTTGGAGTTCTTCATTCATACAAACAAAATACGTTTTCTTGAACAGCTTCTTTCTATAACAGAAAACGGAACAGTCTTCAGCCAGGGGATCTTTCCTCGATCCCCGGCGACCTTCCAGGAACCAAAGATGTTAACGATACAAGTCTCCGCGTCTCGGACGTAAGCATTGGCGCACACCAAACCGCGCCGATGGCGTAAGGAGGGGAAAGAGGAGGGGATGAGCAGGAAAGGAAAAAGAGCACAGAACACAATCTTTAACAACCACAGAGGAAAATAAGTTACGTCACAGTACGCCAACGGCAGTAAATTGTCATCACGGCACACAGTTATGAATTTATAATTATTTACGAATTATTGTAGACTCATATTGAATATGTTGCGTTTAAGGCTACATGTTTCTAGAAAGTCTCTAAATAAAATAAATAGATTGTTAATCATTAATATTCGTATTGGTATTATGGTATACATAGATGAAAACTTAAAGTAGGAAGAAAATTATTTTTAAAAAATTGGTGCGAATAACAAACTAAAAACTAATCCACTGGCACTATCGAATCCGGAGGTTCATGAACACGCGAGAATAGCTCTATGTCCACCCCTATCTTGAGCTAATATTTTCGAACCATTTACTATATAATTCATGTCCCTCAAATTGTGGTTAATGTTATTCTCTCACCTCATTTTTGGTCTATCCACTGGGCACTTTCCTTCTGGTTTTCCTACAATAAATTTCCAAGCCCCTCTTTCATTTCCCTTCGTGCTACATGTCCTCTCCAAGCAATCTTCGAAACTTAACTGTATTTATTACATTCGGTTTCTCATAAACATTAAGTAGTTGAGTTTTATTATGTTAGTAGGTGCGAACAAGGGACAAAAAGATAATTTCAGTCCAGCTGTGATCATCATCATCCTCTTATCGTATCCTCCTTTCAGAAGGTCGATTCCAAATATGCCTCCAATCATCTCTATCTTCCCATGCTTTGCTTCTTTTTAGTTCTTCACAGTCGTATCCTCTCTCTTGTAGATTTTTCATCTTTCTCGTGGTCAGCCTCGTGGTCGTTTTCCTTGTATCTTGAGATTTAAGAGTCTATGTTGTAGTCTTTCCTTTTCCATTCTTTTTAATTCTCGGAACCATTTTAGTATTTTTTTTCTATGCCTGTTGTTAATTTTTCTACACTTAATGTCTCCCTGATTTTGTCATTTCTTATTATATCTCTCCTTGTTTTATGTACCATTCCACGTAAGAATTTCATTTCTGTAGCTTGGATTCTGCTCAAGTTATTCTTTGTATATGTCCAAATCAACTGTAGACTATATGCTAGACCTGGTCTGAAATAAGTTTTATACATTGTCATTTTACTCATCATCATCATCATGAACAAATTCGTTTTAGGCCATGTGGCCTGTACGGTAAACCTAGCGAAGATGGTCTTGATCTTTCCACCGATGTTTTGGTCTTCCTTGGTCCCTATTGGTAGTTAACACAATAATTATAAATCTAAATTAACATTTTATATAACTAACTCACTGGCAATACCGAATCCTTAGGTTCATGCCCGCGAGGACATAACCTCCCCATATATCCCTATACTGAGCTAATGTTTTCCAATCATCCCCTGTATAATTTACTTCCCTCCAACCACGGTTAATGTTATTCTCTCACCTCATTCTTGGTTTACCTTCTAGGCTTTTTACCTCTGGTTTTCCTAAAAGAATTTTCTATGTTCTCTTTCATTCCCCATTCGTGCCACATGCCCTACCCAATGTAGTCTACGAGACTTAAATATTCTTATTATACCTGGTTTCCTATTAATATCATGCAGCTCACTTATGTAGTCTTCTCCATTCGCCTTTCTGTCCACCACTATTTGGTACAACAATTTTCCAAAGAACTTTATTCTCAAATACTCGTAAATTTTTCTCCTCCCATAAATTAAGAGTCCATGTTCCGCATCAAAATAACATAATTGGGAGAATAATACTTTTATATATTTTCAGTTTAATTTTTTTAGAGAAGTTGGGACAACAAGAGTCCCTGCAATACTTAATACATGCATTTCTAGAATTGAGCCTATATTAAGCTTTCATATATGAAATAATAATTTAGATTTTCACTTATCATTGAATTAACTTATGATTATTTATACACTGCTTGTAACACAAATATCTTATAATTTCAGTTTGGAATGTACCAATATTCTGATTACCGAGTTCTGGCTTAATTTTCATAATGGGGTTATATAACCTTGAGCTGAAATTGTACTGTGTCTTTAACATTGAGTTGTATGACATTTGGGTTGAACAACACTGAGCAACAAAATATAAACTTTTTTTTTGTCTCAGAAAGAAACATATGTGATTCTGATAGTATTGTTTCTCCTGAATTCAAATATCATATCGGGTTTTCTCCATCACGCAAGGTTTCCGAGAGACAGCAATTTATAATTTCAAACACTTTAATATTTTCTACATTCGTAACTACATAATATTCGAACAATCAGACTCACCTAGAAAGTAAGAAATGACGATTTTCTGCTACATTTCGCCTGTGGAGCATACCTCTTAATGGTCCAACAATAATCGGCCAGCATATTAGGATTCCATTTGCTTTGATATCTCTTTTCCATAGCTGAAATCTCCTGCTTTAGCTCATTTGGTTTTATTTTACAATGGACAAATGAACGAAAAAACGTTTATTAAAAATAATTATTTAATTCCATTAATTTAAATTTAAATAAAAAAACTGTGGGCGATGGAGAAATTCCGAATACATATTTGAAAACACGATAAAAAACTGCATTAAGTACAACTATTGGTACTCATGAGACAAAAATCATGTTGACCAGTGTAATTATCATATTTATATTGTCAAAGTGTTGTGATTACGTGGATCAGATTTAATTACTTATTTTTTACGGTAATGGATCAGTAAAGTATGTTTATAAATTAGTTCAAAGCTAGGACATAAAATTCCGAAAAAAATAAACGTTGTTGGAAAATATATTAATTTTCCGTTGAATCAAAAAATGAATAAAACATGTTCATAAAATTTAATATCTTGCCAGCGTTAGCTTGAAAACGAATCTCAAACTTCTGAAGATAGACAAGTTTGTAACTCTCTGTAGTCTCCAATCGATTCTAAACCGCAAACCTCCCAAGAGCAATCTTTCTTTTTCCAAGAAACCGTAATCCGTCATAGTCTTGGCCTCCTGTTTGAACTGGGATAAAGCTGGACACGGCAGGGCAGCAGACAAATGCATTGGGTCAACAAGAAGACAAAATGCTCAATCAATGCTGGATCACAACCACCTCGCACCGCCGCTAAAAGATTAAATTCTAGGAAAAAAGCACCTGATATAATCCAACAGCAGATGCAAAGTAAAAGAGACCACAAACACGGACTAAATCCTGAATAAAATAATAAGCATTACATGAATTGATATTTCTATATTAGTGCCGGTCACAATACTCCATTTTTATTTTTATTGTGGCAAAACTAACACTCACTGGCACTGTCGAACTCATAATTTTATGGCTGTGCGGACATAAGCTCTCCATATACATTCCTATCCTGATATAATGTTTTCCAATCATCCCCTGTATAATAAACTTCCCCAAAATCATGGTTCATGTTATCTTCCCACCTCATTCTTGTTCTACCAACTGGGCACTTTCCCTCTGGTATTCCTACAATAATCTTCCATGTACCTCTTTCATTCCCCATTCGTGCCACATGTTCTACCCATTGCAGTATACCAGATTTAATTGTTCTTATTATATCTGGTTTCCTATAAAAATCATGCAGCTCACTGTTATTTAAGTCTTCAAGAGTTACCCATGCAGGACAGGTCAAAAGCGGTAAGTCAGACGATGAAAAGCACCTTGGTCGAAATAGTGACAATCTTTCACCGTAAAATTACAACCGTCAAGAAACGCGGATATAGGCCTACGTTCCACTGAAGTAAAATTTTCCGGAGGTAAAATAGTTCCTCATTCGATTCCGAGGGAGAATGCCTCAGGAAATGCATATCAAAGACTCGATCACAGGAGCATATTCCAAGGGACATGGAATGTTATGATATTATATAATAGCGGGGCGCTAGAAGTATTTTATTGTGGCATAGGGTTAGATCAATATAATGAAACAAAATACCTCGACATTTACATAGGCAAATAAACTGAAGAGAATTATCTGTAGTGCCTTTATAGCAAATTATAAAAAATAAACTGAATACAACCTTCATCGGCGATCACTTAATTTATAAAAGTACGGTATGTTTTAATTAATTAATTAATGTTTATAAATATACACGATTATCTAAATTAGACAGGATCAGAAACAGTCTTTTTCGAGAATAAATTAACTTTAACGAAACATTTATACAATTTGTGGTAATAAGCAATTACAATGGTTTCATCACGTTAAGAGGATGAATGAAGATAGATTGCTAGTTAGGAGTTTGGACTGGATTCCAAATCGGAGGAAAAGAAGTGGGAGACCTAAGAAGACATGGATAGAGGGAATTATGAATCTGATGATTGTGAGCTAGAGACTCTATGTTTTGTACAAACATTCACTGCATGATACATAATTATGTGTTTAAGTTTCATTCTTGTGAAAAATTTATTTTATGAGTTATTAAATATATTTGTAAAAATTCGCATATCATCATCTTCATGGTAGGCCGTCGGCCTGTTCCGCTCTCAGAATTCATCTTCCCTTCGTCTTCTAGGACGTCCCACATCTCTATAACCTTGAGATTGGTACAACTGTGCTTGTTTTGTTAGCCTAGAAGAGTCCAATCTTAAATATGTTCATGCCATTTTTGATTATAGTTTTGAATTTTTTCATTTAGATTTTAAAAGTTGAGTTCTTGCCTAATTGTTTCACTAGAAATGCATTAGAATTCTTATAATGTAAATACAAAAGGAGAAAAAATAATAGAACAAAGTATCACATTTCCAATATTTAGGATGTGATATAACTTATAGAGAAAATAAAGATATAGAAAATAATGTTGTACCTCATGCGTGGAATTACAAAAAAAAAAATAATTGGATACATTTTCTTTGTATTTCTTAAAATACTGCTTCAATCATGCAACCCACGCACTACTTTGTTACCCATTGTTTTTAGGACATTCAGTAAAAATTTGAACCTTCTACGACAAAATTTTTGAATGTACAAAACAAATTTCAAGATTTGAATGTAAGTTGTATTTAACTGGCGTGGCCTTTTAACTCTGACGTATTTTAGGGCACTTATAACCGCCATAGACCTCTGAAACTTTGCCAACATATACATTATAGTATAGGCTACTTTTTAGTACAAAAAACAAAACAAAAGATGCCAATTTTGATCTCAAATGGTCAATTTTGCACCCATCACCTGGCTTAAAGAAAATACTTACTTTATAGAGTAACGCTTCATTATTTTGATGTTAAAATTAAATTTTGACATTTAGTAATGAAAGCCAAATATAACACAAAAAGAAAAATACACTATTTTATTATTTTCATGTCATTTTTTGCCTTCATTTATAAATGTCAAAATGTAATTATAACTTCCAAATTATATATATATATATATATATATATATATATATATATAGTGTGTGTGTGCGTGCGTGTGTCCACCACTGTAGTCTCGAAGTAGCGTGCTCCCTTATCACGAAGCGGGCTCGGGTTCGATCCCCGGTCGGGGCAGTTTTTCTGGATGAGGTTTTTACTAACCTGTAAGATAAATGTCAGGAAAACGTTAAGGCTCAAACGGTCCCCGAAATCATATGGCCATCACCATCATCATCATCCTTATCATTATCATCATCATCATCGTCCTTCACCGGTGTGGAAAGCAATGGGAAGCTACCACACCTACATTTCCCTAGTAAAGCTGCAAGCATAGCATGAAAATGCTATGATTACAGTGAAGGATCTGCCTTCGGGCAGAATTACTATGGATGGATATATATATATGTATATATATATATATATATATACAGAGTGTATCAAAAAGGATGGCGCAAACTTACATGGTTGAAAGTACACGATAATATAAGCAACAATATCCCACTAAACATGGGTCCGCAAACGAGCCGTTTGCGAGATAATTCCGAATGTATGGTTACAAGTCGCCACTGACTTCATTATAAACATCGTCCTAGTTAGTACAAATTAATTTGAATTTAGACTTTACTATTAATTTTACATCTCATTTAGTTCACATTTCACAGTTCACTTCACTTATGGGTTACCTGTTGAAGAAGGTGTTCGAAGTGTTTTCCTTGTATCTGGATGCACTACTGTTCTCGTCTCTGCAATGAATGTCGAATTCTTTCGAAAACCCCTGGATCATTTCTGAATTCTTGACAAGCATGTACAACTCTCTGCTCCAGTTCTTCAACCATGTTAACGGGTGTGCTGTACACTTCGCTTTTGAGGTGACCCCAGACACAGAAATCCAAAGGATTTAGATCAGGTGATCTTAGAGGCCAAGGTACAGATCCGCCTCGACTTATCCATCTTCGACCGTATCTGCGCGTTAGATGCCGTCTCACAGCAGCAGCAAAATGTGCCGGAGCTCCACCATGCATGTACCACAAACTCCGACGTTGCTGAAGTGGAACATCCTCGAGCAATCCTAGAAGATGACGCCGCAGAAACCTAAGGTACCTCCGTCCATTAAGTTTTCGTGGAAGAATGTGTGGTCCAATGAGACGATCACCTAGTACCCCTAACCACACATTCAGTGAGAAACGGTGCTGATGTGGTGACTCATGAACAGCATGTGGGTTTATTTCACACCAAAAATGTGTATTATGATAATTAAAAACACCATGGCGTGTGAATCCTGCTTCGTCTGTAAATAAAATGTTATATGCGAAACAAGGGTTGACTACAGTCTGTTGTTGCATCCACTGACAAAACATCACTCTAGGAACAAAGTACGGATCATTGAGACATTGAACTCGTTGGAGATGGTAAGGGTACAGTAAATTGCGCTGTAAAATTCTTCATACACTACTGTGGCTTAGTACAGGCACTTGTGTGGCAATTCTTCTCGTCGAGGTTCCTGGAGAGAGCTGTACTGCTTCCAACACATTATCCTCAACCTCAGGCATAATGCGAGTAGGCCTACCTACTGCTCTGCCTTGTGCAAAACCCCCATTTTCTCTCAGGCGCTGATGGACCCTTGTAAATGTACGACTTTCGGGGTGTCTTCGATCAGGATATGTTTCTTGGTACAAGCGTGCAGCCTCCCGTGTATTGCCATTAGCCCTACCGTACATGAAATGCATATCCGCATACTCTTCGTTACTGTAAGGTTCCATTGAAACAAGAACACAGCACAAGTGGCACTCCTCAGACGAGACTGATACCTTTTGAGACACTATTCGTCCTGTACGTTCTGCGTGTATGGTTTGATTACAACTCCACCTCTCGGCAGTTTTGTAAACAAAGAACATAGGACGGCTTGAAGTGCGCAAGGAGTAAACCGTACGATGTTACAAACAATGACGTCAGTGGCGGTTTGTAACCACATATTCGTAATTATCTCGCAAACGGCTCGTTTGCAGACCCATGTTTACTGGGACATTGTTGCTTCTATTATCGCGTACTTTCAACCACGTAAGTGTGCGCCATCCTTTTTGATACACCTGTATATATACAAACATACATAATTTATGTTGTATCTTAAAGTTATGGCGGGCGCTATTTTTTATTTCGGGACCAAGCTCGGTATACAGCAAAAAAGAAAAAAAAAAGTATGTTCTACTTCGTTGACCAGCAAAATTGGATCATAATGAACGGGTGTTCATGAAAAATGAAAATTTAAAAATCGGTCTAGCAGCAGCAATTTTCCATTTTTTTACAAAGAACTCGATATATGCTATTGGAATAAAACGAGAAAGGTACCATCCACGAAGTAGATAATTGAGAATGGGATTTACTTGAAAGTCAAAATTTAAAAATCGCTGTACCGGCTGCCATATTTGTTTCCTCGTATCAAAACTGCATAGCCATTTTGTTAATCGAGATTTAGACCATTTCGACTTAATGCCCTTTACACAGCAAACACATATATTGAAATAATTACGTTTACGTTTATATATTTTCAGAGTACTTGATTCATGCCTAGAGGCAACCGTTTGAAAACATTGACCTGTAATCCTATGAGGGGGGGGGGTTTCTACGAATTCGTCTAATATGACAAAAATAAGCAGAGGCATTTTTTAAATATTGCAAATATCAGGAATAAATCGAATCTTATATTTTCTGTTAAGTCCTGCCATAACTATCCCACTGGCAATTTCGAACCAGTAGGTTCATGGCCGCGCGGACATAAGCACTCCACACATCCCAATCCTGAGCTAATGTTTTCCAGTCATCCCTGTATAATCTACTTTCCTCAAATCATGGTTAATGTTATTCTCCCACCTCATTGTTAGTCTACTTCTGGGAACTTTTCCTATGGTTTTCAGACAAAGAGCTTCCATGCCTTTCTTTTATTCTCCATTTGTGCCACATGTTCGGCCCATCGCAGTCAACGAGACTTCTATCTATCTATCTTCGGGTTTTTACAGCTGCTGCCGTCTTCCCGTGCCAAACCTCCAAAGCCTACGGTCTTGGGCATCTTCGATGCTTAGCCCTCTAGCTTGCATTACTGTCTTCATGTTTTCCTTCCATGTTAACCTTGGTCTTCCTCTTTTCTTCTTTCTGTTAGGATGCCATTCATATAGTTGCTTCGGCCATCGCTCATCTTCCATTCTTAAAACATGTCCTAACCACTTTAATTCCTTTTCCTCAATTCTTTCAATTATGCTTTCTTCTGCTTCCATTTTGTTTCTAATTTCCTTATTTGTGACACGTTCTAATTTAGACTTTCTGGCACTTCTTCGTAAATAATCCATTTCTAGAGCTATTAGTCTATTCTTGTAGTACTTATTGATTGTCCATACCTCACTTCCGTACATTGTTACAGATTCCACCAATGTTTTACCAATATATTTTTTTGTGTCTTTCCAAATATGCTTATCCCACCATATGGAATTTAATGATGATATTATTTTGCTACTCAATTCAATTCTATGTTTTATGTTCTCTTTGCCTATACCTTCGATGTTATCCATAATCATTCCCAAATATTTAGTTTGTTTCACTTGCTTTATTTGGATTCCATCTTCCAATACTAAGTTTTCTCTTTCATTGCTATTTATTGCCAGATATTCTGTTTTTTGTAAATTTACTGTGAGACCCCATGATTCATATGTGCTTTTCAACCTTTTTATCATGAATTCCATATCAAAATTGTCTTGCGCTAAAACCAGTTGATCATCGGCAAATTGTAATGTCAGCAAAAATCTATTGCCTATTGGGATCCCCATACCTAACTGTTCTTATTATATATGTTTCCTATACAGACCATGTAGCTCACTGTTTAATAGACTTCTCCCTTCGCCTGTCTGTTCATCTCTCTTTAATCCAAAAAAATTCCTAAGATCTCTATTCTTAAATACTCGTAGTCTTTACACCTCCCTTAAAGTTAGAGTCCATGATCTGCATCCATGTAACATAACTGGGAGAATAACAGTTTTATATATTTTCAATATAATGTTTTTTTTAGAGAAGTGGGACAAGAGTATGAACTGCCACAGCAAGTAATATTCATTACTTCTTGTTTACAGTAGCATATACTATTTCAATATGCAATTTTCCAGCGTTGGATTTTTATTTTAAAACAATGTGGTGCATGTGGAAAAAATTGAATATGATATTATATTTCATTCGGATTTTTCCACTCGACTGAATAACACAATAGGAACTAATTATTTCATTTTACGTAGTGAAGGATAAAACAAATGGAACATTCATAATCTATAACCATGGAATCAAACAGCTCGCTCCCAGTCAACAAAACAAAATATAATAAGCAAAACGAAACGTAAATGTAATTCATTATGGGAGAGATTGTGTCTGAGCGCAAAACCTTAGATTTAAGTCACGTATGAAAATATATGATCTGTATATGCTTGAATAGACGTAAAGAATATTTTATGTTGCTGCAAACCATCCATATTTTCAATAGATGGCGATCTTTTAACTGCTATTGCATATGAAATTTCACATCATGATCATCTCACGATCACCGTGACTGTGCGGTCCACAGATCAAAACTAGAGACCGGTTCTCAATTCCCAGAGGCTTTGCCCACTCTCTCAATTTAAAATGAATGCTATTACCGATTGAAAACTACATATAAATTACATATGAAGTTCATCGTTATCATCATCATCAAAAACAATCACGGATTAAGCCCATGTGGCTTGTTCCGGTCTCATAGATTCTCATTCAAAAAGTTTAATCCATCTTTTTTCGCTCTACCAACATTTCTGTCTCCTTTTGGTTTGTAATTAAGTATAATTTTTCGTACGCGCTGATCTTTCTTTCTTTGAACATGTTCTTTCCAATTTTTTCTAGTTTCTTTTATTTAATCAATAAGTTTAAACATATTTTGCTCATTTCTAATAACTTAATTTCTTATTTTATCTAGATGTTTCAGCCACTTACACTTCTCAGAAATCTCATATCAGCTGCTTCTATGATCTTCTCTTCTCTTTTAGTTAAAAACCAAAATTCACTACCATACAACAGTATGGGGACTGCCACTGGTTTATAACATTTTAGTTTTGTTTCCTTTCTTGTTTTTTAAATACTCTCTTAATTGTGCCACACATAATTAAATTTATGACGTTTGTTAAAAAGATATTCATTTTTAAAATAGGAGATTTCATAACCCAGGTATTAAAAATATATGAGGTTGACTTATAAAAATATTCTAAGGTTTATATACACAGAACTACATAATGTTCGCATTTTGCAAAGAAAATCTATATATGTAAACATATTTAAGATTTTTATTATTATAATAAGCTGTTAGTTTATGCTGATGATGTAGTACTATTGGGCAATAGCGAGGAGATACTAAATGCCAACACGCACACACAATTGAGTAACACTAAGAAATTGGGACTGCAAGTAAACGTCAATAAAACTAAATATATGTTCACACATAGAAATACATTACATAATGGTAATGGACACCTAATGACAAATGAGGGACAGTTCGAGGAAGTGGCTGAATTCAAATTCCTAGGAACAATAATAACAAATAGGAATGAGATGCAGAAGGAAATTAAGGGAGGAAAGGAGATTACGAGTATTTGAGGATAAAGTTCTTAGGAAAATTTTTGGACCAAAGAGAGATAAATAGACAGGTGAATGGAGAAGCCTGCCTAACAGTGAACTACATGGTCTTCATAGGAAGCCAGATATAATAAGAATAGTTAAGTCTCGTAGACTTGCGATAGGCAGGACACGTGGCAGGGCAGGAATGGGGAGTGAAAGACATGCGTGGAGGCTTCTTGTAGGAAAATCAGAGGTATAACGCACAATTGGTAGACCAAGAATGAGGTGGGAGAATAACATTAACTACGATTTGAAGGAAGTATATTATAAAGGGGATGATTGGAAAACATTAGTTCAGGACAGGATATATGGAGAGCTTATGACCGCGCAGCCATGAACCAACGGGTTCGATAGTGCCAGGGAGTTAGTTAGTTAGTTATTATTTTAAAGCATATTCAGCCAGATATGATAATTATTATGGTAACAATATACTGTTACAAAGTAATAAGATGATATCGATGATAATAATAAAAATAGTCTAATAATAACTGTCTTCCAGTTATTCAATCTTCAACTAACTAACTAACTCACAGCAGTGTCGAAGCCGGAGGTTCATGGCAGCGCGGGCATAAGCTCTCCATATATCCCAATCGAGAGCTAATGTTTTTCAATCAGCCCCTATATAATTCGCTTCCCTCAAATCATGTTTAATGTTATTTTCTCACCTATTTCTTGGCCAGAGGGCGCATTCCCTCTGATTTTCCTATAAGATTAAAATCCAAATTAATCAGTTTGTGTCACCGGTATCCATTTTCCTGCAATCCATTATTATCCTCCCTCCTATTCATTTGTAACTTATTCCTGATGGCTTTTACACAAGGGTCTAACAATTAAATGTTTAAAACATTAATATATACTCTTATTTGTTTGATCTACATGACTTGCACAATGCATATCTCAATCTCCTAGACTTTATTAATTAGTACAATGATACAACTTATAGACTTTCCTAACATCAATAATAATAATAATAATAATAATAATAATAATAATAATAATATTTTTTTTTATTATTCCGGCTTTTACAATGAATATACATTTTTCCGGTACCCATGTTCACAGTTAACTACACATTTGTTTCAACACATTTTTCCATTCTTGTCTGTTCATCCATATATCTTCTTCTATTTCCCATTCGCTCTTAGTTTCATTGATTCCCTGAATCCACGTAATATTTGGTCTACACTTCTTTTTCCTTCCCTGTGGTTCCCAATCCATGATTATCTTAGATAGTCTTCCTTCTTCCATCCTTATAATGTGTCCGTACCAATTTAATTGTTTCTACTTTATAAAATCTAATATTGAATATTGTACCTGCATTTTTCTTTTATGTATGAATTTCTGATTTTATCCTTCCTGGATATTCTTGCAGCACGTCTCCAGTAGTCCATTTCAGTGGCGAGTAATTTTTTTTCATTTGTGCATTTAAAGCCCACACATCAGCTCCATAGGTAATGATGCTTCTGATTATTGTATTAAAAATAGTTTTTTTTTTGTTTCTTTGAAGATATGTTTGTCCCATACTATTCCATTTAGGGCAGATATAGCATACTTTCCTATATTGATCCTGTTTCTTATCTCTGTTTCTTGTTTTCCATCTTTAGTAATTTTAATTCCCAAATACTTATATTCTTCAGTGTATTTAATTGTCCCTAAATTTTCTTCTAGTATTAAATCTTGAGGAAGATCCCCTATTGTCATATATCTAGATATATCCATATTGATCTTTATATCCATAAACTATATTCTTGTATTAATTTTCTAGTGAGGTATTCTGTATCTTCAAATTCTTGAGCCAATATCAATTGGTCATCTGCAAACTGATAGTAGTAATACTACTACTACTACTACTACTACTACTACTACTACTACTACTACTACTACTACTACTACTACTACTACTACTACTACTACTACTACTACTACTACTACTACTACTACTACTACTACTACTACTACTACTACTACTACTACTACTACTACTACTACTACTACTACTACTACTACTACTACTACTACTACTACTACTACTACTACTACTACTACTACTACTACTACTACTACTACTACTACTACTACTACTACTACTACTACTACTACTACTACTACTAATAATAATAATAATAATAATAATAATAATAATAATAATAATAATAATAATAATAATAAATAATAATAATAAATAATAATAATAATAATACTGATTACATTCCAATAAACCAGTTCATCCTCTCATATTATAGGTAATTTTACGTGCTACATTCCACTCGAACCTTATAGTGACATGGCCTGTCGGGAGAGGGATTTTAACTGAGGATCACATACACATTACTTGGCCACTCAAGGACATGGAGGGTCTCCCTGAATTAATTATCAATTCAGTGACAGGGTCTTCTCCGAGACAACTCTGTACTAAGATTATACGCACAATTTGCACACATTTGTACTAAACATGGGGAATATGATAATCATGATTATGATGGCCAAATAATGTTTGGGGACCGTTAGGGCCTTACGTGTCCTGACATTTGTCTTACTGGAAATGAAAAACTCCAAAAAATGAAACACTCACCCAGGAAATTTGTCCCGACACAGTATTTTAGAATTCAACCGAAGACATTTGGTTACAGAATGTGTTGATAAGTAATTTGAGATGGGGAAACAAGGATCTCGGACGAAAAATATATGTTTATCATCTGTTAAATTTGTTTAAATCGATCCTCATAATCCAGTATTAAAATTAAATAAGGATACCTGGAATGGTATGATATGTCGTAGCGCATCGCTTCTTAGTTAGGAATTAGGTGAAGCTCAATCACTATAAATAAAATAAATCAACTATAACTTACTTCAAATTTTTAACTTTTACAAAACTTGTCAAATTTCCGGAAAGTAACAAGTAATTTGATACATTTTGGTAAAGCTACATAAATGATTAATTGATGAATAAGTGAGGATTTTCCGAATTGAAATTTGGTTATAACCTCCTACGGCCCCTACAATAATTGAAGTAAGGATAATTAAAATAATAAACCCATTAAAATTAATTGTATATGAAATTAATATTAATGGAGCGATTTTTTGAATGGTTTATATCTTTTTACCTTCATTCAGTTGAAAATTAAGGTACGAAGTCATCCCATAATTTCATCGCTATAGTTTAATTTTTAATACTAGTTTATGCTTATAAAATATAAACAACCTTAACAAGTGATCTAGAGCCAGGATTTTTTACGCACAAAAGTTAAGACAGCAGGATAATATAGTGAGTAGTGAGACTTGTTTGTTCAATCAATTGAAAATAACTTGCTCAACAGTAAGAAAATCATTAAATGTTTTCTGTAGCATCTACAAATAGATATCGCATATGAAAGGGAAAGAAACTAGGTGTCACTTTTTCTTTGAAATCTAGAACACGTATGGTATTTTTAATTTACAATATCTGGCCTATACTTCCTTACCTGCATGCCATATTTTGGAGAATATTTAACTCATGCCCCAAATGGGAGTCAATGACCAATCACGTTTCAATGATTTCTGTTTTACAACCAATCAGAGTCGTGTTTCACCAAATATTTATCAGTGTTATAATTACCATATTAAAGAAAGCTCCTCCTTACAATATTGCGTTCCTTTGGCAATAAATAGTATGATCTGGTTGCAGTGATAAACAAAAGAAGCAGTAGAAGCGTACCTATCGTTTCTCATTTGTTTTCAAACATCGCCGTTTACATTAAATATATAAATATTTTAAAATAACTATAGTTAAATAATGATTTGTGAGTAAACAGCTTAATTTTATTCGTTAAATAGTCCTAACAAATGCCACTCTTGATTTCCAAATTCTCTAGATAAATTCACTCCTCACTTCGTGAGTCGTGAATTTATCGATAATTTGGAAATCACTCGTGACGTTACTTATGATAAATATACCAATGACTAAACTGTATATTTTACCGTTTTATGCTTCTAAAGTATAGTTATTTTTATAAAGTAAAGTAAAGTAAAGTGATCCCACAACAGACCCGGAGGCCCTTGGGGTAGTAGGAGGTTAAGGCTCCCACTTTTTCTAGACAATCGGCACTTTATGTCAGCCGGGTTGTCAGCCCTGCGTGACGGCCGCCTTTACCCCCAGAACAAGCGTCTGGTACTCATTTCCGTTAGAGGCTGAGTCGACCCCAGGGCCATAGTGCCGCCAGAGAGTTTGGGTCAGTTTAAAAATCATGACCCCAACGGGACTTGAACCCTCGACCCTCCAGCTTGTAGCTCAGTGCCTTAACCACTACGCTACGGCGTGCCCCCTAATGATACCTCAATCTCCATTTCGACAATAATGTGACTTCCTTAGTTTCTTCCCTGTATCCTTCATATATTACTTTATTATCAGGAAAAAAATATGTTCAATTTATATAAACATTATACTAATATGTGTTACAATCTTAATTTTTGTGCATTAAAATAATTCCTATCAGAATTCAAGATAGACCAAATATTCTACATATTACACATGAAGCTATAAGCATAAGGAAATAGTATATTACGATGCAAGGTTGGGAAGTGGTATTTACAGAATCGAGGAAAATGTTTAAAAAGGGAGCGATAGCGAGGTTTTTAATTTCCGAGATTCTGTAAAACATTTCACAAACGTGCATTGTACATTATTTTTCGCGCAATGGTGTTTTAAAAATAATAAATAGTAGTAACATTATAGCATCTTTGTTGAAAATATGTTCGTTCATTATAAACAATCCAGTAACCTTACCAAAGTGGACAATGTTTATTAGTTGAAAGTACAGGAGGCCGTGAGACCATTATTATTGATAAAATGACCGCAAGTACGTATTTATTGGTTTATATTATTTCAAATAAAGTTCAGTTCATTTAAAATGCAGTGATTTGTTTCGTATAATCTATATTAACACTACCTTTTGGATCTTTTTTTGTATATACATTGTACGTAGTATACATAGAGGGCAGTGGTTTTACTTCCCGCACATGGGTATAAATGTAATATTACAGTATAGTTATTTAGGTTGGTAGTCCCGAAATGTAGGAAGTTGAATTTTCAATCATGGTCGCCATTGCTGTAAGTACGACAAAACGCACTATCGCGCAAAAAAATGTATTATTTACATGGTCATTATACTTCTCTTCTTCTTCTGCTTCATGAAATTAGGCCTTTTGACCTGTTTTCACATCAAGTGGGATTTAATGAATCCTCCCATCTAGTAAATGGGCGTCCAACATTTCTATGTCCTATTGGTTTGTACTTTAGTAACAGCTGAGGGATTCTATCTGTAGGCATTCTCTTGACATGTTCATACCAGTTGTTTCTCATGTTGTCAATTCTATTTGTTAAATTGAAAATATTTAAGTCATTTCTAATATCCTCACTTCTTTTCTTGTCCAAAATTGTCACACCTGCTACTGAACGTAGGAACTTAATTTCTGCAGTTTCTATTTTCCTTCTGTCTGAACGGTTGAGTGTCCAATTTTCACTTGCATATGTTAAGACAGGCACTGCCATAATTTTGTAAAATTTTAGTAATCTTACTAATCGGTTTTGCAATATTAAAATTTCGTACATAAAATTCTTTCCTTCATAATTCAAGATACTGCTCTGGATTATTACGCATGTTACATGGGATTACAGAAGTTGTGAGATGGATTAAAGGAAGGAGAAAATAATGGAAATACAATGTTAACAGCAAGGATGAAAATGGTTTCCGAAACTTGAAACGAATTTAAAACCATAGAGACCACAACCAGTTGGAATACCGCTAACATGTTTGAAACAATCGAAAAGGGGAGCTGAAACATAGAGGATATTGTTTTAAATCAAGGAAAATAAGGATCCATCCATCCATAGTAAGTCTCCCGAAGGCAGGTTCTTCACTGCTATCATAGCATTTTCATGCTATGCTTGCAGCTTTATTAGGGAATTGTAGGTGTGGTAGCTTCCCGTTGCTTTCCACACCGGTGAAGGATGATGATGATGATAATGATAAGGATGATGATGATGATGATGATGGCCACGTGATTTCGGGGACCGTTTGAATCTCAAAGTTTTCCTGACATTTGTCTTACAGGTGAAGAAAAACCTCGATAAAAACCTCACCCAGAAAAACTGACCCGCCCAGGGATCGAACCCGGTCCCGCTGCGTGACAAGGCAGCATGCTACCTCGAGATCACAGCGGTGGACAAAAGAAGGATAAGAAAAGTTATATAAGGTAAATAAATAATATCTCATTTACATAAACTTTAAACTATAGGTTGGCGGCGAATGAAATACAGTGTTATTAGTTGTTGCCTCGACTGTACTCTTTATTACTCAGATCGATGTTCTCCTCTGCCCTACTTTTTCAAACAATCAGCGTCAAATCTTGTATTGTTTATACTAGAGCTGGTATCGCCGGTAAAACGATGCTACGTAATAATCAATAACAATAAAGCTGGTGTAATTAAACGCCTTCCTAGGATAGTACTAACTCATGTGATCATGGGGAATTCACGTTCCAGGCAGAGAAACAGTAGTCATTTAATACCAGCGTAAGCGCAGCACGAATGCTTTTTATTGGCTGCCAAACTATAATATGTGTTGCAATCTTAATTTTCATTGGATAAAATTCCCTTCTCTCGTAACTAGTCGACCTCTAATTGTCTGCCGCTCTACTAACTGGATAATTATTTTCAGTTGAATTTGTATACACACTTTATAGATTAGATTATGTTAGTAGAGCTGGGTTCGCGTTCTAAAGACCTATTTTAGGTTCATTTTATTACGAATCTTTACTTTATGGAATGAATTAGATGGAACCTATTCTATGGTGATAAGTAGTCTTCAAGTATCAATTGATATAGTGTTTACTGATGAAATACATTATGTATTTGATACATAAAAACCAAAGTTTTATTTGATTTTCATAAATATTTATTTTGACATTCGTAACAGCTGCCCTGTATCTTCATCAGACGAATGGCATAAAACAATTTTTTTGTTTAATAGTAGCCTATATGAGAATTTAAAAAAATATGAAAATCATATCGGCCGCGGTGGACTAGTGATTATGCTCCTTGCCTCTGGTCCCGATGGTCGCGGGTTCAAACCCGGCCGGGGTCGATGGATTTTTAGGACGGAAAAATCCAAGGAGCAAGTCCTCCGGGAGGGACTTTAAGCCGTGTCTGAAGATTTTCAGGCTCGTAAAAGATCCTTAAGCCTGAAAGAAAGGCCTCTAAGCAAAATTTACTGAATTTTCCCGTCCTAGTACTACCTTTGTTTCCTAGATGTCAGTATGAGGCGGAACGCTGACCACGGACCACTCAAATAACATATATACGAAAACAAGTGTAACTAAATTAGTATGGTTCAAATTCTTTCCTATAGGGGGAGAGCGCCTAAATCTCTGTTAACGGAAACATGGGCTTACAAAAAAAATAAAATCATACAAAAATTTTGATGGTCTTTATATATTAAGTAGTCTGTTATGATGTTCATGGTTCGACAAACATCAAGCTTTCATACACATGCTTCATACTGCCTTTAATTTGGGCTGAACCCAAACAATAATTTGCCCTAAGTTGGCACAAAGGCTCGGAGTCATGGGGAATTATATGAGTGAGCCATATTAGATCACCATAACAAAATATTTAAATCACCTGTGTTTTGCTAAACCATGCTATTTTTTTATCTAAAGTGAGATAATGTGAAAGGTGATATGAAATGAATAAATGGAGATGAATTACGTGATATTGGGGGGAAGAGAAGTGGAGATTGTTGGTGGGATGAAATCCGGGAAACGGGAGAATGCTGACAAACCCCCGAAAAATCCTGGTGTCAATACTCATAAAATTAATTGTAAAACACTGTTCAGGTTACGTAGTAAAATGTTAAAATAATTAAATAAGTACCTGCTTTATCAGTCGTCCTCAACTAAAATGAATTTCTGATTAAAAACTTCGTCAAGTAGTTGAAATCGTATTTATTATTTTAATATTTTTAATATACACCGTGTCCACAATATAGTATCATACTTTAAACTACTACTACTACGTCAAAATAAAGTAAAGTGATCCCACTACAGGCCTCAGGAGGCCCTTGGGGCAGTGGGAGGTTAAGGCTCCCACCATTTCTAGCCCTGCGTGACGGCCGCCTTTACCCCCAGAACAAGCGTCTGGTACTCATTTCCGTTAGAGGCTGAGGTGACCCCAGGGTCATAGTGCCGCCAGAAGGTTTGGGTCAGTTTAAAAATCCTGACCCCCACCGGGACTTGAACCCTCGACCTTCCGGCTTGTAGCGCAGTGAAAAAGTAAAGTGATCCCACAACAGGCCCGGAGGCCCTTGGGGTAGTAGGAGGTTAAGGCTCCCACATTTTCTAGACAATCGGCACTTTATGTCAGCCGGGTTGTCAGTCAGCCCTCGACCCTCCGGCTTGTAGCTCAGTGCCTTAACCACTACGCTACGGCGTACTACTACGTCGCTTTGGATAACATGAAATTGGCGACAATCAAAAGAGAAACTCAAAACGTTTTGTGCATGTTAACAATGTCAACAAAGGAAAATAATGGACAACAATACAGAAACTAAACTAAATTTAATCATGTGTTTTGTGGTCGATATTGGTTCATTGTTGGATATTTAGATGTCTGCAACGTCACTCGTGGGGACCACATTTAATGTCTATGAAGTATAGCAAAAACGTTTATCTTTTAATTGTCACCAATTTCATTTAGATGCGATTATTCGCGACGAAGTAGTAGTTTAAAAATTTACCAAGACTATTTAACTCATGTCGCAAATGGTAGTCAATGACCAATCACGTTTCAATGAATTCTGTTTTACACCAATGACAGTCGTGTTTCACCTCGCTCTTTATCGATTTCTCTTCATCAGCTCCTGCTTTTGTGATAAAAAAAGCTCATCTTTTTTAATATTCTGAACAGGTTAGAACATTATTTTTCTCCAACAAATACATTGAATATAGCAAATAATGAATAGATTCAGTGATTTTACTGAGTTGTTTATCTTCTTTCTTCTTCTTCTGCATCATGAGATTAGGCCTTTTGACCTGTTTTCACATCAAGTGGGATTTAATGAATCCTCCCATCTAGTAAATGGGCGTCCAACATTTCGATGTCCTATTGGTTTGTGGAAAGCAACGGGAAGCTACCACACCTACACAATTCCCTAGTAAAACTGCAAGCATAGTATGAAAATACTATGATTGCAGTGAAGGACCTGCCTTCGGGCAGAATTACTATGGATGGATGGATTGGTTTGTACTTTAGTAACAGCTGAGGGATTCTATCTGTAGGCATTCTCTTGACATATTCATACCAGTTGTTTCTCATGTTGTCAATTCTATTTGTTAAATTGAAAATATTTAAGTCCTTCCTAATATCCTCACTTCTTTTCTTGTCCAAAATTGTCACACCCGCTACTGAACGTAGGAACTTCATTTCTGCAGTTTCTATTTGTTTATTCAAAATATAAATGTTTAACCTATAATGTTGATTATAATAGTTTGATGTGATTCGTTATTTCTCCACTAGAGTGCATTCTTACAATATTGCGATCCTATTTGGCAAATAAATATTATGATCGAGTTGCAGTCAATATACATAACCTCACATTTCTAATTTGTTTTGAAACATCGCCGTTTACATTAACTATATAAACATTTTAAAACACTGGTAACTATATTCAAATAATTATTTTTCAGTAAAGAGCTTAATTTTATTCGTTAAATAGTCGTAACAAATGCCACTCTTGATTTCCAGATTCTCTAGATAAATTGGAAATCACTCGCGGCATTACTTATGATTATTTTTTTGAATTGATACATATTACAACACAAATTGGTAAACTATGATACTATATTTGTGGATACATAACAATGTAAATACTTATTAATTACTTGTTTTAATATTTTAACATAAATCTTGGTGTGCCCCATCACCAATACCCCTTCGGATCACACTGTATATAAACACAAGGGGGCAAATATCTAAGCACTGCAGTTATATCAGGAGGTGTGAAATATTGACACGTCAAACAGTTATTATGCTGTTACAATAGAGATGCCGTTCGATGTTGAAAACTCATCAACTGAACGGTGTACTTTCTTGGAGGGACATGATATGTTAAACGTGGAACCTAATAGTTGTAAGAACAAGGTGGAGATTTGAATCTCGAAGCAACTCATATAACTCAAGCATCAGGGGTGCTCCCTGATGGACAAGCCAAGCAGACAATGGAGCTTACACAGTGCTAAGTCACGACACGAGATAAAGAATGATGTTCCACCCACATCCCATTATATTATCCTTAACTCATAGCGGATACTGGGAGTCTCACAACACAAGGTAGCCGGCAGCTTAACAATACCACAGCACAAAGGTCACGTTAGCGCTTGTAATAATCGTATTTCATTTTACAACCTTTAAACCAAAGGAAATACAAGACCTCTTCATTTTTTGTTTATAAATATAACTTTTATTTTGTGTAAAACTTAAGAAACTGATTTTATATATATATATATATATATATATATATATATATATATATATATATACATACATACATACATAGATAAGCCTTTGGCATGGGATCCCTGAAGTAGTCCCCGCCCGGAGAACCGAATGGGGAACTATTTTACCCCCGGAAAATTTTACCCCAGTGGAACTCATGTTCGCGTTTATTGACGGTTGTATTTTTACGGTGAAAGATCGTCAGTCTTTCGACCAAGGTACTTTTTTTCGTCTGGCTTATCACTTTCGACCAATCTGGCATGGTTAACCCTATCGGCAGCAATGCTACCGCCGGCATAGCTCTCGGGATCATTTAAGCACACAAGCCACAAGGTAAAGATACCATGGAGGGATGCGAAACATGAACTCTTACTTTAAGGGAGGGAAGGAAATTACGAGTATTTGAGGATAAAATTCTTAGGAAATTTTTTGGACCAAAGAGGGATGAACAGACAGGTGAATGGAGAAGACTACTTAACAGTGAACTACATGATCTTTATAGAAAGCCAGATATAATAAAACAGTTATGTCTCGTAGACTGAGATGGGCAGGACATGTGACACGAATGGGAATGAAAGACTTGCATGGAAGCTTCTTGTAGGAAAACCAGAAGGAAAACGCCCAGTTGGTAGACCAAGGATCAGATGGGAGAATAATATTAACTATGATTTAAGGGAAGTAGATTATACAGGGAATGACTGGAAAACATTAGCTCAGGATAGGGATGTATGGAGAACTTGTGTCGGCGCGGCCATGAACTTACGGGTTAGATAATGCAGCGAGTTAGTTAATTATACATACATACATAGTGTACTGCCCAAGAGCAGGTCTTTCACTGCAAGCTCAGCATTCTCCACTCGTTCCTTAACCTTGCCTCCCTATTTGTATCAGAATACAAATCATTTATTTTAATATTGTCTATCATCTGATGTCTTTTTTGCCTATACCTTCTTTCCGTTGACCATTCATTCTAGTGCAATCGTCAGCAGACAGTTTCTTCTTGCCCAGTGGCAAATCCAATTTATTTTCTTCTTCTTTATGACTTCCAGCATTGATCTTCCTTAACCCACTCTGTCTAGCACATCTTTATTTTTTTATTTTGTCTGTCCATTTTGTACGCTACATTCTTCTCCGTATTCACATCTCAAAAGCTTCCAGTCGATTTTCCTCATTCCGTCCTAATGTCTAATTATCTGTACCATACAATGCTACACTCCACACAAAGCACATCACTATCCCCTTCTGTAATTCTTTTGCCAACGGTCCGCAGAAAATGATTCCCTTCTTGTTCTTCTTCTTGTTGTTCTTCGGTTTTCCCCCAACTTATAGCTTTGCTGTCTTCAGTTTCCATTTATTTCTATCATTCCAATCTCCTTCTTCCAAATTCCTATCATCCATTATAGTTCTGACATAGGTTTTCCATTTCCATCTTGGTCTGCCATGTTTATTTCTCTTCTTGTTAAAAGCTTACTTTGACACTGCTATCCTCTGCTTTACTTCTTGAGATATATATATATATATATATATATATATATATATATATATATATATATTGTGGAAAGCAACGGGAAGATACCACACCTTTAATTCCATAGTAAAGCTGCAAAGCATGGATTGAAAATTCTATGATTGCAGTGAAAGACCTGCCCTCGGGCAGAATTACTATGGATGGATATATATATATATATATATATATTCCCAATCTCAGCTACTACATCATTTAACTTGGCGTAAAATTCTTCCTTATTTTGTTTCTTTACATCACTGTTGGAATATACTCCCAAAATGGTGAATTTTTATCATCATCATCATCATCATCATCATAGTACGTTCACGAATTTAGGCCATTTGTTGACCTGTTTTGGCTTCAAGAGAAACACCATCCAGAAGTTCTTTGAGTGGACGTCCTGGTCTTCTTTTTCCTGCAGGTGAATTTTCAATTGAGCAAATTTGTATTCATCTTTAATATATTTTCATCTACTGCTTCCCAAATTGTTAGCATGTGACGAATATTTGGGGATAAAAAATAGTGCAGATGGAAGTCATGATGCTGAAATTAGGCCTATGAGTAATGAGGATAAATAAGGGCAAATCTGAAATATCAAAATTAAATTGTGTTTTATGGGATAATAATATACGTTCTAAAATAAAAACTAAAATTTGTATTACAACAACGAGTAACGCCATACGGTGCAGAAACGTGGACATAAAAATATAGAACAATAAGTAAATTAAATTATGCAAAAATAGATTTTTGCACGCGTTCTGCTGGACTTTCTAGAAAAGATAAAATAAAAGACAGTGTAATTAAACAAAAGTTGAATGTTCAAACTTCAATTGTGTTTCATAAAAAAATAATGAAAATGTCACGGTCATGTAGAAGGAATGACAGAGGACAGATTCTCAAGAAGAATGCTAGAATGGGTGTCACTTGGTAGAAAAAAGAAGAGGACGGCCAAAAATAACGTGTAGCCTATTGATTATGTTTTGAGCAGTGTGAGGGGAAAAGGAGTGGACGATGGAGTTTAGAAAGACAGAGAGAGTTGGAGAAGAATGACAGTGGAGTAATTGGGCGCAGGAAGATGTTTAACGATCTTTCCATGGAGAATCTAATGACTCCTCAAACTCCATTTCGACAAAATGAAAAGTGACTTACCTCTACACTACACCCTTCAATTTGGTTAATGTGAAATATTTTTCTGTTCGCATACTGACCTCAGACATATATCTTTATGGTCTAGACAATTTGGGCTAAAACTAAACGTAAACAAAACACAAGCAATAATATTATCGGACATCAAGACTCCATAAACAATGGCAATATGCCGACTGTCATATTAGATAACGAACAAATTCTTTATGCCGATGCCGTTAAAAACTTGGGATTTTACTTAGATTCTAATTTAAATTGGAATACTCAAATAAAACTAAAGCCTAAAAATATCTTCTTCAGAATGCATTCCCTAAAGCGTCTCAAAAACTTTTTTCCTACGGCTCTTAAAAGAATTTTAATTCAAACCTTAGTGATACCGCGCTTTGTCTATTGTGTCGTTCTACTAACTGACGTAAGTGACGGATTGTCGGACAAACTGCAGTGTGTCCATAATATGTGTATCAGATTCATATTTAATGTCCGAAAAAACAATCACATTCATCAATTTTTCCACGAATTGCCATGCCTACATCTAAAAGAGAGAAGAAAATTACACTGTCTAATTCTCTTATTTAAGATCCTACATACCTCGACTCCCAATTATTTATCATCTCGCTTCCAGTATCTATCCTCCAACCATAACTTAAACACAAGTTCTCAACATAGTCTCTTGCTCAATATACCGCAACATAGGACATTGCATCAATCCATGTCATATACCATCTTCACTTCTCGCAACTGGAATTCTCTACCACAAGAAATAAGGGGCTGCCGGACCATGGCATCTTTTAAAAGAAATCTAAATTTATATTTGCTCTAACCTCAACTTCATCATTACCCAGTGTAAGGCACATATATTAATTGGTGTTTCTTCTATAATTTATCATACTTATACTATTACTATTATTATTATTATTTATTATTATTATTATTTATTATTATTATTATTATTATTACTGTTATTATCGTATAAAATGTTGTTTCTACATGAAATTTACATTGCGACATTTAATATATTTTTAACTCTTTATAATTAGTATAATAAATATCTATATTTGTCAAATATTTATTTGTATTTGTGCTAGTTGAGTGGAAGAGAAGGCCTTGTGGTCTTAACTCTGGCAGAATAAATAAAACATTATTATTATTATTGTTATTATTATTTATTATTATTATTGTTATTATTATTATTTATTATTATTACTGTTATTATCGTATAAAATGTTGTTTCTACATGAAATTTACATTGCAACATTTAATATATTTTTAACTCTTTATAATTAGTATAATAAATATCTATATTTGTCAAATATTTATTTGTATTTGTGCTGGTTGAGTGGAAGAGAAGGCCTTATGGCCTTAACTCTGCCAGAATAAATAAAACATTATTATTATTATTATTATTATTATTATTATTATTATTATTATTATTATTATTATTATTATTATTATACTCCTGACGCCAGGGATAAGCTCTTAAACCCGCAATTTTTACCAACGATGCACTTTACACATAAAACATTTCTTTAACGTGCCCCATAAGTTACCTCTGTGTTATAAAAGCGTCGTCTTTTAAATTGTACTTCGATTGTGCTCTCGTCCTCGAATTTACTTAAAAATAGTTTATAAATAGTATCGGCAGGGATCGAACTTTCTAGTATTGGTTCCGTAGACTGCATACCCCTTGTGGGACTAAGAACAAATAACGATCGTTTTAAAGTGTTCTGTACTCAGTTTAAGAAATTAGACATAATAGTTGCAGCATTCGACCGCAATGCAGAATAACACTGCAGCAATACATTAAAAAATACATTATAGGAGAAAATGTAAAACACATGGAATAGTGTGACCTTTATTCTGTAGCATTGCTGTTAATATATTGCTGATCTTCTTTTTCTTCTCGTTATGTACTTTATGTGGATGATTACTCCTCGTTTATGTAATGGCACAGCTTGTAAACATCGTATAATGACAATCATTGAAGTCGTGAAATTCAACATTGAACTGACCTCTCAGGTCACTGTAAGCGATCGTGGGAAAACAATTGCATGTGCACATATACGTTTTATAACAAAACGACGAATTAATGAGATAGTATGTTTGTCTCTGTTTGAATCCCATCGAGAACAATGATTTTGTTACAATAAAAATGTAATAGCATGACATACTTTGTATGGAATTTAAAACCTGCAGAACCTCGAAGAGGATAGAAATCTGGTAAAAGATTTCATAATTATAATATTTACATATCGTTATAATATTTACATATAATTATGGGCACGCCGTAGCGTAATTGGTTAAGGCAATATGCTATAAGCCGGATGATCGCGGGTCTGATGCCCAGTGAGGGTCAGGATTTGTAAACTTTCCCAAACCTTCTGAGGCATCATGGACCTAGGGTCTACTCAGCCGCTAATAGAAATGAGTACCAGACGCTTGTTCTGGGGATAAAGGCGGCCGTTAAGGGCGTTTAACAACCCGGCTGACATCTTGTGCCGATTATCTAAAAGCGTGGAATCCTTAACGTCCTAATACTCCCAAGGGCCTCGCCTTTGGTGAAATCACTTTACATATAATTATACAGGGCTGAAATTTTTTTAATTTTTATACTATTATATTTATATTTAATACCAAGTTCTAAATGTTTAAGAAAAATTATATTAATAAACTTCTTATATAATAACCGGTTACCTCCGTATGAGCATAGCTCACATTCTGGCAGTTTAGGATCGAATATTAAAAGAATATCTTAGACATAGTCAATCACGGGACACTAGCGGGAAAAATAATGACTTGACAAGAAAATACTTTTTGTTAGTTGTGCACCGATAACGTAGATTCCAAGAGGAAATTTTAATCATCATCATCATCGTCCTTTCAAGTATTAGGCCCAGTGGCCCGTTACGGTCTCCTGCCATCTCCGAAAAGGTCGACCCACAGATCTTCTGCCTCGAGGAATGTAGGAGGAATGTAGTGAGGAAATTTTAATCCATCAATTATTATGTTGTATACAGTAATTTTTATACGTTTTTCGTGACTGGCTGACCATAACTTACAGTTAACAATTATAGGACACATTTAAGGTATATAGAATATTAAAATGCAATTAATATTGTTGCATTTACGACTATGGAGGGCCAGAGTATGGTTTAAGAAAAGAGTTTGTGAAATAGAACGAATTAATTCGACCGAATCATTAAACACAAAAAATTGGTAAAATTCTGCGTGTTTTTTCAGGTTTGGAATATGACAGGTTCTACCAGTAATATTAGGTTTAAATAATACATATTTAAAACATTATTTTATAGAATCAGAAAATTTGATCTTTAAAGATAAATATTTCATCATCAAAAATATTCCTGCGTCAATTTCAAAATGTTCACCTCGGTATGACATTTTCACGGAATCAACCTAAAATAATAAGTTCCCAACAAGAATTTGTGAGCTGGGTATGTACAAACGTCTGTGCTAAATGTTTCATTGCCGCAGATAACCACCTTAGCGCTTGCATAGAATCTTCGATATTGAATAATTTGTTCGCTCTGTATTATCTTTATAATAATAATAATAATAATAATAATATAAAAATAATATATATTATACTTAATAGTATTATTATAACTAGGGAGTGGATTTTTATGTTTTAAAGTTAAGATTGCAACGAAGTATAATGAGAAGTTAGGCTTTGTTTTGGTTTCACAAAGAGTTGAATAATACATACTATCTGCATTGCAATCTTATCTTTTATTACATAAAATCCGCTCCCTAATTATAGCCAATACATGAGAAACCATTGTTTACCTTATGGTATGTAAGGGTTATAATGTTTTAACAATCCTTCTTCTTCTTCTTCTTCTACGACAAGGTTTAGGCTATGCAGCCTGTTCCGGCGAAGTTAACCCTTAAATTGGCAAAACAGAAATTTCTTCTGTTAGTTATTTAAATGTGGCGGACCGCAATGAAAACGGAATCTTGTATAACTGTTATTATTAGGTATATTGTATAATTAGACACATATTTAAGTGGATTATTTTTGTTCGTTTTCTTCTGATTTATTTAAAATATTAAATTAATTGAACCAACTGATGTATCTAAAAGGATACATTACGAATTTAAGGGTTAAAAGTGGAGTCCATCTTCTACGTGGTCGGCCAACATCTCTTGTTCCTCTGGGATTATACAGGAAGGTTCTTTTTGGTATTCTTTCGTTGTTCATTCTCATTAAGTGTTCTGTCCATTTCTTATTATTTTCGCTGATTTTATCTTCAATTATATATATATATATTTAATTCTTCTCGTATAGTTTCATTCCTTATTCTATCCGCTCTTGTGCATCCTTTCACATTACGTAAAAACAGCATTTCCGCAGTCTGTATCCTGCTTTTATCCTTTGATTTCATTATCCAATTCTCACTTCCATACAACAACAAATTAACAGCCATTGTTTTATATAATTTAAGTTTCGTATCTTTCCTTGTTTTCCGACCTAAGGTTCTTTTTATGGTTCCACAAATAGCCTGAAATTTATTTACTTTATTTTCTATATATTTATTTTCTCTATAAGTTATATCACATCCTAACAATATGAAGTAAAATAATAGGAAACGGTAGAAGAAAAATAAACTATAAAAATACTATAACAAAGTCTTATTTGATACATGTTTGTAACATTTAAATCACAATATTGGGTAACCAAACAGAATATGTTTGATTGTTTGAATTTCTTCTCCACATTTACATGATCCATTTGATAATATTTTAATTTCTTATAAATATGCCTGACATTTTATATGTCCGGTTAAAAATTGAGTCAAGCGAATGCTTCTACCTCTACCTTGTGCTCACATGCAAATCCTACAGTTTTATTCATACGGCCCAATGTGAAATTGGGAATTACGAGGATATTCAAATATTTAAGTATGTCCATATACTGTTGGGAAAAATAATTCTCAAGTTGTCATACACATCAGTAATTTGCCATTCAGCAATGACATATTGTCTGAATTTCCACTTTATATAAGAGAGAGGCCACAAGTCATAGCTAATAGGTAAATTTGAGTTGGAGGCTGATTTTGCCGAACTGTCTGTTCTTTCATTCCCAGTATCTCCGCAGTGTCCTCGGATCCAGGACAAACAAATGTGTGCTGAAGTATTCTGAAGCAAGTCTCTTATTTCGTAGGCAAATAGATCCAAATTAAATGTATCAGAAATAGTAGGTAGGACTGATTTATAGCCACTTATTAGTGTCATGACTGTCATGTCATTAATGATAATGAATTAATTTCTTCCTAGTCTACCTCATTGGCTTCATGGTCATTTGAATTTAGTCTTATCAGCGGTTTTGGGGTTTGTTGACCTATCTGATTTAATTACGCTTCTTTTCCTACAGATGTAAGTGACATGAGGTCAGCATGTTGTCTGAATGAGGTATCTATTAGAATACCAAGGTATTACTTGAACTGAAGTAAGTCAGTTAAATTTAGTTCAGCGGTTTCATTTTTCAGACTTGAGCTTCTTTTACGAGCATGAAAATCATCAGACTCGGGACTCACGGCTTAACGTTCCTCCCGGAGGACTTGGCCTTTTGATTTTCGCATCCCAAAAATCCATTAATCCCGTCCGGATTTAAACCGCGACCCTCGGGACTAGACACAAGACAATTATTAACACACGTTTTTACATAATTCGAGAGTTTATGTAAAATTAGGCCTTCTTGTTGTTTAAATGTACATGTTAATAGCCTACATGTTAATGTACATTTTCTGATATATATGATTGTTTGTGTGTCTCCAAGAACAATAATATTTTTAACATTAATTTATTTCTTATAGTATGTAACTCAGTAACTTAAAACTTATTCCATGTGTTACTTCTATGACAGGTTATGCCAATATTCAGTACTTGAATTAAATCGTACATCATTCAGACGGCAATTTTATTATGCCATTTTCTTTCTCGGAGTTGAATTGATTATGACTGAAACTAGATATCTTGCATGTTTGTTATGACGCCTCCAGTTTCAACCTCTCGAACTTCCTGACTCTACCCACTAGCGAAATTAATGAAATCTATTTTTCAGGCTGGAGCACCCTTTGGGCGTATTCCATTACCCCCAATGGTCTGGTTGATGATTTTTATCAGCGGGGGTGTTCGGTACTACACCGGGAGCCGAAGATACGAGAATGAACAACTCCTACACCTTTAAAGATCACACACAGTTTTAGCAAGTCAATATTTATCCTTGGATGAAGTCATGACCTACCCATCTCTCATAGTAAAATAATTTCAAATTATAAAGTTTCATATTTTACAATGATTGAGAAAATATAATCATACTGACAGCAAACCAAGATTTAAACATTAATACGACGCTTAATAAATGATTAGGAAATCATTATTCGCTAGTCTGCACGATATGAGATGATTGGAAACTATTAAGTAGTATTAGTTCACTTTGTTATGCTGATTCCAGAACTGTTCTTAGTTTTCTTCTATCACGTACAGTTTTTTTTTTCACAGTGGATTTAATCTGTTTTCAAATATATATATATATATATAGGCTATTGGTGATAGCATAATATGAGCCACAAGGTAATGCGTATTGTTGGAGGGAAATTTGTCATTTTAGGCCTCTAAGCCTTCAGGTTGGCGCAACTGCTGCTGAGGTTGTTATTGGGTGATGTTGGAAGCATTGTTCATCTCAGACACTTGCATCATGAATGCTGTTCTCATTTTATCTCTCTAGTTTGACTGCAAGTATGACAATGTCTGTACATATATGTGTGAAAAATCCTAATATTTTCTGCTATATTTGTGGAAATTATTCAGTGCTTAAATTAAGAACAGATACTACAGACTTTGTAAAAAAAAAAAGCGTATTTTAAAGTGAAACTCGGGGACCGGGAGAAGCGTGGGCGCCGCTATTGCGCTATTGTTGCCACTATTGCGTTGAGAGGTTAAGATTGTGGATAAAAGGACAGAAAACATGCATGCCGTTTGCGATTCCGATGGTGTGGAGGGAGCCTAAAGACCACCTTAATGATTGTTACTTCCGTTTACTTAATGTTCAGGGGTGCAAATAATGAAAACCAAATTTTATATCAAAGCATCCCTTAAGCCATTAGGTCCATCACTTCACATAATGTATGTAAATACATAGTGTTCTGCCCAAGAGCAGGTCTTTCACTGCAAACTCAACGTTCTCCACTCTTTCCTTAACTCAGCTTTCCTTTTTGTATCCGCCTAACGCCTAAAGCAATTATTTAAGGTGTGGATTTGGTACCGACCTTACGAAGGTCTTGACCCGATATCTTCATGTGCTTGTAGGAAGGTGGTGGCGAAATTGTGTGTTATGCTGTGTAGAGTGCTCCTCTAAACAGTTGTCTTCTTTCAGGTGAGCTTGTCGGTCTTGAAAAAACGGCTTTTTCTTGTAGTGTCTGGATCTTGCAGTCTAAGTTCTAGATGAGACTTGAGTATTCACGAAGGATAATGTGGTTTGAAGGACTTGAGGGTTTTGGAGGATGGTGGTGAGGAGAATAAGGAGGGATTGGAGTATATTCTCCGGTGGGTTCTGAGAAGGTAAGGGAGGGAAGTTTTCTTCGGTCTTTTGAGGTGTTCTTGGAGTGGTTTTTGAAGTGATTTCAGGTTTTCTCGTGGTAGATGGTTTGCTTGTTCCTTGCGCTTGTCTCATTTTCAGATACTTCTGGAATGATGGACATTTTCGATGACTTGCTGCATGATCTGCGTTGCAGTTGGTGCACTTGACTTCCGTCTGGGTGCAGTCGGAGACTCTGTGATTTCCGGAACACCTGACGCATTTTGTGTCTCGAAAGCAGAATTCTGCAATATGTCCAAAGCCTTGACATTTGAAGCACTGGGTGCCTCCTGTGGGTTTCCGATAAGGTTCCAATCTGATTCGGATGTTGAATAGCTCTTTTAGATTTTCTTCGACTTTTTCCTTGATGTCTGGTATTTTGTGGAGTGTTAGGATGTAAATAGGAAGCTCTATCTTCTTCTTTACTCCATCTATGAAGACTTGTTTTTCAATGCTTCTTACTTCTTTGACGGGCAGGTCCCTACTCGTAATTTCTTCATATACTTCAGGTGTTGTGATGGACTTAGGTAGTCCCTTCACAACTAATTTGATGATAGGAGGCCTGCCATAGCCATGGGTATAAAACTGAGTCTCAGATTTCTTGAGCTCTTTGTAAGCTCGCCGATAGGCCGCCTTTGTTGAGGTCCTAATGGTGAGAACGCCCTGGTTGTACTTCATGTGTACTTCTTTCTTGTTTCCTGCAGTGATGCTTTCCAATTTTAGTGGCGTGATGTCTTTGGAATATACCACTATGGGAGGTGGAGTCTCTGCCTTATACAAACCATTTATTTTAATATTGTCTTTCATCTGATGTCTTTTTCTGCCTCTTACTTCTTACCATTCCTTCTAGGGCATCCGTGAGTAGGCGGATTCGTCTTAGCCAGTGGCCAATCCAATTTCTTTTCCTCTTCATTATGAGTTCCAGTATTGTTCTCCTTCACCCAATCTGGTTAGTTCTTAGTCAGTGGCCAATCCAATTTCTTTTCCTCTTCATTATGAGTTCCAGTATTGTTCTCCTTCACCCATTCTGGCTAGCACATCTTTATTTTTTATTGTCTGTCCATTTTATATGTTCCATCCTTCTCCATATCTCAAAAGCTTCCAGTAGCTTTTCCTCATTCCGTCGTAATGTCCAAGTCTCTGTAGCATACAATGCTACACCCCACACAAAGCAATTCACTAGCCTCTTCCGTAATTATTTTGTCACAGGTCCGCAGAAAATGCTTCTCTTCTTGTTAAAAGCTTCTTTTGCCATTGCTATCATCTGCTTTACTTCTTCACCGCAGTTCATGTTACTACTGATAGTACAACGCAAGTATTTGAAGCTTTCCACTTGCTCAATGGCCTCATCTTTAATCCTCATTTTTATCTTTCTTGGTTTCCTTCCTATAATCATGGCCTTCGTTTTTTTATATTTATCTTCATCCGATAATCCTCGCTCCATCAGCAGGATCAATGTACTCGTATTTACAACAAATATTTCTGAAAGATGCGTATTCTATTTAATCAGGTATACAAAATAGGATATTTCAATATAAAGATAACAAAACATGAATATTTAAGTAGGTATCATATCTAATAAAAATATAAATTATATCAGTATGACATGCAGTCCATTAGCCCAAAAGTGTTGCAAGTCAATCTTCAGCAAAACCAATGAACAATTATTATTAGACCTACACCTTAACTGTATGATGTTTCATACAATCCCGTGATGTATTAATCTTGAAGGGGCATGCACTCTGTTACTGTCTACATCAAACTACAATTTATTTTTTAATTAAGTTCATGCCTTCCATTAGACGTTTGAAAAGGTTATGTAACCAAGTTGAAGGTTATTTCAACACCTTTCAATGAACTGTCAGGAATACGTCTTTAAATATATAGAATAACTTTTCAACATTAGTTTATTTGCAGCTACATTTAATTAACTTCCATAAATTAATTTTAAAATTCTCACACCTATTAAATATTTCAATTATAATAAGCCTATATATCATGTATGATTCATTGATAAAAATCGTAATTTGGTATATGTTTCAGTCATATTAATAAAATTCATATCAAATTCCGTTGAGGTGAATAGTCATAAGATAAAAATTAAAACATATACCTCTTGGCAGGTGCCGTCCTCCTCAACTGTGGTAAAGATTGCAATAAGTTTTATATAGCCCTAGGCAGGACAAGTAAAAATTTTAACGCAATAAACAAGGAACACCTCAAAGATTTTATGTATGCGGTTGGTAAATCAAGCTTGCCAAACATATCATTAACGCTGGTCACCGAGTGTGTACAATAGAAAACACTCTAACGATAGTTCACAAAGAAAATTTTCCAGCAAAGATAAATATATTGGAAGACCTTGAAATTATAAAATAAATCAAAAACACCTTAGAGTAGAATAGAATAGATTTATTTAGCCTGGTGGAGTTAAGACCATGTGGCCTTCTCTTCCACTCACCAGGACAAACATATGTTACATTTAAATACAAAAAAAATAGTACATACTAAACAATTAATTATCTGTCAAACTGAACAATAATGAAAATAATGTCTAATGATACAATAAAATTAAACTAATGAAAGAATGTATACAGAAAGGAATAACAGCTCGAATCTACTATACATAAAAAGAAAATAAAAAAATACAAAGAATGATAACTCAAGGAGAACATACCTTAGTCGTTAAAAAATCAGTCGCAACTAATGACACTTCAAGTCTACAACGTCATAAACAACAACTAGTAGCAGACACTCATTCTGCTGATGATGAAAGTTAACTTCCGAAAGGCTTCCAGATAACATTTTTAAATACAAGATTTTAACACGGTTGAGGACGACAGCACATGCAAACTGTAATATAGTTTCATTTTTATCTTATTTCAGTCATATATCTTAACAAATAATTTAAATTATTGTTATTTCTATGAAGTAACTCTATGAATGCAGTTACCAGATGTCAATGAAGGGATGACTCTTTCAAATAGGTCCTGGATTTATACATAATATACGAGGTGAGGTGTAAAGTCTGATTCATTTAATGATTATTAATTAAAATTATGTTTATATCTAATTATGAGGCCTACTACTACTTTATGGCATTACAGTCCATGAAGGACCCTATCACTAAACTTATGACATTCCATTCCTTCGTTTCAAATATCTCTATATCTTTACATTAATTCTACGTCACCCTCTATATCATCCAATCATACAAGTAATGTTTTTATTATTGATTTCGTACATCTCAATGATGGATAAATCATATTTGAAGAGAAAAATTATACGCTCAGACCGGGACTTGAACCCGGGACCCTTGGTTTTCTAGACCAAGTGCTCTACCAACTGAGCTACCTGAGCAAGTACCGATCTAAACGCAAATCTTTCTCTATATACATTGTAATTTATCCATCATTGAGATGTACGAAATAAATAATAAAAACATGGAAAAAGCCGTACTGGCTGTAATGTATAATTCCCAAATATGTCTTCTTAATAAAGGAGCCGCTATTTGAAAGATAGAAGCATGGCTTCATAGCATTTGGTGGACGGGAATTACAATGTATATAGAGAAAGATTTGCGTTTAGATCGGTACTTGCTCAGCTAGCTCAGTTGGTAGAGTACTTGGTCTAGAGAACCAAGGGTCCCGGGTTCAAGTCCCGGTCTGAGCGTATAATTTTTCTCTTCAAATATGATTTATCCATCATTGAGATGTACGAAATCAATAATAAAAACATGGAAAAAGCCGTACTGGCTGTAATGTATAATTCCCAAATATGTCTTCTTAATAAAGGAGCCGCTATTTGCAAGATAGAAGCATGGCTTCATAGCATTTGGTGGACGGGAATTACAATGTATATAGAGAAAGATTTGCGTTTAGATCGGTACTTGCTCAGGTAGCTCAGTTGGTAGAGCACTTGGTCTAGAGAACCAAGGGTCCCGGGTTCAAGTCCCGGTCTGAGCGTATAATTTTTCTCTTCAAATATACAAGTAATGGTTTTCCTGTCTTCCTTTTACCAGTTGGTTTGCCATTGAAAGGTTTTCTGACTATTCCATTATCCTCTATTCCGTCTACATTTCCAACTAGGAATTTAATATTGCTCTCCTCCTATCCTCCTCTCCTTCATCGCATAACATTGTAAAGTATTTCATCCTAACTCTTTGTAATGCAGCAATATCTAAAAAGGATTCCTTCATATCCTGTTTTAGGTTCTGTAAAGTTCCCGGGTGATTCATTGTGCTTACATTCCATGTCCAAACTCAGAACTTGTTTCCAAAACCAATTTATAGTCGTTTCGTCTTCAGATCAGTACGGATATTCATATTGAGATCCTCAGTAACAGATTTTCTGGTGCCTAGTCGAAATCATACACCATTGCATGATGAAACCGTCAGCCTGACACCCAACCCCGAATAGGGGTAGAGGTAGTCCTTAGGCTATAAGACGACAAATAACTAACGGTCAGTTAATGATGCGCGAAGTATAATTTAGTTACCATCCATCCATTCATAGTAATTCTGCCCGAAGGCAGGTCCTTCATTGCAATCATAGCATTTTCATGCTATGCTTGCAGCTTTACTAGGGAATTGTAGGTGTGGCAGCTTCCCGTTGCTTTCCACACCGCTGAAGGATGATGATGATGATGATGATAGGGATGATGATGATGGTCATATGATTTCGGGGACCGTTTGGGCCTTAAAGTTTTCCTGACATTTGCCATACAGGTGAGGAAAAACCCCGATAAAAACCTCACCCAGAAAAACTGCCCCGACCGGGGATCGAACCCGGGCCCGCTGCGTGACAAGGCAACACGCTACCTCGAGACCACAGCGGTGGACAATTTAGTTACCAAATTATTTATTTACACACAGTGTAAATACACTCATACGTATAAAGCTACATACTTTACAATATACCCGAATGAGCAATACTTCGTGCTCGGGCACAGTCAAAAGAATAAATTCATAATACAATACAAATTTACATTATTAATTATTACAGAATTTACATATATATATATATATATATATATATATTTGACATATATATATTTGACATATATATGTCGTAGACATGAAAACTCTATATAGTAAAAAAAAAGTTAAAACAAAATTGAGTGCGAAATATGAGACCAAAATAAAAACTTGTATTTACAGTTACAACAATAATCGTTAATCAATAGGTCAAGAGTTTAAAAAGTAATAATAACCTACATTTGCTATTTAATATAATCCTTCCGAACAGCACGTAAATATTTATGAATTTGATACATATTCAGTTGCTATAAAATAAGAAGTTTGATATAAGGTGTGTGAAACTACTATTTATTGTTATGGTAAAATAAAACAAGCAAATGGGGAATAAAGTACTGCACGTGGAGAACAACATGGTCTTATACATGTCCACATCACTCACAGGTTACATGTTGCTCAGTTCTACAGTACAAATTAAGTATAAAACAGCTGGTTCTATAGACATATAAACTTATCAATCAATAAGCTTCAGATATTACTCAATAATTTACAGGTTAAATTAACTCGTCTTATAATCATTATGTTACACAATTCTCTTAATAATTTTAGTTAGGATATAATGAGATAAATTACATTGTTCAACATGATTTTTGTCTCATGAGTACCAATAGTTGTACTTAATGCAGTTTTGTATCGTGTTTTCAAATATGTATTCGGAATATCTCCATCACCCACAGTTTTTTTTTATTTCAATTTTAATTAATGCATTTAAATAATTATTTTTTTAATAAACTTTTTTCGTCCATTTGTTCATTGTAAAATAAAACCAAATAAGCTAATTCAAATGCTTTCAGCTATGGAAAAGAGATATCAAGGCAAATGGAATCCTAATATGCTGGTCGATTATTCTTGGACCATCAATAGGGATGCTCTACAGGCGAAATATAGCAGAAAATCGTCATTTCTTACATTCTAGGAGAGTCCGAATATTCGAATATTGTGTAGTTACGAATGTAGAAAATATTAAAGTGTTTTAAATTATAAATGCCTGTCTCTCGGAAACCTTACGTGATGGAGAAAAACTGATATCATATTTGAATTCAGGGGAAAACGTACTATCAGAATCACATATTTGTCTTTCTGAGACAAAAAAAGTTTCTGTTTTTGTTGCTCAGTGTTATTTTATAATGTGTGTGTTATAAGTAACTTAAAGGACAATAAATTACTTTACCAAATATTACATATTCCTCAAGTCGATTGTTCAGCATGTAAACTCAGAATGTTATGATTTTCTATTTGTAATCTGTGAAAATGATTTTTAAAATTCACATATAGCCTATTAGGAAAATAAAAATCTTCCATTTATAATAATTCCATATTTCATACAAAAAATAGCAAGTACTCTTTCTCTACCAATATTAACTTCAAAGTATTGTTATTACAGTAAAAACGACATACACATACATGTATATATAAACTTATATTTTTCTTTGCCGAGTCCTTGTCCCAAATGCTTAGTATCTCGCCCTCCAACTCTGGGTGACAAGTTCGCGCCTCGGGTATTCAAGGCGAGGTTCTTGTTGGACAAATAGAAGTCAGAACATATATTTGCAAGGGGTTGCTCTCGTTTTTCCCTAGTAGATACTTCATTTCACCGCTTATACATTACTTACAAACCATATTGTACCATTTCATCTTCTCCTGCGATAGTGTGATAGGCCTGGTTAGCCAGCCTGCTTATATAGCACAGACCTTCAACAACAAGGGCTTGTTTTCAACTCATCCCTCGACCTCGTATCACGCAAGAAAATAGTAGAGGACTTAGGCCTAATTTAACTATTTTCTTCATTTTCTCTGAAGTCCGTTTGTAACGTAAGTTATCATTAATAGCAGTTTAACAAGTTATCAAAGGGAATAAAAAATATACTAAACAAAAATTATCAATATTTTGATTACATTTTAATGAAAAACTGTTAAAGCAATAAATATAATAATAAAGCGATTCAAATGTTATTGGCTGCATTCTACGTTTTTTAAATTTATAAGCATGTAACGAGGTATACAAATTTATACCAACATTTTATAAAGTAATAATCTAACTATAATGTAGGAATTTAGTGGTAAAAAACACTACTGATACACTAATTTTAGAAAGAAACTAAATAGGCTATATAAAGTAAAAAAGTATTATGTAAGCATGTGGACAAACGACATAAGCGAAATAATATATAGTGTGCAAAAAATTGAAAAATATATAACTCAATTTATCTGAAGTATATGCCAAAGTTGATAAAAAATACCGGTAGCTAGATTAAAGCGTGAATAACTTAATTCAAATTATAACAATAATTTTGAAATATTAATTACTTAATAATTACATTAAAAAGACCAATTAAAAATACGTAATAGAGGAAATATCAATTTCATGACATCACATATTGCATTAAATATATTTCACATTAGATAGTAGCTGTGCTACCACAATTCTCGTGTCCATTGAATATCTGGAACACTTATTCTTATAGTGTTCCGTAAATTTTGTAAAAATTAATAAATTAAATAAATTGGTACATGGTTCCAAGATTATTTCCTATTAATGTATTTTTAACTCTTTGAAAAATATTGTTAACACTGATAAAATATAAGACAATTTTATTTTAATAATCCAGTTTTCAAATCAAATTTAATCGCCACTGAATCTGTACGACAATGATAAATAATAATTTGTCATGGAAATATTTCGAAATATTAGTCCAACATTGGCAAATATGAGCTTTCATTAGGTGTCAGTTTTCTATGAGCTGTATCTCCTATTGTTTTATTTCGTCTGCAATAATACTTTCATATTGTAAGTAGAGCTAGGATTTTTAAATACTAAAAGTTAAGATTGCAACATAGTATAATGAGAAGTTAGACTTATGACTGTCTTTTATTCTTGTTCCACACACAAACAGTTGAATAGTATAATGATAAGTTCGACTTCTGTCTGTCCTTTGTTTTGGTTTCACACACAAACAGTGAATAATACATATTATCTATGTTGCAATCTTATATTTTATCACATTAACTTCCTAACCCTAATTATAAGTAAATCTAAGATAGATGATTTTTGTTCTCTTAAACAATATATAAAGTATATTTGAAGAGAAAAATTTTCGCCTAGACCGGGACTCGAACCCGGGACCCTTCGATTTCCGGGCCAAGTGCTCTACCAACTGAGCTACCGAGGCGAGTTACGATCTAGACGCAAATTTTTCTCTTATGTATGTTGTAATTCCCTCGCGCCAAATGCTTGAAACCCTAGCTTCTATCTTTGCAAATGGAGAAAAATTTGCGTCTAGATCGTAACTCGCCTCGGTAGCTCAGTTGGTAGAGCACTTGGCCCGGAAAGCCAAGGGTCCCGGGTTCGAGTCCCGGTCTAGGCGAAAATTTTTCTCTTCAAATATAATTTATCCTTCTATGAGAAGTGTTAAATTAATAATAAAAATCGTCAATATATAAAGTGTTTATCGTAATTTTGCATATACTTCAAATAAACGAAACAAATTAAATTAATATAAAATCTTACCTGATTCGTGATGTTAAGCTACAAGCGATTGTCAGAAAATTTGTTGCATGAAGTGTTAGAGTGCAAAATGTTAAGTTTTAATTATTGTTTTCAAGCAAGCATACTGAGCTTTCTTACACAAAATCAAACGATTAATTATATTAAGAGATTTCAGGCTATGTGCCTGAGGTCCATGATTGGTGTTTCTTCCAGACGTTTCTCCCTCAACTACGGAGAGCATTTTCAGTATTTTCATTTTTTTTTCTCCCCACAGTCGAGCTTCCGACCAGGGAACACTACCTACAAGTATTCGCCATAGGGAGAGCAAAATTTATAAATATTCCTGTGGCATGGTAAGTTTATAAAATGTATTGGGGATCCTTAGACTTTCGTTGTATTTATAAAGTATTATACATTGAAGGTCCACCGCTGTGGTCTCGAGGTAGCGTGCTGCCTTGTCACACAGCGGGCCTGGGTTCGATCCCCGGTCGGGGCAGTTTTCTGGGTGAGGTTTTTATCGGGGTTTTTCCTCACCTGTAAGACAAATATCAGGAAAACTTTAAGGCCCAAACGGTCCCCGAAATCATATGGCCATCATCATCAACCTTATCATTATCATCTTCATTATCCACCGGTGTGGAAAGCAACGGGAAGCTACCACACCTACAATTCCCTAGTAAAGCTGCAAGCATAGCATGAAAATGCTATGATTGCAGTGAAGGACCTGCCTTCGGGCAGAATGACTACGGATGGATACATTGAAGATGCCCTCTGTAGTTGAGGTAGAAACGTCTGGAAGAAACACCAATGGACCACGGCCACATAGCCCAGAATCTCTTAATATTATGATTACCGGCCTTGAAAGCCTGCATTCAACAAATTATGCATTATTACAGGATATCTGATACGTAATATTAATTATATTTGAGAAAAATCTCAATACTGATATCATTAATAGTGGAAGGAGGTATAAGAAGTAAGATTATAATAAGAGTAATGGAAATATAATTTAGAGATTTAAATAAGCATTTGTTTTATTTACAATTCTTTACGCTTAATCGGTGTAGGCCTATTTGTATTCCATAAATTAATATTTGATGAAAACTAAAGGATTATAATTATAAGATTACTTTTTTCAAGTCCTTGTGGAAAGATACAACTGTATAATAATTGTAAATGAACATACTGGAAACCGAAGATAAATTAATTAAAAACTAATATTGTAATTAACAAATCTAATTAAATTTCAATGTTCTGTATATTTACCGCGGATATAAATTTCTCATATAAATGTTGCTATCAATTGAAATGTGTCAAATAGTTTATTACTACAGTGCGAACAGATTATCCACTCCCGGAGGTTTTAATTGACCCTGTCGCGGCATTAGGTGTCTCATCTCCCGCCGAATGACAGTCCCGCCTACCGCTTAGCTGTGACTATTACTCAATGTATCAAGTGGTATCATACAATACGATTCGTTTATTCAGTGTTATATATGTGTCTGTGTGTGTCGTGTCCTGTTTTGTTTTAATGTAATTTTTATTACTTGAAAGTGAGGGTGTGTGTGCGTATGTATATATATGTATATATATATATATATATATATATATATATATATATATATATATATATATAATACATATATTCGTATAGAAGAAAAATTAAACGAGGTATGACAGAGACTAGAGCACACCCCTCAAAAATGTCTTAGTGAGATGGCGCAGGTAACATGAGTAAGTCCGGGAGCGCTCATCAAGCAACACATTTACTTATATTAAACTTTTTGAACTTAAAGTTGATCCCGTTGCAACATATGGGTTAGAGAATATATGGGTCCATTTAAAGAAACCGAACCTAGAAAAATTAGAGAAACTAAAAGCAACATACTTAAAAGGGTGCTCTGTAGCTCCAAAATACACCCCTCACGACTTGTTTATGAACTCTCCAGAGAACCATTCTACATAGAAGAGCTGAGGCTAAAGTTTCTACTACCAGTGACACCAGCTTACCAGGACCTCCTGCAAGAGCTCTACGAAAAGAAAAATGCAAAATATGGGAAGAATTCTATATTATGACGCTATGACAAACCGTGAATGGACTCAGGTAGGATATGAATTGCGCCACACAGTGACCAGACTCGCTGTGCATGGATTTCACCATAAACTGTGCAGCAACCAGAGATTCCACGAGCTCGGCCCAGACTGCGTGTGTTCACGATGTGGCGAACAGTGTGAAAAATATCATGTGTTAAACTCTGATGAGATCAGAATCGTTGCTGAAACTCTGCAGTGACTAAAAAACAATCTTCCTTGCACATTGTGCGCATTTCTTATTTTAGTATTACTTATATTAAGGTCATTCAGAATTCTGGTATTTCAAAAATTAAAATGACAAGATCCCAATATGAAGTTGTGAGCTGGATATATATAAACTTCTATACTAAATGTTTTAGTTCCGGGAGAAGGTACATTTTCTATCCGCTTATAGCCCGTCACTGAGAAAACTAGAATCTCCGCTATTGGATAATCTGTTCGTATAATGCTATACAGAGCGTCCAACAAGTCCCACAACATAGGTGATATATAATAACCCCATTACAGATTTTAGAAGGCCAGAGGGATAGTAAGAGAATAAGGATCCCACCTTTTTAGACAATTGGCACGAGATGTCAGCCAGTTTGTCACCCCTGCTTTACGGCTTCCTTTACCCCAAAACATGCGTGTGGTACTCATTTCAGTTAGTGGCCGGGTCCATTCGAGGGTCATTATGTCGCCAGAAGGTGTACAGTTCAATAAACCCCATCCCATCAAATTTTTAAATCCTTGACCTTCCGGCTTATAACCACCTATGCTATGGCGTGAATAAAATCAAAGGAAAAAAAAACAGCAATTATAATATCGCCTATGATGCAGGAATAGTCGCACACCCTGTATATTTAACTGTTATAATGTTTTCTATTCATATTTTTTTTAAATATGTATAATAATTATATTAACGTTAATAAATAATCATTTCCTCCGCAGAGTCTATAATTGTCACTTAGATTTTTATAGCTACTTTTCATAAAAAATATACGCTTGTCTTATATGCAATTGCCTTTTTCTTTACTACTAAAAGATTATGCTTTTGAATATAAACATTTCTTAGTTTAATGCTGTGTATGAATTTATTGTATATTTACTGCGATAATACATATTTTAATAAAAGCAATTATATATTAAAACTATATATTACACTGCGGCAATAATTTGAATGAACACCGGATACGAAGGTAAGAAACAAAGGAAGGAGGTAGGCGGACAGACTTGAAATATCATTTCCAGCTTACTAGGACGTATCATACAAATAAAGTAATTGTATCTGCTAAATAAATTGATGAAGGGTGTAAAATAAATAAACAATGTTAGAAATGTCATGAGATGAAACATTTGAAATAATAATATACTCTGCAAATATAGATTGTACAGATAATACTGTAGGTACAATTCTGATGAAACTAAAATTTTAAAAAGCTAGGATTTTACAGCTTTATTTTGGATGTTAGAAGTATTACAAACAAACTTTATTTTAAATGGAAATAGATATCAGAATCTGAAATGAAATGTGATCTGGTATAAACCAAGACTCAGTTACAGTTAATATTTCAAACTTTTATAACGGTTCATTGTTTCTATAGAAAAAATCAACATCAACGTTTTCTACTAAACCCACGTTGGTAAATGAAACATTAAATGTTCGTAATTTGAAAATGAATTGTGTTCTGTAATATTTCAAAAGATTAACCATATTTCCTTCTATTTTGTTGGAACTTTAATAAGAGCAAATATTATTTGAACTGTTTATTACCGCTATATGTATACTTTGTGTCATAAGAATAATGAATGATGTATTCCTTTTTTAATATAAATTGTGGTCATCACATATTGAAAATAATAAAACTAAATGAAGTGCATTATCTTTACATGGATGTTACTGTTAGCCATCTGCAGTGTATGAGAGAACTGCTGAAAGACTGCATGTGTTTCATCAAGACATAATTGTAGATAGTTATTTGTAAATGAATGCAATTTGATTCTATCTCAAAGCAAGCTATCAGTATCGGATACATCAGTTAGTTCAGTGAGTTTAATTAATATTTTAAATAAATCAGAAGAAAATGAACAAAAATACACTACTTAAATGTGCGTATAAATATACAATATACCTAACAATAACAGTTATACAAGATTCCGTTTTCACTGCGGTCCGCCACATTCAAATAACTAACAGAAAAATTTTGTGTTTTGCCAATTTAGGGTTAATAAGGGCTAATTTATTTATTAAATTTTTACTTGAGGTATGAATAAACCAATTACCGATAGGAATAAATAGTACCATTACATTTTTGTAATAATATTTCGATAAATAGTTTATTAATATTTCCTCTAAGATTAATTCTTTCTCTCAGTAATTTTAAGTCTAAATTGACGGAAAATATTTTATATCAATTGGATGATCTCTATGTATGGTAGGAAAATGGTATGTCAGTTTATTAAAGAGCACAATTCAAATTTATCTATGAAATTAGCAACATCAGAGTAATGTTATTTATACAAAATTATTCAATAAGAATTTGAATGGATTATTATTTGTATTATCATTTTTAAAATAATGATTTAATTGACAATATAAAAGCAAGAAGATTTATTAATATTAATTTTGGAATTTAAGGGTATATTTAAAATTAGAAAATAAGATTTACATAATTGTCTCACATTACGTAATCCATTATTTTATTAACCACAAAAATCCAAATGGGCGAACATCGTATGTGTATTATATATTCGAGAATATTTCTTTATAATAATACCTACAATTAGTGATCCATAAGTAAAAATATTATGAATTCATATTAAGAAAAGGGTAAGGTAAATAACGTATATACCAATAAGAATTGGGTAAGATTAAAATATGTATATTGGTAATTCTACTTAAAACAAAAAAGGAACATATGTTTTGCATATATGTGAAGAGTAAAAAGTGCAAACGGATAATGCAATGATTTTTTAAAGATAAAATTCATAGTGGCGAAGCAGAATAAATAACATGCAAATGACACTCAAATTGCCCTACAAACACATCATGTTGTTGTTGAAGACACCAGGCATGTATGGAATGATGTAATAATACCAAGTTACCGTGGCGACCTGAAAAGAAACACATAAATAAATCTGTTTTTCTCTTAATCCAATTATTAAATTTATCAATCAGGTATAAGTTATTTTAACTTTTTATAATAATCCTAATTATACCTTGTAAAAATTAATATTTTGAAAATAATAGTACTTTTTAGATTAGAAGTTGGGTTATTAATTCATTCCACTACCATTGGGTGAACCATACTTTACAAGTACTCCTGAATATTTTTTATTGGGTTTTAACTCTTGCATCTATCTTAATTGACAGATAAAATAATTTCATTTCTAGAATATAATAATGCACAATTTAACACAATAAAAGGACATTTATAAAACAATTATGTCAATTTAAACTGTAGTCTATATGAGAACATACGAATTTCTGGTAAATTTGTGACGAATTACGAAGCATTGAAAGTACTTATTTTATATTTTCATGAAAATATATTTTTTTAAATTATAGATCTTTACCGATCCTATTTAATAGCCACGAAAATGGCATGAACAATGTGGTCTCGAGGTAGCGTGCTGCCTTGTCATGCAGAGGGCTCGGGTTCGATCCCCGGTCGGGGCAGTTTTTCTGGGTGAGGTTTTTATCGTGTTTTTTCCTCACCTGTGAGACAAATGTCAGGAAACCTTGAAGGCCCAAACGGTCCCCGAAATCATATGACCAACATCATCATCATCATCATCCTTATCATTATCATCATCATCCTTCACCGGTGTGGAACGCAACGGAAAGCTATCACACCTACAATTCCCTAGTAAAGCTACAAGCACAGCATGAAAATGTTATGATTGCAGTGAAGGACCTGCCTTCGGGCAGAATTACTATGAATGAATGGATCCGTAAATGCTCTAGTGATCGCAATTTTCGTTTTATTGAAACCGATCTAGGCATGTAGCAATCAATTAAAAAGTAAGGTCAAGTTCGTTAACCAAAAAAAAAATAGGATTATTACGTGTAGGAGTTCATCTGAAACGAAAATTTAAAAATCACTCTAGCTGTCCTAATTGTTTATGTTTTACGACGAAATCCATAATAAACCATTAAAATTAACCGAGGAAGGTATTCTCCAAATCACAGCGAAATCCGACAATTATAAGTGGTGGTTTACCTGAAAACAGATATAAAAATTGACTCTAGCCACTGTCATGTTTCGTTCGTCGCAAATATGTCATACAATCTAATTAACCCTAAAATTAGTAAGATTAATTTTACATTATATATTAGTTTAATTTATTTTATATTATTAATAAAATAATGAAAATTGAATCGGTAAATATTATCTGAAGTGGTATTAAATCATACAACAGCATCCAAATAGGTAATATCTTATGGGCATGGATGATTTTTTAAGGCGGTTGGACACTTTTATCAAATAGTTGGCATCAGAAATTGAGCTTCTTCAATTTAACAAGTGAAACATAGATTCCGTAAACTAGCAAAATAAAAACGTAAATCCTAATTGATGAGGATCGTTTACGCTGGTTAAATGTAGTGATAGCATCCGGAAAGTGCACGTTAGAAAGGGGGCACTATTTTGATTTTTACACGCTTTATATTAACTTGACCTGTATCTATATATCTATCTATCTATCTATGTAACGGAATTTTTCAACGCGATTTTCACCCACTTAAAATAATTGGATCGACTTGAAATGTTGTATACTTGTAAAGGACCCATGACAATACAATAATAACATATTTGTTTTCTAAAATCCTGGTCAGAATCATCAGAAAATAAATAAAAAAGTGTATTTGTATTTATGTAACGGAATCTTTGAACACGATTTTCACCCACTTAGAACATTGGATAGACTTGAAACTTTGTATACTTGTAAAGGACCCATGACAATACAATAATTTCATATTTATTGTCTTAAATACTGGCCACAATCGTCAGAACGTCAAAAAAAAGTGTCATTGTGTCTATGTAACGGAATTTTTTAACACGATTTTCACCCACTTAGAAACATTGGATCGACTTAAAACTTTGTATACTTATAAAGGACCCGTGACAATACAATATTTTCATATTTGTTTATAAAATCCTGGCCAGAATCGTCAGAAAATAAAAAAAAAGTGTAATTGTGTATATGTAACGAAATCTTTCAACACGATTTTGACCCACTTAGAAACATTGGATCGACATGAAACTTTGTATACTTGAACAGGAACCGTGACAATACTATAATTTCATATTTTCGTTCTAAAATCCTGGCCAGAATCATCATAAAATCAAAAAAATTAAAAGTGGTATAATAGTTTGCTGGCTTGTCGACTTTTTAGTCAATCGTTGTAAGAGCTCAGTTGGTAGAGCGGTAAACTCTAGTGGTATATAATTTCAGTACTCCGTAGGTCGCTGGTTCAAATCCGGCTGCGAGGAATTTTTTTAGAAGAGTATTACTTTTAGCTCATGCTAAAATAATATCGAATTTAAAGATATTTACATTTCTATCTTATTCTGTAAAATATTAAAACTAAAAAATAAATAATAGATTTAAAAACTAAAACAACACGCTTTATTAGAAAACCGAACTAAAAAATGAAAAAAATTATTTTAATTTCCAACACGCTTGGGATAAAATTAAAGTGGTCAACAAAATCATCTCCAACACATATAGAATAAAACTAGAGTTATCAACAAAAATTAAAATAATTTTACCATCAAAAGCGTGGGGTGCTTTTTATGATTTTTACATGTTCTTCTTAGATACTTTACTTTTACCAATATCTGTTTATTATCAAATATATTAACTGGTATAGGGCACTCCACGATTTTTATGGTAAAATTATTTTATTTTTGTTGAAAACTAGTTTTATTCTATATGTGTTGGAGATGATTTTGTTGACCACTTTAATTTTATCCCAAGCGTGTTGGAAATTAAAATTATTTTTTCATTTTTTAGTTCGGTTTTCTGTCCCGCGCCGTAGCCGAGCGGTTAAGGTAGGAAGCCTTGGCGCAGAGCAACGGGACTTGCGCTGGTTCGAGTCTCCATGGGGGAAGAAATTTTCTCATGGTATTTCGGCCAGTATGGGACCGGTGCCCACCCAGCATCGTGAGGCAATTGGGTAGCTGCAATAAGTAGTGGCTCCAGGTTGAGGAACCAGCTATAACGGCTGGGGGACTCACATGCTAACCACATGTCACCCCTACACTGGCTGTTGATCATCTACCTCTGTGATTGACACATGTGGATGTGAAGGGCCAGCAGCCGGCTGGTAAAAGGGCAACCGCTGAAAAGTGGAAATACCCTCAATCGGAGTTCGGTTTTCTAATAAAGCGTGTTGTTTTTAGTTTTTTAAAACTATTATTTATTTAATATCATCTTCCATTACATTTCGTACTGCCAACCTAGGTCGAGTTGATTAATTCTATTAGATGGAATATTTCAAGGTTAGAGTATTTTTAACTTTTAAAATTACATTCTATGAACATAATCCAATTCTAAAAAAATGAAAATTTCTGAATTTTTTATGGTAACATTACATATTTATTAGTTCCTATCCCCCTCCAGTATAAATCTCGAGCGTATCCGGTATCATTGTATTCCCAGAGGTTTGCAGTCCTATTGTACTATAATTAATTGAGGGCACGCTTATCATTATAATAATTATCGTCATCACCAGGACAACAGCCCAAGTTGAGCCTCGCCTACTGTCTATCATGGGAGACCTTCCACCAGTTGAAAGTGCCAAGCTTCTTCACATCCTCAACAACTCCATCCAACAATCTGAACATTGATCTTCCAGCTAACCACTTGTTATCTAGCTTTGATTGCATCACCCTCTTAGGTACCTCGTTTGTATCCAGCCCATTTTAATCTACTTGTTCTTATTGAAGCTACAATATCTGGTGATTTATAAAGATGATGTAGTTCTGATTTATATATAATTCTCCAACCATTGGTATCTTGAATTGGGCATATTTTTTTTTCAAAAGTTGTAAGTTTCATTAATCCATTCGTGACAATGTTCAGGTTTCACAACCGAAAATCAATACAGGTTTAACGAGTGTTTTGTATATACTGCATTTAGAATCTCGAGTTAGATATTTGGATTTTAAAATACCTTTGTAGTTCAAAATAACATCTGTTTGCATTCTTTATTCTATTAAATTCTTCACTGAACTGATTGGTGGCATTTATTACTGATCCTAGAAATTAAGTGCTATAAACTTTCTCAAATTTCATTCCTTCAATTTCAATAGGCTTTTATGATTTCGTTGATATGGAGGGCACATTTAGTGCATTTATTATTGCATCTTTAGATTACCTTACATACCTAGTTATAATTATTTTATTCGCTATTGAAGTACTCACTTCTGAGACCATGTAGCCTGTGACGGTAAACCTAACGAAGATGTTCTTGATTTTTCCACCGATGTTTTGGTCTTCTTTAGTCCCTATTTCTAGTTGGAGTATATTGGGAGTCTATTTCTTTCCATTCTTCACAGATGATTTTTCTCAGATGTTTTAATTACAATAATTAGATACTTGCGCTAGATTCACCCCCCTAGAGTTTCTTCAAATTCTTGATTGGGAGTACCAATAGATTGGAAATCAATTTACTTCAATATATTTCCCTAAAGTAACCACGACAAAGTTCTATTATTAAAATATTTGTGTGTGTTCCTTTAGCAAATGCATGCTTTGAATAAATTCATAGATGTCTGTTCCGCACGATTCAGAATACTAAAATAAAAAAAATAGTTTCCCATTGTCAATCGAACAAAGAATATTATGAAAATAAAAGAGAACGAGGTTTTGATGCCACTCTTTTAAGAAATAACCGGCAACATAAATTTATAGGTTAGCTATGTTTTTAAAGCGTTTTACGCAGATTTCTGAGAACTTCGCCCACATTTTAGTATTACATTTAATTTTCAAGGAATTCATAATGAAATATTACTTTGAACTCTAAGCTATAATAACCAGCAAGATCGTCCTTAGAAAGCGTGAGGCAGCATTAATATTAAATTCCACAAAGTAAATATCACATGCTTTCCAAATATAGAAAAATAAATTTCGTGGAAAATACCACAACAGAGTGATAAATGAATTCACAGGAATATTGAGCTCCAGTGCAAATACTCTTTAAAATCAAACGCTAGGCTGATTTCATTCAAATTAAATCAATAGAAATACATTTTCACTAACATAGTTCCATCAGATAGAGTTTATATTTATGAAAATTTGACATACGAGAGATGAAATGAATAGAGTAGAAAAAAATATATATTTATTGTCATTTTCATCACATATTATTTAATGTTTCAAGTTAACTATGGATATTATAATAATTCATTATTGCCATATTTCACATATCAATGTTAGTATTTTATTTAACGGCTAAGAATGGGGTGGGAGAATAACATCAACTATTATTTGAGGGAAGTAAATTATACAGGCGGTGATTAGAAAAAAATATTAGCTCAGGATGAGAATGTAAGGAGAGCTTATGTCCACGCAGACAAAAACATACAGGTTCGATATAAATTGTCTCAGTCTTGTGGTTCTACTATGAACTGATAATCCACGAAACAAAACCGACGACTTTATTTACCTTCCAACTGTAGCCGTACTCAGATTGTGACAACCTTAAAAAAAGTCTATTCGCTAACCTCAAAACCATAAGCATGCGTGTGAACCACTAAACTACCAGGACTTGATTTACATATTATAATAACTTCATAGAAATCTTCAGTTGTTTAAGTATAATTTCATGAAAAAAAAAACATTTTTAGTGCCAAATGACATTTTTCGCAATGTAAGAAATTATATTAATAATAATGGTAATAATAATAATAAATAATAATAATAATATCATTATTATTATTATTATTATTATTATTATTATTATTATTATTATTATTATTATCAATGTTCACTATATAAATATTTTCTAGGCATATTTTTATTATTCTTTTATATTTTCTTTATCAATTTAATTATTTAATCAAATTATAGATTATTATTATTATTATTTTAGTATTTTTTCTTTCTTTGTCTTACGTATATGGTGTAGCCTATGCTATTATGTATTACTAATCAAGTAAAAGACAATTCATCATAATTGCTATTATATGTATAATTTAACCCTGGTGAAGTGGAAGAGAAGACCTTACGGTCTTAACTCCATCAGGTAAAATAAATAAATAAATAAATAAACCATTTGTCACGAGGGGAAAAGTTCAAACTCGGCCGAGAACAATAGACTTTTAGGATGGAAAAATCCAAGAAACAAGTTTTTCGGGAGAGAGAATTTAGGCCGTGGGTTCCGAGTCCTAAAATTTTCAGGGTCGTAAAAGAATCTCAAGCTTGAAGTAGAAAAATTTAATAGAACTTCGCTATCTAAGCAAAAGCTTAATTGCACACCAGATGTATAATTGTGTGAATGTGTTGGCCACGTGTCGCTTGCTAACAACTGTAGGGAAATAAGCGTAACTAAATTACGTTGTTCGATTATTCCCGCTATGGGAGATCCTATGTATCCACGAAGGATGTGCGGGGTATATATTGTCCACAAACGAAATGAATGAAAGCAGTAGGTATTTCATACGTCATGAGTGTTCATTTATTCTCAGGTAGTATGCCATTATATCGTTTGGAATTCCCCGTGCCCTCCTTCGTCACGTGCTTTCATTCTCTTCGTCTGTGGACTATACATATAAACATACAAATGTAAATTATATGATTGGTCCAGGTGAGCTATATTATCATATCTCCCGAAAGACCAAGAAGAATATAAGTTATTCTCTTCAATGAATGCATAGGAAGTCATTGGTCAAGCAGAGGCAGGAAAAGAAGGAACTGTAAAAACTTACGAAGTCAAGCGAAAAGAAACCGAGAACAATGTGTGGACAAAATGAATACAAGTACAGGTGAACAAAATGAACAACCCCTAGAAACAACCGTCACTTTCGAGGAGTAGCCCACCACTTGAGATATTAGAACTCGTCCTCTTCGAGGAGGCCTTTATCTTTAATGGAGCATTTTCGGTTTTTCATTTCGATAAATGTTCACGTCTGGGTCCAATATTTGTGGGCTCATACCCTGCAACACCAGATGGATATTTAATTGCGATACAATTTTTAATGTGGAATTCATCTAAAGGGTAATGCAGCCGTGTGTACGTGTCGTAGACTTAGGGCAGGTAAAAGAACCTCAAACAATAACTAAAGCCCTCTGAGCAAAACACATTATGCCGAAATTTCAATTACGATGCTAATGATTGGATTTGTTAAAGAGCGTCGTTAAATAAAAATGCTACGAAGCTACCTACCTACCTAACTGAACATTAACTAAACACAATACTGTAATTTCAATACATACAAACCATACATTTTTACTTGCCAAAGTAGAATTTGATGTATCAATCTGTCTCCAGTTGTGCGTAAAGTTAATTTAATTTTAAACTTGTGGAATATGGAACTTAATGATGATAATGACAATTATATATATATACTAGAAGTCCCGACCACGCCTTGCTGTGACTAAGGTACGTTAAAAATTTAAATTAAGTTGCTGTCGTTTAGCCAGATTACTTAAAACTAATGCTTACACACGAAATTAATAATATTGAAAATAAAATAAACACTGGACACACTTAAATTATGAAATAATCAATATTTGTAATTCAATTGAAATTCGCGGTTGCAACAAAAAGCACAGCCATCTGGATCACTCTTTGTTAAATAATAAACCAACTACCTTACCAAATTACCTTACACCGCCATCTGTTAGAATCGTATGGAACTCACAGATAATTATAACTCTTTGTTAAATAATAAACAAATAATTTGCAATAAAAATAATGCGACTATAAATTTAGTTATAAACTACCCTAAGTCTCAAGTTGGATCAAACTGCACACAGTGTGCAAAATGTTATTAAAATCGGTTCAGTAGTTTAGGATTCCATCGCGGACAAACAACGTGACACGAAATTTATATATATATATATATATATGAGATGAAACCCCTATATTAATAAAGGCCTGTGAACTACTACAAAGTTGCCGGCCGACCACTCCTGACGCACCGTCACAGGGGCGGATGAACAGAATGAAATGAAATGGATGAGATGAATACAGAGAAATGGTGGAATGAAATTTGTGGCAGGGGAAAACGGGAGAAACCCCATCTGCCCCAACTCCATTTCGTCCACCACGAAACCCACATAGAGTGACCGAGACTCGATCTCGGGACCCCAGCGATGAGAGGCGAGCGTCTAACCACTTGCGCCGCGGACCCGCCACAATAATAATAATAATAATAATAATAATAATAATAATAATAATAATAATAATAATAATAACAATAATAATAACAATAATAATAACAATAATAATAATAATAATAATAATAATAAATTTCGGCGTAATATTCTGTAAAAAAATCAACCAGAAAGCTGTGGTGTAAATTCTGATAGTGTGTCTATGATGATTTCGTGAATCAATATTCAATAGTGCTAGAATACAATTAAATAAATCTTTGTCTCTGGTACTTAATTAGTTTAATTCTGTTTAACAGCAATTTTCCGTGATCAAACACGAATTTAATACATTTTTTAACATTTTAATATATATTTATTATGTATGTTGAGATATAATGGCGATATCACAATGCAAGTTAAATTGCATTAGCATTTCTATGTAAATGATGTCACGAACCCCATAAATTTGCCACGGACTCTCCTCAGTGTGCGGACTAAAAAATAGGTAACGACTAGATCATATGGCACCATTCCAACAGACTCTAATACAATAAAATATTGTAAAATATTCACTATATAAAGTAATTCACTGTATTGATGTCTATGTTTAGTGAGTTTAAACGTATATGCTTCTGCTAAAAGTATATTCGCTACTAAACTAGTAATTTTACTATCCATCCATAGTACTTCTGCCCGAAGGCAGGTCTTTCACTGCAATCATAGCATTTTCATGCTATCCTTTGCAGTTTTACTAGGGAATTATAGGTGTGGTAGCTTCCCGTTGCTTTCCACACCGGTGAAAGATGATGATGATAAGGATGATGATGATGGCCGGATGATTTTCGGGGCCCGTAGGGCCCTAAGCTTCCTGATATTTGTCTTACAGGTGAGGAAAAATCCCGAAAAAACCTCACCCACGAGCCTGTCCCAACCGGGAATGGAACCCGGGCCCGCTGCATGACAAGGCAACACGCTACCTCGAGACCACAGCGGTGGACAACTTTAGTATATATATATATATATATATATATATATATATATATATATATATATGTGTGTGTGTGTGTGTGTGTGGAAAGCAACGGGAAGCTACCGCACCTATAAATCCTTAGTAAAGCTGCAAAGCATAGCTTGAAAATGCTATGATTGCAGTGAAAGACCTGCCCTCGGGCAGAATTACTATGGATGGATGGATATAAATAATAATAATAATAATAATAATAATAATAATAATAATAATAAAAATAATAATTATATTGAAATTTTTTCCTTTTTCCAAGAAAGCTTTTCCTCGAATATTCCACCTCCGAAAAAAAAAATCACCAAAATTTAGTCGAATTAATGACCCCAAAACCATAAAGTTTAATTAAAAATAGTGGGGCCTTTATACATTTTTTAGATTAAAAATAACACCATTATACTGCTTCTGTACCATTCCCCTAAATGGCAAATGGTATGTAGTAGATTCCATGATATTTTATATCAATAATAATAATAACAACAACAACAACAATAATAATAATAATAATAATAATAATAATAATAATAATAATAATAATAATAATAATAATAATAATAATAATAATAATAATAATAATAATAATAATAATAATAATAATAATAATAATAATAATAGCAAACTAACTCACTGGCACTATCGAAACCGTGGAATGACATTAACTATCCACACATATAATATTTTCCAACATTCCCTGTGTAATCTACTTCCCTCAAATCACGAATAATGTTATTCTCTTACCTCATTCTTGGCCTACCTATTGGGCGTTTTCCCTCTAGTTATTCTAATTCCCGCTTTAATATTTCTAACACCCCACTATTATATAATGTCCTAACATTCAATGTTCCAGAGAACATGCCTCTGTGTTTGAGCCATTGTCATGAATTCCTGAAGTAGTCCCCGTCCGGAGAAAAGAAAGGGGGACTATTTTACCTTCGGAAAATTTTACCCAGTGGAACCCATATCCGCGTTCCTTGGCTTTTGTATTTTTACAGTGACAGATCGTCACTCTTTCGACCAAGGTACTTTATTAGTCTGGATTATCACCTTACATCTTCTCCAGCATGGGTAGGCAGCAATGCTAGTAGCGACATAGCTCTTGGGGTCCTTTAACAAGCCTCTCCAACACAAGATAAAAATACTAATAATATAAATAGTAATACTTTTAATATAAATAATAGTAATAGATTTATTTTTCCTGGCAGAGTTATGGCCTTCAGTCCTTTCTAACTCTCAAACTGGTCAGATAAAATTTACAATTGGTCTTAGAGCTATGTTACAAGAATTAAGTAAATTAAATTATTACACAATATGTTAAAATATAATAACATAAAAAACATGTTAATTTACACTGAATTAACTAATTAAAGAGAATAATAGGAAACAAAATTAATGCTATATATATATACATCCATCCATAGTAATTCTGCCCGAATAATAATAATAGTTTTATTTCACCTGGCAGAGTTAAGGCCTTAAGGCCTGCCCGAAGGCAGGTCCTTCACTGCATTCATAGCATTTTCATGTTATGCCTGCAGCTTTACTAGGGAATTGTAGGTGTGGTAGCTTCCCGATGATTTCCACACCGGTGAAGGATGATGATGATGATAATGATAAGGATGGTGATGATGATGATGATAGCCATATAATTTCGGGGACCATTTGGGCCTTAAAGTTTTCTTGACATTTGTCTTACAGGTGAGGAAAAACCCCGATAAAAACCTCACCCAGAAAAACTGTCCCGACCGGGGATCGAACCCGGGCCCGCTGCGTGACAAGGCAGCACGCTACCTCGAGACCACAGCGGTGGACATATATATATATATATATATAATCATGGTTTAGACTATTTTTTTTTCTTTTCATGTCATATTATGCTCATTTCATAATGTCAACATTTAATTATAACATCGAAATAAAGAAGCATCACTGCTAAAAGTAAAAAATCCTCTTTAATTTTCTAACTTGTTATAATAGCCGCTAGAGGGCAGTGAAACCGAGCTCCCGCTACCTTTCATTATAGGGAATATATATATAAAGGAAAAATAAATGTTTTTGCTAGGAACTTGGATAGTAAGTGATAGCGCACTGAAGTATTAATTCAGAAGTCCTGGGTTCAAATCCCAGTTCACGCGTTTATTTTTGTTTTCATATTATATATATATATATATAATATATATATATATGAGGAGCTTAGGGTAGTAACATGATAAGCCACATTCTGTTAAGAATTGTCATTTGTAATAATGATAGGAAATAAATGTATTGAAATATCCATAAAATCGTCTGTAAGTGCACCAGTGATGTGATAAAACATATAGACACACAATATATTAACAACAATACTACCCTATTAGTATGTACAACTTTTTGAAACATAAAAAATCCTTATATCTCCGAAAAATATGTGGCTTATGATGTTATTGCTCTAAGCCCTTCATATATATATATATATATATATATGGTATGATAAGAAAAATAAATGCCTGGACGGGATTCGAACCCGGATCACACATATATATATATATATATATATATACATACAGTAAAACTTGTACAAAGCGGAATCGCATGGGACCATTTTTTTCCACATTTGACAACATTCCGCATTATAAAAAAAAACAAGAAAATATTAGAGCACCGTATACGTCTTTTTTATGTACCTTGGATATTGTAGTTCCGCTGCCGTTGTAAAGTGAAGTATAGTATGTACGAGCGACTTCAACGGTAACGCGCGAAAAAAAAAAACAGTCCCGTTTCATCAGCGTTAAAAAGTCTCTTAGGCGCGTATCATGAAATTAAAGAATGCAGTTTCGGTTTCCACTCACAAACTATACTTTCGTCCATATCCTATGATTCCCCGCAAATGTCATTCCACACTACATCCATTTATTCAATCCTTTTTTTTTTTTTTTTTTTTTTTGTGTTTTAAAATCTCATAAACATGGGAATTTCCACATTTAAATTTATTCATTATTTCGCATACTGAGTTTGTTTTTCTTTATCTAAAATCACGTTCACTTTTTTCGTTTAATGACAATGATACATACGATTTAGCCATCTTTATTCCGTAAATTCAGAACGCTAGCTGTTAAAGATACGTACACAATCGGTCTCGGATCTTATTTGTAAGACATATGTCATACGGCAAATATTTGTTAAACGAACCTGTATTTCGCAAAACGGATGTGCCGTGAGGCCAAAAGAAAATTTATGATACAGGTTGAAGCTCTACTTCACCCGGCGGCAGGAATCATCACTTGTTTTAATTCGCCTAAAGGGAATTCAATGAAGTGGAAACTAATTTATTTCTCTCTCTATCTTTCCGCCTTATAAGGTTTCTTCATGAATTGTGTAGAAATATCCTTCCATTTCCGCATTGGACAGATTCCGTTTTATACAAAATAAATACACATAAATTACTATTATTTTGCCGGGACTAAAAAAATTGTTCACTTTGACAGATTACCGCATAACTCACATTCCGGATTAAACAAGTTTTACGGTGTATATATATATAGTTGTGTATTCAGCTCCACAATTATTTGATAATTCATTTAAAGTTAAAATGATTTTTTTTAAACTTACTTTCAACTGAAAGCTTACTGCAATAACCTTGAAAACGTAATCAGGTATACCAGTGAAGAATTGAAGAGAAAAATGATTTGACATGTTTACGCCAAAGTGATAGCAGCCTCCCATTAAGAGTTATGGAGGGTAATGCAGACGAAAGATAAATCGGCAGGCCGACACTATTAAATGTTTAATGACCTTCCATCAATAGGAAGGTATTCTGATCTCGCTGAGAATAATAATTTATGAAGCACTTTAAAAAATCCCTTACAGAGAATTTCCGTATTTGACCTACATACAGCGAGTGCTGCAGTCGTAATTCTCAACTTAATTGATATGAAAAAGTGAGTGACTCCATGTCGCGACAAGCCTAGAATGCCAGCTGCTGTCCTCGCATCAGCTGTGTTAACACAGAGGTAAACAATCCTCTAGCCGGTATAGGCGTGATATTTTGTCAGCATGTCGAGTTTCCCAGCCGTTACAGCTCGTTTTCTCAACCTGGAGTCACTACCTACTGTAGAAATCCAAATTCCTCATGATACTGGCCGAAATTTCATGAGAAAATATTTCTCCCATGACGACTCGAACCAGCGCAAGCCCCATAGCTCTGCATCATGGCATCATGCCTTTTACCGCCTATTGTATAAGAGAAGCAACCATTTAAAACAAATGAAATTCTAAAGTATTCTGCATTGCGCAAGCGTAAGAATTAAACAATGGAATGTTTACTATTAATTATTTTATTAGCACTGTAATTATATATTTTAAAATGCCCCCCATATAACTTATGATAGACATGTGCTAGATGATATATATTATTATTTTATAGTTTAGAAAGCTAGCCATAATTTCTTAGATTCTTAAAGGTAAAACAGTTATTCAACCAATGAAAACACAGTTTATACATCTGGTTTTTTATACGGGGTGTAAAAAATGCCGTAAAAACAAACTTTGAGATTTTGTAGAGGAGATAAAACAAATTTCTTTTGTTATGTGGAAAAAAAAAAATGACAAGTTCTCCGTTTCCCACTAGAGGTCCTATAACGGTTTGACGCTGGATGATTTTGCTCCATTCAACTTGCCGTGTAATGAATATTTTTACAGATGTTTCTGGAAATGTCGCCCGTTTAAATTTAAGCACACCTAGCCTCTGCGTGCAAATTATTGTCTCAGACGTTTGAAAACAACCAGGTGTCTCTCATAAATAATTTCTGCAGCTTCAGCCACACGGGCAACCAGCTCTTCTGGATTGTCTATCTGTGGCTCGTATACCAAATGCTTTATCTCTCCCCATAAAAAATCCATAACAGTGAGATCGGAAGAACACGGTGGCCACTGTACTAGTCTATCTCTCCCAATCCAATGATTGGGGAAGACATTGTTTCCTGACATCAAGGACAAAGTATGGTGGAAGCATAATCGTTGTCTGACTGTTAGCGGGACATTCTCCAACGGTTCCGGCATTACGTCACGAAGAAAAATAATTAATTTCCTCCACCGAGTCGGTTTGGCAGAAGATACGGTCCAGTCATATGATCATGAACAATACTCCTGTATTGTATAATCTGTCATCAAGAACTTTAGACATCACTATCGTACATAAACTTTGTAATGTAAACTCAGCATAACATGTAAATAATAATTACTGAAAGTGTTTATCCACGAACGTGGGCATTACTGGCAGTAATGAAAACTTGTCCTTCTAATGACAACCAATGTCAATGTGTTATATGCGAAGTTGTCAAAACAACACTGAAATGTCACCGTGTTGCATACGAAGCGGTTAAAACTACTGTGAACGGTGGCCTAAGTGAAGTCCAGCATCCAATTCTTCACGGACTCCTAGCTGGGAAACGGAGAACCTGTCATTTTTTCTTTCACATAACAAAAGAGTTTTCTTTTTACCTCCTCTACAAACCCCAAAAGTTTGTATACGGATTTTTTTTTACACGCTACATTACAACTGGAGCTTAGGTCGGAAGAAGTATAGTTAGAATCATTGATTGTGTTTTATTAATACCGATTTTCATCCCTCCTTTATGGCTTCAACACACGCTTTATTCATTTAATTCTTATTACTCAAAAGCCAAATGTCGTCTGTACAGCCAACTATTTGAACAGTTTGTTCACATCTGTATACTATATTTAATATAGTTTATAAGGAAAGTTGTATTTTAAAAACTATCAACGTAAATCTTATAGTAATACTAAGTTATTTGGGAAGTAATATACTGTATATTATGATGCTGAAAGTGATTACGTTTATAGTTGGGGCCAACTATAAATCTCCAGAGAGTTGATGACTTTCAGAGGAAGGGAGGTTGAATATATTTGAATATAACCGGATTTCTGGATCAAACAGAGACGGAACTCTACCTCAAAGACATCACCTAATCAATATACACAGCAGGAGCCTCACTTCAGTTCATGCATATCAAAACATTAATTTTCGTTCACCGTTTAATACAAGATAATATTGTCAAAATCGTTCAATGTTTACTCGAGAATATAAATTATTTTTCTGAAATTACAGAACATCAAAGATCACTCGATTTATAAATACGATTTATAACTTTTTATCACATATTTCCAATTCTCGCGAAACGTCTGTCTGTGTTATTTTGTTTCAATCCAGTTGTTTTTCTGTGCTATATTATCAATAATCCACCATTTCCGTTTAATTTGCACCTTCTTCTTTTAACATAATCTGATTTACTATCCCCCATATTAGTCTTCATTACTATTCTATCTAATCTTGGTTCTATATAAAAAAGGAGCTGAATTTTTAAGTGCAAGATTATAGACAATAGCCTTCATATTATGTTTAAAATTCTCCTTTCCAAGAATAACTAGGCCGTTCAATAAGTAATGCGGTAAGTTTAGTTCTCGATTGCCTTTTTATTGGAAATTAGCTAATACCCGGCGTGCGCTGCTATGCCTAAATCAATGAAAATTAATGCGCTTTATGTTTAGTAGAATAAGTAGAAGGAAAAAGATTATAAATTTATATTTTTAGATATCCCGTGCTGATTACCCGGCGTTGCCCGGGAATCTACTTATACCGATCTTCTTGACATACATGAGCCGAAATTCGAAAATTAATGTGTTTTATATTTAGTTAAATAAGTAAGTGTAAACATTTATATCGTAATTATTTTTAGATACCCCGTAATGTTTATCCGGCGTTGTCCGGGAATCTGCTAATCCCGATCTTCTTGACATAAATGAGCTGAGAGACGAAAACTAATATACCTCTTATGATTAGTTGAATAAGTAAAATGAAAAAATAATAAATGTATATTGTAATTATTGTAAGATTACCCGTGCTGATACCCGGTGTTGCCCGGGAATCTTCTTGGCATAACTGAGCTAAGAGGCAATATTCGTTATGTGTTGTTATGCTTGCACAGGAATCTACGTGCTTCTCTCGATCTTCTTGGCATCAGTAAAAGACAAAAATGGTTATTGTGAGTTATCCGTAAGAGATAAACATATGCTGTCGGGGGATTTTTTTGTAGAGCTTTTTGAGATATTTAATTCTGTATACCTTAATTTTGTGTATTTGGTATGGTTTAGGCAGCGTAAGCCATTTAAGAGTCCAAAGAGCTACATTTTTCACGTTTTCCAATACAAAGGGCGATTTTTAAGGGTGTAGGAGTTAAGTATCACAACTCTTTTAAATCCTATGTTTATCCCGGGAATCTCCTGAACATTTTGCAAAAAGTCCTATCACAATAGGATCAACAGTATGGCCGCGCATAAAGTACAAACAAACAAACATTTTTATATGTTAGATGAACGTAAATTTCAGTAGCCTACTTCTTCAATCTTTCTTATATAACGTCACGAAGTTTCATTATTTTCCGACATATACTGCGATGTATTTTAGCTTTAAAATAGCGTCTGTTCGTGAAAAACGTATAAAGCAGAGACCTGTAAATGAGATTCTTTTTGCAGAGAGGAGAACGTTTCAAACATTCACAAACGCTTACGAAATGTGTGTGAGGATCAAGCAGTGGATAGTACAGTCAGCCGTTGGATTGGCAGAACGTTAGCTGCGGAACGAGGTAAATCAAGACATGAGAGATCTCACTGATCTTCAATCATTATACGTGTTTCACGAGTAGCCGCCATTTTAAAACTAAAGTACATGATAGTCATCTCTCGGAAAGCAATGAAACTTCGAACGATATAAAGGAAGGATTGAAGATACCTTCGGAAAGTTTTGTGCATTTCCTATATCAGGCAATCGAGAACTAATATTATGAGCATTTTTTATTGAACGTCCACGTATAAAAGATAAAAAATTGTCTTGGTTTATTTATTTGTATTGTGTATGAATAAATTTAAAAGAACCAAAATAAAGTCACTGAATATATGAGTGGAGAAGGAAAATAAAACTTTGGGCACAGAAAGATGTGTAAACATTGAATATATATGACATCACGTAGCTACAGTATAAATCACTGTACTTCTATGTCATATTAGCCATCATTTAATAAACGTTTTCTTATTCGTTGCAATATATATGTTTCACTTATAAGTATAATAAAAGAAATAGTTATCATTTAAGAATTATGGATGCAAAATGGAAGTTGTTGGTAGTATTTGAAATAGAATATTTGGAAAGTTTTGATTCAGTGTTGTTAATTTTAGAAGCATAATGAATCGCTAGCATGCGCAGATCATTTTAAAGGAGAAGTCTTATCGTGTCTTTCGTCTTGGGGTAGAGTTGATTCCCATTTGGACACCACAACACAAAGGATTTTGAGTGCTATCATTATGTATTAATATAGTATACTCCATACGTCCCTCGTTCAGACATGGCGTTCCCCTAGCGGGAGTTTCTTGATCCAGGTAATTTAGTTACGCTTATTTCCCTATATATGTCGGAGAGTGATATGTGGTCAGCATATTGCCTCAATGAGATACCTAGTAGGCAAATAAGGTATTACTTGGATTGAAAAGGTCGATTAAATTTGGTCAGAGCTAGGCCTACTAATTTAGGCTTGTAGTTCTTTTATGAGCCCAAAAATCTTCAGATTCAAGACCTACGCCTTAAATTCCCTCCCGCAGAAATTTTCACTTCGATTTTTCCATCCTAAAAATCTATCGATTCCAGCCGGGTTTGAACCCGTGATCCTCGGGACTAAAGGCAAGGGCATAACCACTAGACCATCGAGATCGGCTGTGCTATCATTAACAGAACATAATTCTGTAATTCGAGTGCAGCACTTGTTCCGTCGTCAGTACATTAGATCGAGGAAAATCATTTCTACGTGCACACATAATGAAATTCGGTAGTCAGGTCAGAGAAATTGACGTTTGTTATCAAAAGCAGTATGTTAACTTAGGCACCGGTCTACACGACACCATATGTGATTTGGGAGACTACCCTACAAGAAATAATTGTGTTGACAACAATAACACCACAGATGCTTCATAACACATGAATCAAGTTTTAATACCGTTTGGACATGAGGTAATGGAAGTCATGTTATGAGTGTAAGTATATGCCCCACACGCCCCGTGTGGGGACATAATTGCTCAATAGCGGCAGTTTCTTAACCATGCTAATATTTTTACGCTCATGCATTTTTACCTCCTACAAAAATTATATCAACAAAGGCCGGGTAACCATTAGTCCACCGCAATTAACAACAGGGTCGTATTTACCAATTAATGGGTCGGTGTAGTTACTCTGTGATAAAATTTACCACTGACATGTCTCTCAAGTATTCATTATGATAATGAAAAAATCTCTAAAATACTACAACTGCTCAACTCTTAAATTGGTGAAACAATGGACTGACTAACTGAATAAGGTGAAGTCTAGCTTCGCCCAGTGAGCTGCGTATATTAGAGCCGACTAGGGCTCTTTGGCAGCTAAGTTGATAGTGGCTATCGTTATGGGGTTAAGTTCACTTAATCTTGAGCCTATTTGGCGGCGCCAGTGTTTGCGTGCCGAAGGTGATGAATAATGGACAGAGATTGGGACGTGATGAGCTGGAGCAGGTAATCAGAAACCACACTGCCTTCAAGCCTAGAGTCGGAAATCCAGTAGTGCGGAATGAGCTACGCTACTCCAGGTGAGAGCACATGACCAAATCTCTGGCTGAATTTAATGAGGGGTAACTCGGGTGAATATGTTCCTATGGACAGCACACCGCTGAGGCAAGCGTCCCATATTGCGTACCATAGCATTTGTATGCAAAGATGTAAATTTATATATTTTGCTTACATTTTCAGCTAGCATGGTATCAATATGGGGGAGCTACGCTACGTTGTGTAGATCTGTCATCCTCGTAAAACGTGGTGCTTGAAAAATTATTCTCAAGCACTTGTTCTGTGTAAGTTGTACTCGTTTATGCTGTTTTGCTAGGATGCTCCAGGCCTCACATCCGTACAGTAGCATGCTGCGGATCACGCTTTTATATACAGTAAAAGTTTGATCCTACGTGACAATGTGTTCGACCTGTAAAATGGGTATAAAATTGCAATTACTGTGTTTGCTTTATGTTATGATTTCTGGTGTCACTTATTTAAATGTCGCGGACCGCAATGAAAACAAAATTATACAAAACCCTAAGTTATTATAGTACACTATTGTTTAAACTGACATAAATTTAAATAATTTCTACTCGCTTTTCTATTGTTTTATACTTGTTTTTATATTGTTTTATAATTGTGTGACTAATGCCTCAACGGAATTTTATCATGCATTTTATTAATGTATAAACATAAAACAATTTAATATATAAAAATGTTTGTTTGTTTGTTCGTATTTTATGCGCTGCCATACCGTTCATCCAATTGTGATGGGGCTTTCTGCAAAATGTTCAGGACTTTCCCGGGAAATAATAATATTGTTATTATAAAATAAAATTAACCCTATAATGTCCCTTGTTACGTATGTGTAATATCGGGAATTTATCACATTATTTCCACAATAAATTAATATTTGCCGTGAATGACTGATTTACTGTTATGTAACAACGTTAGGAATGTAGCTTATTTGATTTCGCTACAACTAGGCCTATACGTTGTGTAACGTTTAAGCCATAACTAGAGTTACTTTAGGGTTTAATCCTTAGGGATTAAGCTAATTTAAGGTCATTAAACATTTTGCTTCGAATTTAATTTTATGTATGTCTGCTGTGTGTATATTTAAAAGTCAGTGGTTCACCCAACTCAGATCGTTGTGGAAGGGGTTCGCGAGTCGAAAAAGGTTGAGAACGCTGAAGTAGATGGAATTTATGCTTATCAGAGTTTGTATTGTAATTAGAGAGAAAGATTATATATAAATATGAAGTGATGGTCATCTTAAATATAACATAGTGAGAACAAATCCTTAAGTGAAAATTGAACATTATGTTAGAAATCCTGACCCGTAAGCTCATAAAACCAGATCAGTATGTTATATAGCACAGCCAAATCAACTTCCGTCACTTATAGTCACGAACTAACGATATCAGCATAGAAAACAAATACTTTACGACCATCATAATGTAATATTACATCTCCTCTTAACATTAACTCTGTAGTTCAAAAGTATCTACTGTTTAAACATGTGCCAATTTAATTGATTGGTTAGTACATGTAAAAATACATCACATTATTTTTAAGGTAACATATTTGCATTCTATTGAAGTGTATCTTTACTAAATCTAGAACAGAGAATAAAGTATGTACTAATAAAATTAAGTATCCATTTTCACTAAATGCACACGGCGAGAATACAACTTGCTTGATTGTGGATCGCGTGCTGTAATAGACCAGATGTAACTTTAAGGTCGTGTTTATTTTAACCATTGAAGTAACAACATGAATTCTTCAGCCACAGATTGTTTCCAAATAACATGCCGCAGGAATTTACATCATCTAAATTTCAACAGCTACATCATAACTAATGCAACAATTCTATTTGCATAATGACACTTCTGATTCTAGGTCGTTTCACATTTGCCTTGTCCAGATAAACTTCTCTATGCTATATTTAAACTTTAGAATCCCCCCTAAAATATTCTTATAACATTTCATAGAAATCTGTTGATTTTTTCATCTAGTATTAAATTAATATGGGTACGACACATCGTATCTTGTTAAAAATAATAATTACGAGTAATTTAAAATATAATCCTAAGGAAAATATTTGAACCAAAGAGAAAAGAACAGACAGCCCAACGAAGAAAATTACATAGGACACTGAGCTACAAGATCTTTATAGGAAAATAAATATAATATGAACAGTTAAGTCTCGATGGACATATGACACGAATGGGGGAATGAAAGAGGTGCATGAAAAATGTTTATTGGAAAACCAGAAGATAGGCCAAGGATGAAGTGGGAGAATGGCATTGCATTGATTTGTATAGGATGAATGGAGAGCTTATGTCCACACGGCAATGAATCACCGGGTAATGTAATATCAATGAGTTATTTAGTAAGCATGAAATTAATACAGGTATTATCGCCTCACTATGATGCTTAACAAGGGGCTCACTTTGTTTCCCCGCAGCTGTTATATGTTATTAAAATACAAAGATCTCGACTGGCGCGACTACCACGATTTTGCCACATTGCTCTTCTTCCCTCAGTTTCAATTAAAACTCGGAACATGGAGCAGTCGATCCAGTTATAAAATTGTATACCGTAATTAATATTTATAATTATCAGTGATTTATTGTGATATGTAGCTCGAATATTAATACAATAACTACATATTATATTAGTTAAATATATAGGTGATTACATCTGGCGGCCATGGAAAAATATTTCAGACTGAACAGATAATAATAGCAATAATAATAATAATAATAATAATAATAATAATAATAATAATAATAATAATAATAATAATAATAATAATAATAATAATAATAATAACAATAATAACAATAATAATATTTTTAGCATGGTGTTGTATGAATATTAAATTTATGTAGACCTAGAAGTTATATAATGTTGGAATTAAATTATTTAATAAATAAGTGCATGCATAATTTTAATTTTAAAAGTTAAACATACCAAATAACACAGAAATTAAATAATAACATAAATAATCAATATCTTCTGTCCTTGTGTAATAAACGCCCATAGCGCTATGATGAACGTGACAACACCGAATGTCAAGCATTGCCGCGCGGCACCCGCTTTTATATAAACGGTTAACCATCAGAATGAGGCAATAAGTCACGAGCAATAACTATTGAACATCCAAGATATTTTCACTCTATAAATAATGACGATTTAACAACTACAAAATAAGGAAATAAATTCCATAAGCTACTTTTCTTGTATCTCTCGTTTTACTACCTCGATGCTAATTTAAATTTGAATGGCCAAATAGACATCTACACATACATTTTATATAATAAATTCCCTAATTTTATATAATAAAATCCCTAAACCGTATCTTTTTCCCTACAAATCTCAAAACTAATTTTACTTCAATCTTTAATAATGCCTCATTTCTATTACTGTGATGTTCTACCAATCAACCCTAGCATCAGACTGGCAGAAAAACTGCAGCGGGTTTTAATTCGTGTATCAGATAAATATATCTTTAATGATAGAAGATATGGCCACATTTATCTATTCTTCCACGAATAATCGTGGCTCTGTCTCAAATATCGGATAAATTATACTGTTTAAATCTCTTAATAAAGATTCTTCATGCATCGACCCCATATTATTCATAAAAATTGAAAAATACATCAGGAGTTCTTAAAGGAATTTTCTTTGTACACGTTTGTATTTTAGTGGGTTGAAAAGATGAAAGAATCTGAACACAACGGGGGAAAAAACCAATGACATTTAGGGGTAAGAATATATATATATATATATATATATTACAAATGTATCGACTACTTTAACTGATCGAGACTTTACAGTCTATCACTTACTGAACTGGATGTTAAGTATTTCTGAAATATGGAGTAGATCGTGATTAAATTATAAAAAAAAAGGTTACAAATTATACAGAGTGTTTCACTCGACTTGCGGTCACTAGTGTTTTCTACAGATTCACTTATTATCGTTTCTAATTTCAACCTGTGAAGTTGATATATTTAGCGTGAAAAAGCTTCTTGCCTTTGTCTTTAAATTATTTATTATTTTTTATGGGTTTTAAGCTTTTTTTTATTTCCCTTATTATTTAGTGAATATATTTAAGTAGTCACAAAGTTACAAATTTTTAGTATTGATTCGTTTCAATACGACTAAATACCCGAATTCATTAAGGGATAAAATGTTTGCAGAGATGCGGTCAAAACTTTATAAAAAATTACTTAATTATGCCCTCGTTACTCTGAACTCTTCATCTAATGAATACTCTCTTCTGCAGGAATCGGTGAATCCAATGATCTCGACAGTTCTGATTAATTAAATTCCTCCAACTGTAATGTGAATCGATTTCTCAATATCTTATTAATCTTATTACAAGTAAGCCACGCCATCCAGAAGTCCCCAGCGTACAATATTTCATTAAAATTCTTAATTATTCGCCTTTTTTAACCTTCAGTTATTAATACCTTGATTCAATATGAAAACTGTTCATAATATAATCTTTTTCTTCTTAAACTTAATTTGTAGGATTTTCATACTGTTTATTTAAAAAATCACTCCTCGGAGGAAGACGTATTGGATGTGCATTCACTGTCTATCCATCTCTTGGCTGGTCATCCTTTTGTTCTTCTCCCGTCCATTGGTCTACCTTCTTTAGCAACTATAAACGATACAACTAAATACAGTTCCAAATTCTAGTACACTTTTAATCGTTTAATAAATTATTGGAGAGCTAATTTTTAATATTAATAATCTAAACGAAAATGACAGAAAAATAAATTATATGATCTCCCTACAATATTGTGTTAAAATAATTCCGTTTATATATAATTAAGCCTACAATAGAACCAGATTTCTACGTTCAGCCAAACAATGATTAATTTCCAACATAGTAACTATTTATAATATAATACAGTCTACCGATGTGGTCTCGCGGTATCGTCACTGTCTCATAAGTAGCGGGCCCTGATTCGATCCCCGGTTGGAACACGTTTCCGGTGTAATGGTGTTTTACGAGGTTTTTCCATACCTGTAAGACAAATGTCAGGAAAAATTAAATACCAAACATCCCTGAGGGATAAGTAATACTGTGATATATCCAGAACCCGAAGAAAAATAATAAATCATATGTGCTTATTGTGATGATTATTGTGAATCAAATGAAGTAGATTGAACATTTTAGTAAAAAGTGCTGATGCCATTTAAATAAATTCTAGTTGGTATAACAACACACATTCATTGACATAATTTATTTACTATGCATAAATTTGCCGTTGTCGCTCTAAGTTTCTTAAATTATATTCATGAACAGATAAGCCTCAGGGACTCAATAAGTCCCAACTTTTGATTTTTATAAATCTCAAAAATGTGTTCTAAAGGATATATTTTATATGTAATATTTAGTTTATTTTTTCAAAAGAAATTTGTTCCTGAAAGGGAAATGCGTGCTATTATACATCAACTTCGGTAAATTTCTGGACAAAACGCGGAAAATAAGGACAACTCTCATTCATGAATAAATATATGTTATCAAAATGTAATACCATTAATTCTTAACAATTATATATAAATTAATTAGTGTATAATGCTATTGTGTTATTATTTAATTGTAATATTATTGTGTTTTCTTTATGTAATTGTAATGTTATTGCTTTTTTGTTGTTTATTTTTCTTTACACTAGTACCAATTATTACTTTATTGTAACGGACTGTCAACAGCACGTACGGCTTACTGCCCATGCGACCCATATTTGTAAATAATATTGTAAATATCTTACTTTTTGTCTAATGAAGTCCTAGTACTACTATACATTGCAGAGACTTTTGATATCCCAACTCCTTTCAAAAAACGTTAAACTGAAAATATATAAAGCTATTATTCTACCAGTTATATTATATGGATGCGAAACATGGACTCTTACTTAAAGGGAGGAAATGAGGTTAAGAGTTTTTGAGAATAAAGTTCTTAGGAAAATTTTTGGACCAAAGAGAGATGAACAGACAGGTGAATGGAGAAGACTACATAACAATGAACTACATGGTCTTTATGGGAAGTCAGATATAATAAGAACAGTTAAGTCTCGTAGACTGCGATGGGCAGGACATGTTGCGCGTATGGGGAATGAAAAACATGCATGGAAGCTTCTTGTAGGAAAGCCAGAGGGAAAACGCCCAGTTGGTAGACCAAGAATGAGGTGGGAGAACAACATTAACTATGATTTGAGGGAAGTAGATTATACAGGGAATGATTGGAAAGCATTAGCTCAAGATAGGTATGTATGAAGAGCTTATGTCCGCGCGGCCATGAACCTACGGGTTCGATAATGCCAGTGAGTAAATAAGTAAGTAAGTAAGTAAGGGTTAAGATAAATATGTAGATTATAGTATTTGAAATTATATTAACTTCAAATTAAAAAATAAAAGATAAACAAAAATAAAATCAGTAGATAAAAACATAAGTGATGAAAACAACAGATAAGTAACTACACATACAAAAAAATCAAAACGCAGGGATATCTAAAGCCAGTTTGAAGGAAATAAAATAATTACATATACGGTATATACATTTCCGAAGTTTCAAGGCTGATTGAAATGGTAGCTCTCATTATCCCACAGATAACAGCAGAGAGAATTACGGGATTACCATAACGTAATTTCGTAGCCGCAGTTTCACTTTCATTGCCATGATTTCGCAACAATCAGTTCGAAAAAAAATTAAATTTCATCCAGTATTCCTATAGCGAATTTATATCGATTAAATAAATTTATCATAAGTAGTGACAAGAGCGATTTCCAAATTATCAATAAATTCGCGAATCACAAAGTGACGAGTGAATTTTTCTAGAGGATTTATAAATCAAGAGTGGCATTTGTTAGGACTATTTAACGAATAACATTAAGCTGTTTACTCACAAATAATTATTAAATATAGTTACTTTTTAAATATTTATATATCTAATGTAAAAGGCGATGTTTGAAAACAAATGAGAAATGTTTGGTTATGCTTCATTTGTTCATCCACTGCAAATTGATCATATTATTTATTGCCAAATAGGATAGCAATATTTTAAGAATGCACCCTAGTGGAGACAAACACATCAAACTGTATATTATAACCATCAACTGTATATTGTATCAATTTTTTTTAGGAAACAACTCAGTAAAATAGGTATTAAAAAAGGAACAATTATTGAACCCACAATTATCAAATGTGTAGGTCGAAGCAATATGTTCATTATTTTCTATATTCAATGTATTTGTTGGAGAGTCAATCACTGCAAAATAATGGTCTGACATATTCAGAATATTAAAAAGGAGGAGCTTTCTTTATTTTGATAAACAGAATTCCATTAATATCGAGGTGAAACACGACTGCCATTGGTTGTAGAACAAAATTCATTGAAATGTGATTGGTCATGACTCCCATTTGGGGCATGAGTTAAATAGTCTTCTTAAATATTTTAAAATATAACATACATTTATAGGACAGTAATTTCATTTTATGAACTCAACTATTTGATAGGGTTCAAATAGACTTAGGCCCTATAGGAAATATAAAATATGCATACAAGAAACGTCACGATTATATTCGAATATAATGAAACTGTTCTCAAAAGAGATAATACTCGTATTATTGGAAAAGTTAACGATTTTGAGCATTTACTTTCGATTATCTCTAGGAATTAACGTGGTCAAGGTCGATGGACATTTCTGATTGTAAAAATTCTGTAAATTATTTATTTCGGAAGAGAAATGTAGCCGTGTGCCTTATATCGTAGATCTATGACAAATTAAATGACTCTAGCCTAAAATGCAAATGTAGTCGTGTGTCGTGGATTTATGTAAGTAAAATAAATAATAGTCTAAAATTAGAAACATTTGAACAACAGTTTTCGTCCAAGGAATTGGGACACTAATGTCAGATCTTAAAACTTGCCATTACCTAAAATACTAATCTATTTGCCGTATTTACTCGCAACATTCACGCATCAAGAATTAGTGCATTAAATTTTAAAAAATCCTCCTACAGTTAACGCATGTACACAATATGCTATTTGTTTTAATTTTCATTTCAACGTTATCATACAGGTCTAAGACGTGCCCTTTAACGATCCCTGTTAAACATAACATTGAGACAATTTCTGAGATCCGTTGCAGGTTTATCTTTAAGAGATCAAATGAGAATTCAAGATACCAGAGATGAATTACAAGTATGTAATATAAACAAGAGAATATACACAAATAAATGTAAATGGTTTGAAAATGTGCAAAGAATGCCAAATAATCGTTTATCAAAACAGATGCTTTATTATAGACCTGAAGGTCGAAGAAATGTGGGTAGACTGAAACAATATTGGAAGGACAACCTGTAGCATATTGTGCAGCGGGGAGCGAAATGGGTCAATAAGCCCATACATGATGATGATGATGATGATGTTTTAGTTCTTCTTCTTCTTCTTCACTTCCTGGTTTAGGCAAGAGTTGCCTGTTCCGTCTTCACTAATAGATCTAAGACCATCTCTTCCGAGAACGTCCGACATCTCTTCTGCCTCTTGGAAAATAATGGAAGATTTTATTTGGTAATCTACTTTCTTCCATTCTTTCTACATGTTCTTTCCACTGTATCTTGTTGTTAAATATATTTTATTTTATGGAGTAGATATGCAGTTCTTCACGGATATCCTCGTTTCTTATCTGGTCCATTCTAGTGCAGCCTTTTACTCTTCTTAAAAATTTCATCTGGGCTGCTTGGATTTTACTTTCTTCTCTGGTAGTGGTAATCCAAGATTCACTTCCATACAAAAGGACAGGGACAGGCATTGTTTTAGTTTTAAACTGAATTTACTTTACCATCAGGTTGAGTTGGAGCGGCATGGAATTTCCTTTAATAAGTTTTAACGTCTTATAGCAAACAGTAGTATCAGTTAGCGTTTTGGGAGGGTCTTTTTTTTATTTCTTTCTTTGTCGTTTTTTTTTCGTTTACACTGTTATTCCTTTTTGTTTAACTTTGTCAACCTTTTTTATTTTATTCACACATACAAACACAAGACAGGACACACATCCAGACCCAAGGTGGAGATTTAAAATCCCCTACCCCGCCGGAAATCGAACCCGGGTCGCAGGAATGGAAGGTAGGGACTCTACCGACTACACCACGGCGACGGACAATAGTGTTGTTATAAGATATCCTTCCAAATAAAACCGAATGTTTTAATACTCGTACCACTTCCTACCTCTTTTTTTTTCCCTTTCGTTTATACAGTTTTTCCTTTTTGTTTTACTTTTTTTTCCATTTTGTTTTACCTGTTTTTTAACTTTCTTTTATCCTCACATAGACACAGAACAAGACACACACACCCAGACCCAGGGTGGAGATTTTAAAATCTCCTACTCTGCCAGGAATCGAACCCGGGTCGCCGGAGTGGAAGGTAGGGACCATACCGACTACGCCACGGCGACGGACTCTTTAACTTGACATCCGTTCCAAAGTTGTAATAGCATATTACGATGCGAGGTTCGCAAGTGGTTTTTACAGAAGTGAGGAAAATGTTTAAAAACCAAGCGATGGCGATGTTTTTAATTTCCTAGATTCTGTAAAACGCTTCACAAACGTGCGTCGTACATTACTGTTTGCGCGATGGTGTTTTCAAAATAATAAATAATAGTTAAACAATAACATATTTGTTGGAAATTATTTGCGTTCTTTATAAACAATTGACTAACGTTAATAGTGTGGGCAATGTTTATTAGTTGAAACTACAGGAGGCAGTGAGACTAATTAGTGATAAAATGGCGGCAAGTACGTATTTATTGTTTAATATTGTTTAAAATAAAGTTCAGTTCATTTAAAATGCAGTGATTTGTTTCGTATAATATATATTAACACTACCTTTTGGATATTTTTGTATATACATTGTACGTAGTAGCCTATATATATATAGAGGGTAGTGGTTTTACTTCCCCACACGCGGTTTGTAATATGTAATATTACAGTATAGTTATCTAGGTTAGCAAACCCGAAATGTAGGAAGTTGATTGAAAGTTCAACTTCAATCATGGTCGCCATTGCTGTAAGTACGACAAAACTCACTATCGCGCAATAATTTATCTTTTGTGCTACTAATAGCTGGTATTCTTACGATAGATTTTTTTTAACCCGAGTAGCATAGTTTTCAAAAGCCTGGGATGATATATATAAAAAAATGTACCACCAAAAAAAAAAACACTGTTTGCACTTTCTTAAATCTATTTTTTCCCGGGTAATAACATTCCAGAAAATATGATTGGCCGTATTTACATCATACTAACTTACTTACTCACTGGCACTATCGAACCCGTAGGTTCATGGTCGCGCGGACATAAGCTCTCCATACATCCCTATCCTGAGTTAATGATTTCCAATCATTCCCAGTATAATCTACTTCCCTCACATATTTATATCATAGGACATCAGAAATGAATTAATATACAGTTTGATGTGTTTCATTTTTCTCCACTAGAGTGCATTCTTACAATATTGCGTTCCTTTGGCAATAAATAATATGATCTGATTGCAGTGATGAACAAAAGAAACAAATGAATCGTACTAATCGTTTCTCATTTGTTTTCAAACATCGGCGTTTACATTAAATATACAAATATTTTAAAATAACTATATTTAAATTATTATTTGTGAGTAAAGAGCTTAATTTTATTCGTTAAATAGTCCTAACAAATGCCACTCTTGATTTCCAAATTATCTAGATAAATTCCATCCTCACTTCGTGAGTCGTGAATTAATCGATAATTTGGAAATCACTCGTGGCATTACTATTGATAAATATATGAGTAAAATAAGCTCCTAATATATTAGTTTTCCATTTAAACCTGCATCTACATTCGTATATGCGGCATCTATTAATTACAGTTTTTTTTATGAAAAAGAAAACTTTCATTTAACGAGACGCAGAATTGACGTTTCCATCCGATGTAGAATTAAATCAGATTAAGAATTAAGCCAGTATTGCAATTTCAACGTGTATGTTTTGTGTGTTGTGTTTAAAAAAAGGACAATTTGTCAAATCCCTCAAGCCATAGAGTCAATGAACATTTGTAGAATCGCATATAAATCATACCGCTATATATCTCTATTTATAAACAAAATGGGATGAGCAGTGTCACGACTTCGAAGTCGTTCGACATAAATCAAACACGTTTATCCATTTTCCACATGTCAATTCTGTCATTCATATTAAAATAAAAGTTAAACCTAACAGCAATTGGAAATTAGGACATCACGTAAACAACGTGGAAATAAAAAAAATGTTTTAGTGTTACAGAAACAATGTGATGTATATATTTCCTGCATTTATATCCATAATTAATTTCAAATATAAAACACTGTTAGGTGGCTCCGAGCCGTAAGTGGTTTAATCTTTCGCCCTCCATCTCTGGGTCCCAAATTCTCGTCTTGGTCACCCCATGTTGGGGATTAGTGGTGGATTAATCGGAGACAAGCAGGAATTTTTCGGTGTTTCTCCCGTTTTTCCCTGCCAAAATCTCATTCCATCATTTCATCCATAATCATGTCATCTATAACGTTTCACTTCATCTGCACCTCTGATGGTGTGTAAACCACTTTTAATAATAGGGGCTTCCTTTCATCTCTTGAATTAACATTACGTGGGACATATGTAAGATTTTGTTGTTATTGTTATTATTACTGCTAATATATTATTATTATTATTATTATTATTATTATTATTATTATTATTATTGATGTTCAAAATTAGAAAAAATAAAGACAAAGATTGTCATTCTTCCATTACCCTCTTCATCATGCATCATATATTCCCTCGTTCCATGCTCTTCTATTTCCCCCTTCTTCCTTCTGTCTGGTACCATCCAATCTAAGACCCGTTTAGGCCACTGTTCGTCCGACGTCAGTTGTACATGTCCATACCACTGTAAAGCTCTCTTTGTTATCCTACAGTTTCTTGTGCATCCATTTATTGTCTAATATATGTATTTATAATATGTTTTAGTCCACCGGTGTGGTCTCGAGGTAGCGTACTACCTTGTCACGCAGCGGGCCCGGGTTCGATTCCCGGTCGGGACAGGCTCCTGGCCGAGTATTTTTTCGGGGTTTTTCCTCACCTGTAAGACAAATTTCAGGACGTTCAGGGCCCAACGGTCCCCGAAAATCATCCGGCCATCATCTTCATCCTTATCCTTATCATTATCATCATTATCCTTCACCGGTGTGGAAAGCAACGGGAGCTATCCCTAGTAAAGCTGCAAAACATAGCATGAAAATGCTATGATTGCAGTGAAAGACCTGCCTTCGGGCAGAATTAAAATGAATGGAATATGTTGTAGTCTGGATATTCTCATACTTCTCCGTAATCCATCCATTTCTGTCGTCAAAATTATTTTCTGCATCCTTTCTTTTATTGTCCAGCTTTCTAATCCATATGTAAGTATACTTTCAATTATTGTTTGTATAATTTCTTTTTTTATTTTCCTGGTCAAATTTCTATGCCATAAAAGACCATTTAGGGATCTAATCGCCTTCCTTGCACAATTTACTCGTTAATAATATATTTTCACAAGTACCAGATTTATCTATTGTGGAACCAAGATATTAAATTCTTCAACACATTTAATTATCATATTATTTATTTGTAGGTCTTCTGAATTTCTTCCAGTTACCACATATTCTGTTAAAAGTTGATAATTTATAAAAATGTTAACATGATGAAATGCATCCTACTAATAAAATTGCAATATTCTTCTTAATGGCCGAGAAAAACATGAACAAAAACGCTGTCACATTAATAGGCCGCAGGATTTAAACCAAGAAACTTCCGATTACGAGTCTCAAACGCTACCACCCAAGCCAACTAGCCAGTTATTTTTAACGACTTTTACAATTTAAGGAAAGCTCTATAATATAATATACACAACATCTGATACCTGATTTTTAACCACACAGCTAATTTTCTATATTTAAGTAATCAAATAATTCACACAAAATAAATATCAACAGTGAAACAAATCATGATCCTAAGGCGACAACTTCAAAGGTGAAAGTTTTGGCTTTTCAACAATCTTCCTCCATGCTATCTGTCTCTTGCTATATTTAAATTAGTCACTTTCATTTTCTTTAGATCGTCCAATGTGTCATCTTCCCATCTTATCTTCGGTCTTCCAACTGCTCTGCCTCCTATAGGTTTCCATTTATAGAGTTTCTTAACCAATCTCTGTTCATCTATTCTTACTAAATGTCCCAGCCATCGAATTCTGAGCGATCTTATGAAACATACATATAAAAATATATAAATTAATAATAGATTAATAGATAAAAATTCTACGCCTGTAGCTACTTTCCCACTCCTAGTCTCCATTAATTCAATGCATTTTCTGAATTCAGTCTTCTGGTTCCCATCCCTCTCAGCATTTTATTATTCTTGGTCTTGCTCTCTGTGTTTTTGCAGGAAGTTACCAATTAAATATATTCTTCGGTCATCTATCATCTCTCATTCTAATCACTGTTCAATTATCATCATGATCTTTGTTCAATTCTTTCGCTGATTGCTTCCTCTGCACGCATCTTATATCCTGATATGGGATGACGCCAATATTATTAATAATAAACTAACTAACTAACTCACTTGTACTATCGAACCCGAAAGTTCATGCCCCAGCGTTCATGAATCTACAAACACCCTTATCCCGAGAAAATATTTTCCAATCATTGCCCGTGTAATTAATTCTGTTTCTTAATAATAATAATAATAATAATAATAATAATAATAATAATAATAATAATAATAATAATAATAAAATTAGAGAAATAATGGATGTCCAAAAATATGTTCTACAAGTTATTGAAAAAATAAGACTGAAATAATTTGGCCACATAAATAGGATGTCAAATGCCAGGATACCTAAGATGATATTACATTTTGAAGCGGAGGGCAACAGAATAAATGGCAGACCAAAAGAATGGTGGGTTCCAGGAGTGCCCAGGAGAATGGTGTCGAGAGGATTAACAGAGAGTGATGCAGATAATTAGGGGTGTATGGAGAATGAGATTTACAATGGGTTGTAGGAAAACTAGTGTACTGTACAGAAATTATAATAGAGGATATTTCGTTGGGTGAAGGATTATTTTAAGGTTGGCCAGTAAAGGTAGAGCGGAGAGGTTCTCTTTAGGGGATAGAGGATTCATGTGGTGAAAAGGCTTCCTTAATAAGTAGTAATTTTTGCGATGAAATAATTATTTTTATTGGTCCACCGCTGTGGTCTTGAGGTAACATGCTGCCTTGTCACGCAGCGGGCCCGGCTTCGATCCACGGTCGGGACAAGTTTCCTGGGTGAGTTTTTTTCGGTGTTTTTCCTCACCAAAACGGTCCCCGAACATCATCTGGCCATCATTATCATGAATATATTCGCCCAATTAGCTTAAGTTTAGTTTAAGGCCTCTCCTGGCCATTATTACCATCATCAACTCTCGTATCATCGGGCCAGCGTAACCCCGCCTTCCAAGCGCCCCAAACTCAGAAGTGGGTTACAAGTACGCCATGCCAGGAGAGAACACCAGAAATGTCCAAATGGCAACCTGGGATATTTGGAATATATATAGGCTATATATATATATATATATATATATATATATATATAATTGAATCTTCTTTCAGGTTTACTAGTAATAATTTGGTGAATTTAAACTTCAACAATATGGAATTATAATCTTCTTCTTGAATAATTGTAGAATAAATTTAATTTCCTGCTTTATAATTTAATATTCTTTCGATTAAATTTTATTTTCTGCTGTTTTAATTTTACTATTCTCTTAACTCAAATTCTGAGGAGGAATTATAAAATACCGAAGAGCTTTAGCTTACACTCGCTCGGACATCTGATGCAGGAATGATACAATATATTATCTTAACGTCTTATCACAATAAAATTGATTAATAAGACACATAAAGAGATGCTTTATTTTTATTGGTTAATTTCTATGTTTAATATAAGAGCAAATCTAATAGGTCAAATGAAGGAGATACATTTATTTTAATACCAATCATTATTTAGTTTATTTTTATTTAGGCAAACATGAAAATTATTTATTTTTTATTTAAAGTTTAATACAAATATTTTAGAATTTGCACAACGATGAAATAAATAACCTTTAATAGTAATGAATTGTTAAGAAGATCTGTATCTATATATTTTGATTATTAAGATGTGATTTTTGTTCAATAATAGCGAATAAGAAATATTTAGATAACCCAGGAATTTAAAATGATTCCTAGGTTTAGATCTTTTAAACAAACTTATTAAATTTAATTATATATGTGGGACAATTAAGAGAATATTTAAAAACGCAAGAAAGAAAACAAAACTAAAATTTTATAAAGCAGTGGCATTCCCCTTATTGTTGTATGGTAGTGAATTTTTGGTTTTAACTAAAAGAGAAGAGAAGATCGTAGAAGCAGCTGAAATGAGATTTGTGAGAAGTGTAGCTGGCTGCAAACTTCTAGATAAAAGAAGAAGTGAAGATATTAGAAATGAGTAAAATGGTTTTTTAACTTTTAGGTAAAATAAAAGAATCTAGAAAAAAACTGGAAAGAACACGTTCAAAGAATGAAAGATGAGCGCATACCAAAAATTATACTTAATTAAAACCAAAGGAGTCAGGAATGTTGGTAGACCGAAAAAGATATGATTTCAAACTTTTTGAATGAGAATATATGATACCGGAACAAACTACATGGGTTTAATCCGCGATTGTTAATTATAATGATGATGAAGATGAAATATTTAGATTATCTTTAAACTTAATTTATGCATTAAATATTTTTAGAATATAAAATTGTTTATTTATTTTAATTTTAAGATTTAAACCTTTAAAATTATGTTTTAATTCCTAATAACAATAATAATAATAACAATAACAATAATAATAACAACAATAAAAACAACAATAACATCAGAATAACAATAACTAATATTATGGTAAAGAATAACGGAACTGCCAAAGATATAACTATTGTAGATTGTATGGTATCATTTGACTGTTGCGCCATATGCGGTCGGAATATGAATGAGTTGTAGACACGAGGTTTTATGCCTCCTGACGTGAACATGGTGATGACACTTCTATTTCTTGTGTCTACGAACAACAACTCATTTCAAAATTAATCTTTCTTACTGTTATGCTAAGGGCGAGAAACATATTTTATGCAACGTTACACATTTCCCATAGGTCTGTATTTTCCCTCCCACATAATGCTTATACAAAACCAAACAAAGCTATATATATATATATATAAAGTATTGTGAGATCTGTTGAATTTGAGAAATAAACAAATGTCCACGAATTTGGTTGGAAGAGCCGTCAGAGAAGAATCAAATTAGATATCTTAGCATTAACCCTTAAATTGGCAAAACATTAATTTCTCGTGACACTTATTAAAATGTGGCGGACGCAGTGAAAACGAAATCATGCATAACCATAAGTTTTTAGATAAGCATATATTGTGTAATTTGAGACAAATGCACAAATTTAAGTAATTTATTTTCTTTCATTTTTTTCTGTTTTATTAAAACTATCAAATAAATTATACCAAGTATCCTATTGGGTACATATAAGGGTTAATAAATTTAAAAACAATAATAAGCCTAGATATATTTGTTTTACTTCATACTTATATACAGGTGTATGATAAGTTACTCCCTATTTTTAAACAGTTATAGTTTATGCATTTATACATTTATTAACAATATTTTGAACTAGCATTACAGACACACTTGACGTCCCAACTCCTTTCAAAAAACGTTAAACTGAAAATATATAAAACTATTATTCTACCAGTTATATTATATGGGTGCGAAACATGGACTCTTACTTTAAGGGAGGAAATGAGATTACAAATATTTGAGAATAAAGTACTTAGGAAAGTTTTTGGACCAAAGAGAGATGAACAGACAGGTGAACTGAGAATACTACATAACAATGAACTACATGGTCTTTATAGGAAGCCAGATATAATAAGAACAGTTAATTCTCGAAGACTGCGATGGACATGTGGCACGAATGGGGAATGAAAGACTGCATGGAAGCTTCTTGTAGGAAAACCAGAGGGTTTGTAGACCAAGAATGAGGTGGGATAATAAGATTAACTATGATTTGAGGGAAATAGATTATACAGGGAATGATTGGAAAACATTAGCTGAGGATAGGGGTGTATGGAGAGCTTATGTCCGCGCGGCCATGAACCTACGGGCTCGATATTGTCCGTGAGTTAGTTAGTATTGTTATAAAGCAGCACAGTTTGAGATTTCGCTTTACATCATTTTAAATCTCCACATAAGCTCCAGGATCCTCTACACATTTTTGTAAGCAAATAAATATGGTCGCTACTGCTACCTGCAGCATGTTTAGTGGAAAATTGGTTAACACATCGGATATTGTTGCTTCTAATTCATCCAAATTCTGTTTTCTCTTGTACACTTTCTCATTAGCCCAATCCCAGAGAAAAAAATCACAAGGCATTTAATCAAGGCTATATCTCCTCGAATTTGATGGTCTTATAATCGCCTTGCATCGCTGACACTGCCTGTTGTTATTAACTTTGTATGGGAATTTTTAATTGCTTTTGCATCCAGTGTTGAATGGATTCTTCCGTAAGTCCTCCACCATCTTCGTACTACCACCACAGTTCTTCAGATCCAAAAGGAGCTGCAATTCTAGTCCGATCTTCAACTTTCAAAACACACGGCATTTCAACTAAACAAGGTAAGTAAACAAACCTCAAAGAGTAATGTTTATAACAACAATAGTTGTGCAAAAATTGTTAATAAATAGAGAACTTGTAACTGTTTAAAAATAGGGAGTGATTTATCTGACAACCTGTATAAAACCGCTTTACATTCAGGTCAAATCACGTCTAAAATGTTCAATTGGATCAAATGTATAGCCTACATAATCTTACATTCAGATACAAAAGATAATGTCGATAATTCAGAACCAATTCTCAACCATCACATGCTTGTGGTGCACCCTGATTTTACAAGTAGGTCTGGGTAACCAGTCACGGCAGTATAACACTTCCATCAAATGCAGAGAAATTGCGGCATTAGCCTATCCAGAGACACAGGGTGTCAACTCCATCTCCTTCTTGCAGAAACTAGTCGGAGGTAAACTTAATTTCCTTTGAAGTTGATAAAGTGGTTTACCGGACGGATTCATCATAGGCTATGTGTAAATGGAAAGAGATGGAGGTGTGTATGTGTTTATATATTTAAAAAAAATAAGGCCAAACCGGGATTTCAACCCGAGACCTCCAACTTTATACGTTAATAAGATACCATCTTCTCCATTCAGGCTTCCAGTCCAAACATTAATTCTTCTTTCCTTATATAATCTCTATCATAAGAGGCAGCGGGACACCGCTCGTTGTGCCATCTTACGACTTCTATGAAAGAAAGCATTTTTATTGAGAATATTTTACTTTTACAGCAGTACTTTTTTATTTCGATGTTAAATTAGACATTTAGCAATGAAGGCAAAAAAAAATATTTTGCAGCCATGCGTTTTTGAGAAACATGAATGATTATTAAGGTGATTTTAATTAAATAAGTCCTTGTAGTGAAATTTCAAAGACTTCTTCCTCGACGATATTCGAAAACAAAGAAAAAAAATATTAGATTGGTCGGCATAGATACATGAACCCAGGATATCCCGAATACGAATCCCAAACGCTATTGCCTGAGCTACCTCACTCGGTAAATTCATTCTGAAATGACTTAATACACGTTCCGCGTCGAAATCATCATGCCTTGTTGCAGAACTGCAGCACGTGCGCTGGTTCGAGCCCCCATGGAGAAGACATTTTCTGGTGGAATTTCGGTCATTTTCCACCCAGTATTGTAAATAATTTAGGTAGTATAGCGGAATTATTGGGTAATTAAATTAACATACAAACAATTCCTAATTAAATTAATCAGAATATTAAAATAAAAGTAATTCCAGGACATAATATAAAATATAAAATTAACTATAACATATAAGATATAATATATCAAAGTAATGAGAAAATTATGAGCATCACAAAAATAATACAAAAATCCCTATAATCATTAAATTATATTATAATTTCATTAGACATAAAATTGAAATAAATCAAACAAAATTCATACAAGTAAAATTATCAAAAAGTAATGAGATCACTAGAAAACCCACCAGCAGAGATAACAAATGAATGATAGTTTTATATGTTTGAACATGTCTTATAAATAAGAATAGTATGAACCCATTATAAAACCATCATCCCCAGGTAGACTGATAAAGGTAAAATACGGAAGACTCTAAATATAAATGATAAACATTTCTAAACAAGCAACCCTTATAACAGTGATTGGTACATGCCATGATAATGAAATTCCAAAGAAACCAAACATCTCTAAAAAAAAAAGCAACCATTATAGCAGTCTTCTTCCTCTACGCATGCAAGCTGGCAGCTTGTTGCATGTTCATTCACTACAGGTCCGGGGTTTTTATCGGTCCGGCTTACTTCGTGAATGTTTCTGTGAGTAATTGAAAATTTACATCTTGGAAGTGAGTTACTGGCCCTTCTTCTTGGTGATTGGTACATATCATGATAACAAAATTCCAAGAAACAGTTGTAAAACTAAATTAGATATGGAGTGAGAAAAAAGATGAACCCAAGACAAAGACATTACTACCACGAACAGATCTAGATAATTGGAATTTCCAAAGAGGGTGGACTAGCAAATTAGGAGTGTTAACCAATAAGATTAATTGTAATAAATACTATTAACAAATGTTAAAACTGATGGTGGAACAAAATTAAGATGGAAGGGAGAGACTGAGGTTTCCTCTATAGTGATGAAAGCTGAAGTTATTATTCTCGCTCTAACTTCGATTTTAATTCAAATTCTCGTTCTAACTCCGGGTCTATATGTCCGGCGATCAAGAAAGTGTGCCCGTGTTAATTTAGAGACTTACATATCTTACAGCCGTCGATAAAATTGACTTAGACATTTTTCAGTCGGAATAATTCTCACTTATAATTTTTATAGATATATTTTAAATTTACAACTATTTCACGAGTTGAATCGATAAATATATCATCTTAATACTGATCTACCAACGTCTTCATCTAAGTTGTATTTGAACAGTGCTGTTCTATTTTAAATAAACTACGTAAAATATATTAGCGACTTTCATTGACGAATTAGTTAGAAATTCAACGCGAACCCTGAAATGCATGCTTCTGCCCCTGTCCCGTCACTAATATTAGGAGAGATAGGCTCGTAATAAACACAAGTGCGCCTACATATCAATGTATCCAGCCGACGTGGACTTCATCGCTGTAACGCTCATTCGGTCCTCAGTATATAGCTATCCGAAAGATACAACCACGATCCGCCGCAGTAGCTACAATAAATAGCGGCTCCAGGTTGAGAAAAATATCTGTAACTGCTGGGGGATCCGACATGCTCGACCACATGCCACTCCTATACTGAATAAATGATCGTCCAGTTCAGTGCTTAACATGTATGGATAAAAAGCAAACAGTCGAGTGGTATACGAGGGGACCCTAGAGTTTTTAAATAGTGGTCTAGACTAGGGTCGTTACTAAGTTCTCAGTAGGTATGAAAAGACGATCCGCCGCTCCTATTCACCTTTATGTCAGATAGGCTGACAAGGTAAGGCACTGCTACTCACTTGTCAGTAGTGTTGTTTTATTGTTGTTGAGTTGTTTCCTACCTGTTGAGGGCAGGAGGGAGGAGTCTTTTCACATTTGGTAGTTGGGCGTGTTCTCGTTAAGTATGTTCATATTTTTTGCCTCCTTGAAAATTTCAATTTCTTCGAGAATATTGATTTTGTGTTTGTTGTCTTTGTGAATTACTTGCATTGTATTATCGATTTTGTTAAAAAGATAGCCGATTTCAGGTATGTGTTCAGCAAAACTTGATTTTCTCTCTCTTTTAATGAAATCTGAGAAATGTTCATTGAACCTTAATTTAAAACTTCTGGATGTTCTACCTATGTAATAATTTTCACAGGGGTTACATTTGAGTTTATGTACGCCATTATTTTCATACGTATTACTCTCTATTACTGTATTTGCGATTAGGCTAAGTTATTTAATTTACTACTAGTTTTGTAAGCGATTTTTATGTCTTTATCTTATGTCTAATCGATAAAAAATATATATCCTTGGCAAAATATAGGTACTGAGGGAATAGCGTATTACACTCAATACCTCATTAATGGCAGATGCCTCACTATCAATCGTAAACGCTCGCAATATTGGCAAACTTATCTCGCTCTCTCTCTCTCTCTCTCTTCTCTCTCTCTCTCTCTCTCTCTCTCTCTCTCTCTCTCTCTCTCTCTACTTTTAATATTCTGACTTCATCATCTTAGAATGGAGACCTATAAATTTTTAAACAAAATTGAATTTTATAGAAAATGTATACGATATTTTATTCATCTAAAGCCAGCTAGTAGACCAAGGGCTTCTAGGCCTGTCGCGTCCATTCAATAAAATAGATTAATTCATTCATAATAAAATAAATACTTAAAAAAACTAATCTAATTCTAGATAAGCCTAAGAAAATGAATCTTAAATAACAAATAGATATGAACTTCATAATCTAGAATAACTAATTATATCCCTAATGCGGTTTTTTTAATCATTCTACCACTATAGAAGATGCAAAATGTCTTTTGAACAATTCCTTTATTCATTTTAAAGAGGTTTAAAGAAGCTTGAGAACCTGACTTTAACTGTTATGTAAGTAAAATGAGCCCTTTTTTAAAACCTATCATCGATAATCAAAATTACACAATCTCTCAGGACGCAATGAATAGAAAAATTTACAGTGGTGGATGGCAACGTATCAATTAGCCAACATCGCGAAATTGAGAAAGTAATTATAAAAACTTATATTCAACAATTTCGCTTTATCAGCCACGAAACAGTTTTGCCAACTCATGAACGCAAAAGTAGCTAAACTGTATTAAAATTTCACTAAATGAGGGTAAAAGTGTATAACATAATAGTTTAAAAGACTAGATGGATCTATATAAGAAGTTAAAAATATGGTTCCCTCATCTTTTGCTTGGACACCATCAGCACTAAACAGAGTTGCTATTATTTCAAACGTCTGTGAGCTGTAACTAATAGATGTCAGGGAGCTAACAGGCGGAATAGGAGATTCCCCGAGTGATTAATACGTTTATGTAATGTAGCATTGTGCTGAATGGTTTAAATTTTAGGATTGTGAATTATGTAATTAACAATCGTTGAACCACTCTGTCAAAAGTCGTCTATAAGTTAATACACGGTATGACAAGTATGGCATTTGCATTGCGATATACAAGTATGTCGTGAGTTAATAAAGAAAGCACCATAATGGGAGAAAGTTGGAGCAGTTCACATAATTATCGTGAACTGTTTTTAGCTACAAATATGATTGTAGCTAAAAATACCGCTAACACATATACTCAAAATTCCGAGGCAATTTACTTTTCAAAATAGTTAAAATTGGCTATAAAATGGCCCAACTTATTTCAATATGCATTTTTAAATAGATTCAGAATTTTTATTCCGACCGATCTCAAATGAATTCTAGTGCAAAGCCTCGTGATGAGGAATTTTAATTATTGGGCATCTTATTGACAGACATTACTAATGGAGTAGCACATAAACAAAAACGTATTTATGGCATGTATGTCAGATATACAGGGTGTTTCAGAATAAGTATTACATACTTCTAGGGGTTGTTGAGGGGAATCAATATATAAAGTTTTGATAAGAAACCCATGTCCGGAAACGTACCAATTCGATGTAAATTAAGTTTGAAGATCAAAACACTGTTTTAATTTAATATAACTGAATTTATTTATTAAATAAAAAAGCTTAAATCATTTTATGGGACGAGAAGACCCTATAGAGTTTAATAATTTTATTAATTTGGTTGGTTTGATTATTTTAATTTTTAAAATTATTTTGTTGATGTGATGAGGAGATATACTTTTTTTTTTTCTTATATACACGGATTCGTGGTTGATTGACCCAAGTGTTTTGATTAAAGATATCGTGTATGTTGTGTTTCAGAATACGTATTGCAGACTTCTAGGGATTGTACTACAGCTGTCGAGTCGGAGGAAGATATTCTTGCATGAATTCTGGCGGCAGATGAAATTATTTAACACACACCAGTTCTTGTGGGACATCGCGTCGCAGGTTAACTTTGTGCAACGAACAACAGGGTCGCTACGTACAACCATACTTGTAGTGCAACCGCTAGAAGCATGTAATACTTATTCTGAAACACAAGACATAAGATATCAGCCCATTGCGTTTTGATCTTCAAACCTATTTTACATCGAAATTGTACGTTTCCGGACATGGGTTCCTTATCAAAACTTTATCTACAAAGTCCCCTCTACAATTGTTAGAAATATGTAATACTTACTCTGAAACACTATTCAACATTACGCATACTTCTACACCAAGTTACTCATTCTCTCGTTCCCATCTCCTATCCTATAATCACAGTGTGATTTACAGGACTATTTAACTCATGCCCCAAATGGGAGTCAATGACCAATCACGTTTCAATGATTTCTGTTTTACAACCAATCAGAGTCATGTTTCACCAAATATTTATCAGTGTTATAATTACCATATTAAAGGAAGCTCCTCCTTACAATATTGCGTTCCTTTGGCAATAAATAGTATGATCTGGTTGCAGTGATAAACAAAAGAAGCAGTAGAAGCGTACCTATCGTTTCTCATTTGTTTTCAAACATCGCCGTTTACATTAAATATATAAATATTTTAAAATAACTATAGTTAAATAATGATTTGTGAGTAAACAGCTTAATTTTATTCGTTAAATAGTCCTAACAAATGCCACTCTTGATTTCCAAATTCTCTAGATAAATTCACTCCTCACTTCGTGAGTCGTGAATTTATCGATAATTTGGAAATCACTCGTGGCATTACTTATGATAGCACCAGTGCTCTTCAATATCCTACGCCGCATCCCACAATATAGAACGTCCAGTTATGCTAATTCCCATACCATATCCACTGCTAAACTCCGAAAATCTTTACAACAAGAGTTCAGGGAGTGCAGAACATTAGTTCCTTTAAATTAAATCTAAATATCCTCTTTTTAATTAGTCTTTCAGTGGAATAATCAATACGAGTACTTTTTTTATTTTCTTCTTTACTTTTAATAATATTTAATTGATTCCATTTAAATTTCTATTTAATTTTTCATATATAAAAAATACTATATATTTTTAGATGTCAACTTAAAAAGGGTGTAATTGATTGAACTATAAAAGCTCTGAAACAAATTAAGAATTTTAAAATGTGAGTACACTATACGGTTTCCTACAAACTGATTCAATTGAAGAAAAATTTATTATCTACCTTAATATACATTACTGATTACATCATCAGTACAGAAACAAATTATAACTACCTAATATATTAAAATAATCGTAATTTCCTTTTATTTCTGCATACCCCTTTTTAGGATGAATATAATAGGTATATGTAAATTTTAATATTTTTAAAACATTTTATATAGAAATAAAAATTGGAATGAAGAACTTCATATAAAGTTTTGAATTCAACCCATTTAGAAAACAAAATATTAACACATTTTCCTATTCAGAAATTCAACTCAAAACAATTTTCTCTCTCAATGTTTTTAACAAAATATAAAATGCTACTGAAGCCACTGGTATTCTGAAGTTTGAGCATGTCTTCTTCTTCTTCTTCGCTTCCTGGTTTAGGTAAGAGTTGCCTGTTCTGTCTTCACTAATAGATCTAAGACCATCTCTTCTGAGTATGTTAAAATAATAACTGTAACTGAATAAAAATCGTGGTTCAAATTTAGCACGCGACCGTCACTTCGCCTTCAGTTTCTTCACCTGGAGATCCTTGTTTTGCCTCTTCTATTAACTCTTCTCACATATTTCCTTGAATCTTCATATATTTACTTAATGTCTTATATATAAGCGGTAGATTAATTCGTAACAGTTTATTAATTTGTTTGTATATATTTTTTTTTTCTTTTTATGTACAGCAGATTCGAGCTGTTATTCCTTTGAGTATACATTTTATCCTTAGTTTAACTTTAATTGTATTTAATTTTATTGTATTATTAGACATTATTTTCATTATTGTTTGGTTTGTACTGTTATTGTAATTTTTTTATTTAAATGTAACATATGTTTGTCCTGTGAGTGGAAGAGAAGGCCACATGGCTTTAACTCCACCAGGCTAAATAAATCTATTCAATTCATGAAGGGAAACAAATCCCTAATATATTTTTTCTAGTCTCTTTAAGTGGAATGCGCTTAATCTTTGGGGTGTAATATTCTTGAGTTCAATTGCTACATACTCTCTTTTCAAAAAAAAAAAAAAAAAAGATTTCCCGTTTAATGTATTACATAGGATTTAAAGCAAAACTCTTCCATTTAATCCTATTCACAGGCTTCATTATTCATTTTTTGCCTTCCATTGTTTCACAATTAATATGTAATCGCAACGTTCTTTAACACAACTCATCTACACGTCACCAAGCACACAGCTGGTCACGTGACAAGACTATTGGAACTTGTTACATTTGTATACTCTATCTTCAGTTGTCATCAAGGCAGCTCGGATGTACACAAAATTTTAATAAATGTTAGAACATTATACAGAAATATAATTTCAAAATATCAATAAGTAAAACGAAAATCCTAGCGTTTAAGGGATCAGATACCGTAAGAGCTAAAATAATTCTGGAGGGGAAACCCATTGAACAAGTGAACCATTTTAAATACCTGGGTTATGAAATCTCCTATTTTAAAAATGAAGATCTATTTAACAAACTTAATAAATTTAATTATATATGGAACAATCAAAAGGATATTTAAAAGCACAAGGAAAGAAACAAAACTAAAATTTTATAAAGTAGTGGCAGTCCCCTTACTATTGTATGGTAGTGAATTTGGGGTTTTAACTAAAAGAGAAGAGAAGATCATAGAAGCAGCTGAAATTAGATTTCTGAGAAGTGTGGCTGGTTGCAAACATCTAGATAAGAGAAGAAGTGAAGATATTAGAAATGAGCTAAACGTCTCTAAACTCTTAGATAGAATAAAAGAATCTATAAAAAAATGGAAAGAACATGTTCAAAGAATGGAAGATGATCGCATTCCCAAAATTATACTTAAATACAAACCAAAAGGACGCAGGAATGTTGGTAGACCGAAGAAGAGATGGATCCAACTTTTGAATGAGAATCTATGAGACCGGAACAAGCCACATGGGCTTAATCCGTGATAGTTGATGATGATGATGATGATGATGATGAACAAGATCAGTATTTCAAGGACATATACCGTAAGGGCGCATACCGCCGCAAATCGTTGTAAGGGTGACGTCCTTAATTATATAAACCGTTATGATCTAATGTATTTTTTTCTGCGCTTAACATTTTTTATTGGTTGAGAGGAAGAAAAGTACTTAATTATGCAAGTATAAATAAATAAATACATAAATAAATAAATAATAATAACTATAGTTATTATTAAAATAAATAAAAATGGAAGTGATGAAGAGGAAATAAGAAATAGAAATAATAAAGGAAAATTTGCAATTGCTTGCCTCAATGGAATATTATGGGATAAAAATATAAGTAATAAAAGTAAAATTAATATATATCATACAATAGTTAAAAGCACCATTATTTTGGAGCAGAACTTTGGCCATATACAACAAAAACAAATAAGTATATTTTGGCAATGAAAATGGATTTTATACGAAGGGCAGGAAGAATTTAAAGAAGAGAAAAAAATAGGAAGTGGGTTATAAGGGAGAAAATGAAGATTGAAGACACTATTATAGATTGTATTAAAACTCAGCAATTAACATGGTATGGACATATCCAGCGAATGGAAGAGGATCGGCTACCAAAATCTGTTTTGGAATGGAAACCTGAGGGAAGACGAGGCAGAGGTAGTCTTAAAACCTCCTGGAGTCAGGGAATATTTATACATGAAGGAGAAACATCTACAACCAGGAGACTGGATGGACCGACAAAATTGGCTATTGGGAATCGGGCGATGTCAAAGACATTAATCAATAATGATCCACCTATCTATCTATCTATTTATTATTATTATTATTACTATTATTATTATTATTATTATTATTATTTATAAGCTATATATCCGTAGATGGTAAAACATTATTGAATAAAATAAAAACATATGTACATATAAAGTAAAACAATACATATGGTTGTTTTGAAAAAAGAAGAACTCTATAAAGACATGTTGTACAGTAATAACAACAGCCAGGAAGCATCTCATGTAGATTGCTTCCTGTTTACATTATGTAATATTTTGTACATATTTTCATGCACGTATTATTTCATGGATATGAAGGGTAGAGCTAACAAGCAGAAAATTGGAGTTCTCTACAAACACGAAGGTTATCAACTGAATCAACCCTATACAAAAATAAAGTTCAGTGGAAAAGATAACATAACATTATAGATTTCAATTCAATTACTGTTTCCAGGTAAATTCCTATAACCTATTTTTATTATAAGCATTTTTCTTTATGCAGTAGTAGTACTATTCTTTGAAGATGCTAGATAATTTTTTATCATTAACTTCGCAAACTAATGGTGAAGCAAGGGTACATTTCTCTCAAATGCCTCTTATTTGAGATGAGGTTTTTTTTTGTTCCAATAACATATAACACAACATCCATACATTTATATCACTTTCGTCTAGAATATTTAATCAATCTCGGTAGGTTTTGAATCCGGAAGCCTGTAAGGGTGTAGGCGTTGAGTATCACAACTCTATTATAGCCTATGTTCATCCCGGAAATCTCCTGAACATTTTGCAAAAAGCCCCATCACAAACGGATCAACGGTATGGCCGTGCATAAGGTACGAAAGAACAAACAAACAAACAAACAAACAAATATTCATTTTTATATATTAGATTTATGTTATTTCATTTTTTCCGAAGAGAAATGAAGGACTGGAGAATAGAGCATACCTTTTAATAGAGAGCTATACTATCTTTATGGAAAACCAGATGTAATTACAACAGTTAAGTCTCACCGACTGCTGCAATGATCAGGACACGTGGCACTAATGTGGGACGATAAAAGAGGGTAATGGAAACTTATTGTAGGAAAACCAGAAGTGAAGCGTCTTGTGGATAGGCCAAGAATGTGGTGAGAGAATAATATCAACCAATATTTGAGGGAGATGTATTATACAAGGAATGGATGGAAAACATCTCAAGATGGAGATGTATGGAGAACTTAAGTCCAAGCGGCGCCATGAACACGCTGGTTCGATAGTGCCGGTGAGTTAGTTACTCATAAGGGAGAGGACGCAGAGATCACTGATGAATTTCAGAAGCGATAGTTAAATTGGTATGGACACATAGTTGGGTTCAACGACACAAAAAAGGCCAATGAAAAACTCACAATGGATACCACTAGATACTGGGACGACCGAAACATAGTTGGAAGAATGATAACCAGAAAGTCTGAAAGAAAGAGGATTGGAAGAAGACTGCTTAGACGGAAGGAAATTAAAATTCGGAGCAGAGAAAGAAGGCCGGTTGTAACAGTCTGTATAATAATAATAATAATAATAATAATAATAATAATAATAATAATAATAATAATAATAATAATAATAATAATAATAATAATAATAATAATAATAATAATAATAATAATAAAAATAAACTAATGCCATGACTCAAAGGTATAAGCGAGGCATAACATTAGGTTGGCAGAACTTAATGTTTGAATCATGTATATTAAGCAAATCTTAAAAAATCAAGTTGATAGAAAATGTTGCAGAAAAAGTACTGTCCTATATGTGGCTTCTTTTATAACAAATTTAAATTTATTTATTTATTTATATCGTAATTGATTTCTCAGCAGCTTAATTAATTTCATTTGTATAAATACACAAACCGTATATACTTATAAAGTATAATAATAATTTTTTTATTTATTATATTAAATTATTTTTCTGTATTTTCTCAATGGTTGAGTGGAAGAGGAAGTTTTGTGAATTTAAATCTGTCAATTAAAATAATAATAATAATAATAACTCATTGGCACTATCGGACCCGTAGGTTTATAGCCGCGCGGACATAAGCTCTCAATACATTCCTATCCTGAGATAATGTTTTCAAATCATTCCCTGTATAATCTACCTTCTTCAAATCATAGTTAATGTTATTCTCCCATCTCATTCTTGGTCTACCAATTGGGCGTTTTTCCTCTGGTTTTCCTACAAGAAGCTTCCATGCACGTCTTTCATTCCCCATTCGTGTCGCATGTCCTTGCCCATCGCAGTCTACGCGAAACTTTTAAAACTTTTCTTATTATATCAGGGGGGGGACTGCCTATAAAAACCATGTTAGTTGCACTGTTAAGTACGTCTTCTCCATTCACCTGTCTTTTCATCTCTTCTTTGGACGAAAAAAAAACGTTCCTAAGAACTTTATTCTCAAATACTCGTAAAACTCCTTTCCTCCCTTAAAGTAAGGAGTCCATGTTTCGCACCAATATAATATAAAGGTGAAATAATAGTTATATATATTTCAGTAGTTTGACATTATTTTGAAAGGAGTAGTTGGAACGTCAAGAGTCTCTGTAATGCTTTAATAGCCCGCATTTCCAGAATTGAGGCTGGGGTTTAGTTTCTTTGTGCATCTGATTCCTATTTTGTGATTATTGTTCCTAGGTATTTGAATTCAGCCACTTCCTCAAAATTCCGCTCATTTGTCATTAGCTATCCATTTCCATTATATATTTCTATGTATGGCCATATATTTAGTTTTATTGATATTTAGATAATAATAATAATAATAATAATTATTATTATTATAATAATTATAATTTTTCAAAGAAAACAACAAAAATAGTAAAAAAAAGTTCAAATCACTAGATTTGACCTGAATTTTAAATGTATGCAATGCCATTATACTACTTTATGTTAACATTATCATTCGAATTAAATTTACATCCAAAAATGCTTTCAGGTGCAATTTACTTAGCGATCGCAAATGAGGCAAATGTATGTAGCGAACAGTACATAATGTAATTACATGCAGGAAATTGTATAAAACAGGCACAATGAAGAAATGTAGTTACATTAGCAAAAGACAACGATAAATTTTATTATGTTTACATAATAGACATCCCTCCAACTATTTATTAGAAAATCAACATTAAGATAATTATAATACAATCCATGACATCAATTTTGCGATAGAATCAGCCTTATGAGAAACAAATTGACTTAAAAAATAAATGGTAAAATGTAAACCGTCTACTCGTGTCTGGAGTAATGTCAGATCGAGGGATGAGATGGAATGAAATCTCTATTAATGAAGTTCTACGATATACGGCTGACCTGGCATGTCACACCATCACATGAGCAGATAAAATGAAAATAAATAAATTATACAAGAATTGACAAGAGTAGAACTGAAGTTTTTGCGGGGGAAACCGGGAGAAACATCAAGGAAAATATGCATTGGGCAGATTCGTCTACCTGAACCCGCATGGAGTAATCGATACGCGAAATTGGGACCAAGAGTAAAAGGGCGAGTATCTCACCACTTACGTCACTGATCCGCCAAAAAACAAATGGTAAGTTTTATAAATAACTTTACACCTTCTTTGAAATTTAATGTACGCCTACTTTTATATTATTAAGATAAATTATATAATGCCTATTTGTATGATTTTATTTATGTTAACAATAATTATATCGTTTATTTATTTGAACTTCGTTACTAAATGTCAAAACATTTAATTATATCATCCAAATAAACAATAATTGCCGCTATAAGTAAATATGCTTACTTGTTATAGTAGCCATGAGAAGTCAGTTCCAACAATATATGAAGAAAAATAAATGTTTGTTCTGGAATGCCCGAGTGCCGCTAACGTTTAGAGTTTTAGAGGTCTCGGGTTCAAATCCCGACTCAGGCATTTATTTTTCTTTTCATGTCATAATATATATATATATATATATATATATATATATCGGCTCAGACTTTTTTTTTCATGTCATATTATATATATATTTTTTTCTTTCCATGTCATATTATATAACATGAAAATAAAAATAAATGCCTGAGTCAGGACTTGAATCCTAGTCTCTAAACTCTATATGTTTAGCGCTCTAACCATCTGAGCCACTCAGGAATCCTAACACAAACATTTATTTTTCTTATGTATGTAGTATTCTCAATCTACACGAGAGGTAGCGGGATATCGTTCCAACTGCCAACTTGTGGCCACCATAATAGGTAAGTAAATTTTAAAGAGAATATTTACTTTATAGCTGTAACGCTTGTATATTTAGATTTTATAACTATATTTTTGACAATTTGGCAATGAAGGCAAATATGACATGAAAAGAAAAATAAATACCTGAGTCGGGATTTGAACCCGAGTCTCAAAACTCTGTACGTTTAGCGCTCTAAGTTTAGAGACTCGGGTTTAAATCCCGATTCAGGTATTTATTTTTATTTTCATAGTTTAGAGACTCCGGTTCATCTCCCGGCTCAGGCAGGCATTTATTTTTCTCACACACACACGCAAACGCACGCACGCACGCACGCACGCACGCATGTCTTTAATAATTTAATACATAAAAATGAATGTTTGTTTGTTTGTTTGTTCGTACTTTATGCGCGGTCATACCTTTGATCCGATTGTGATGGAGCTTTTTGCAAAATGTTCAGGAGATTCCCGGGAAGAACATAGGCTATAAGAGAGTTGTGATACTCAACTCCTACACCCTTAAAAATTGTCCTTTATAATGGAAAAACGTGAAAAAAAGTAGCTCTTTGAGTGGCTTAAATCTCTTACGTTATCTAAACCATAAAAAATACACAAAATTAACGTACACAGAATTGAATATCTCAAAAAGCTTTACAAAAAAGTCAGCGACAACATATATTTATATCTTACGGATTACTCACAATAACCATTTTTGTCTTTCATTGATACCAAGAAGATCGAGACAAGTACGTAGATTCCTAGTGTGCAAGCATAGCAGCACATGGCGGGTAATTCTTTTTCGGATAACTCACAATAACGAATTTTGTCTTTTAGCTCATTTATACCAAGAAGATCGAGATAAATAGATTCCCGGGCAACACTGGGTAATCAGCACGCGGAATCTTAAAATAATGACGATATACATTAATAATTATTTTTCACTTTACTTATTCAACTAATCATAAGATGTACATTAATTTTCGTCTTTCAGCTCATTTATGCCAAGAAGATCGGGATGAGTAGATTCCCGAACAACGCCGGGTAAACAGCACGGGGTATCTAAAAAAATACTTACGATATAAATGTTTCCTTTTACTTATTTAACTAAACGTAAAATACATTAATTTTCGTATTTCAGCTCATTTATGTCAAGAAGATGGGGATAAATAGATTCCCGGGCAATGCCGGGTTATCAGCACGGAGTATCTAAAAAAATATAAATTTATAATTATTTTACCATTTACTTATTCAAACTAAAAATAAAATCACATTAATTTTCATTTATTTAGGCGTAGCAAGCGCACGCCGGGTATTAGCTAGTAATATATATATATATATATATATATATATATATATATAATATGAAACTATGGACTTAATTGAAACATACTGTCTTCCGTCCCCAATTATTTTGTTTTGTTCAAATCCTTACATAAATAGTTAACAGTTTCTGTTAGTGTTAACTGATAAGATAGAATATAGGTTGATGTTTTAAATTTTAAGATTTTAGCCTACCCTATTACGCGACAGGTCTATCAGTCAGCTATTGGATCACATTCATATAACATGTATCACAGAAGTGGACGACCTTCCAGCCAATATGAAGTGACTTGTGATCATCATGTCCAGTCCGCCAGCAGTTTTAGTTGCTTTTCTCAATCTGGAACTGTTACCTACTGCAGCTAACTAAAATCATCACATTATTCAGTGCACAACTGTCCCATAAGCAGGCTAAGAAAAATAGAAACACAGATACTGTAGAGGAGGATTCAAAAACAATTTAGAAATTCCTACAAGACTCTTATTATTATTATTATTATTATTATTATTATTATTATTATTATTATTATTATTATTATTATATAATGTATCAAAAAACTTTGAAAAGCAAAAGAGGCCCAATTTTATACTATTGGACTTTAATCAGTATCTTCATTTTGATTTTATTAATACATAAAACAATATTGCATTTTAAAATTTGTCTTATAAGCAATTGATAACTCGCTATTCAAGTAATGGATATGAAGTTTATAAAACAAAGATTCATTATCTGACACAGATAAATTTTGTATATGACATACATAGAGCGCTGCAGTCGTAAGTTTGGAAGTGTTTGTTTTCATAAAGTGAGTTACTGATAAAGTAGGAGAAATGAAGTGCAATGCATCGTGTATTACTGCATGACAATATAAAATTGTATTAGAAAAAGCAATAACAATGAAATATGTCAATATAACTCTTTTAAATTCCTCTTCTCAATTATTTTACCCGCCTAATAAAGATGAAACAACAACAATGGCCGAAAAATGTTTCATTTGACATCAGCCGGAAGAATATTCGGGGAAGAGTAAGAAGATCATGGTACCTTAAAGTTAAAGAAATTCTTTCTTCAAAGGGTCTTCAAGAAGAAGATGCCATGGAACGAAAAAGGTGGAGATTGAGAAAGGGAAGTAGAATTCAGCTGTAAAATTCCTGAATAATGATGATGATGATGATAATAATAATAATAATAGTAACATATTTATTTATTTATTTATTTATTTCATCTGGCAGAGTTAAGGCCTGAAGGCCTTGTTTACCACAGTTTAAAAAATAGTCTTATACCTAAATTACAATAAACATAAATTATTAGTGTATTGGCTTAGGCTTTCACGGCCGGAGTTATTATGATGATCTTGAAGAAGATTTCCGGGCTGGAGGCCGTGGTCTTGCGGCTTGAAGTTCCCCTACGTTTCGCCAGAGACTGCGTCCGGCATCCTCAAGTCTCAAGACAACCCTTGAGGATGCCGGACGCAGTCTCTGGCGAAACGTAGGGGAACTTCAAGCCTCAAGACCACGGCCTACAGCCCGGAAATCTTCTTCAAGATCATCATAAATGATTAGGCCTATATGGTATGCTTAGAATACAATTAACTGCAATAATGTTTACTCACTCTAGATTTAACGAATAAAATATATAATGTTCAAGATGGAAAAATAAAAAAAGCTACTAATGGGCAATGATATAGAATAAATTTAATTCTAGAGAAAATGTATTTAACAACAAGTAATTGTATAAGCGTGCGGCAACCTTTGATAGCTTTAGGGAGGAAATTCCAGGAGCGGGCAAAAGCTACTGTAAAGTAAGTAGAATAAGAATAGGTGGTGTGGAGATGAATTATTTGCAGACTGTTATCTTGTGACCTAGTGTCAATATTGGGGTAACAGGATAACTTCTCAAATCTGGACGTCAGGTAACTATGAGTTAAGAGGACAGAAGCTTGAAAAGAAATGAAAAAGAGTGCAATTTACGTCTGTCGCTAAGACGGAACCCAGAGATATTATCGAAATGTTCGGAAATATGATAACGGCGGATGTTGAAAATAAAACAAACGTGGCATAATAATAATAATTTTTATAAGTATTATTATTATTGTTATAAGTATTATTATTATAAGTATTATTATTATTATTATTATTATTATTATTATTATTATTATTATAGATATGTCTATATACAGTATATCAATAAACGTAAGTAATTAATTTTTTATCTGTGATGCGCGCCTTATGAAGAATTACCTCTATGTTTGAATTTAACTTGAATATGGCCGTATATTTGAATGGGTTTATAGCATAGTAATGTAAGTTGTTTTTCTTCATTTTGAGAAAAACTGGGTTTTTATTAGTCAGTGTACAAAGAATCAACATAGCTTAAAATTAACAATCGTAGATATATTTATTATCCTAGGTGATGATATTAATTCTTTATGTATCTGAAATACATTATGCAGATCCTCCTTTACATCACTATGCCATATACCCCATCATTTATCAATTATTTGGAATTATTGATTACCTCTTTTCGGAGAACAGTATGTTGTTTATTTTCTTTTCGGTAAGGAAGATGACTGTTTCGAATTATATAACCGCATAAAATAAAATTACATATTATCAACATCTTATTTATATCATAGGGTAAGCTGAATGTAATTTCATTGAGTGTGAAATATACATAATATGGCATCTTTTAAAGTATTCATAGGATATAATTATACAGCGATATAATGTGAGATGCTTCCCTGCTAATTAAGTTAATTTAATCCATTATACATCAATTTAATCTTCATCAGAAATGCACACTAAAACAAAACTTGTAACAGCTGGGAAGATTTCACCTGAATTGATAACACTGAGCAACAAAAACGATTCTTTTTTGTCTCAGAAAGAAAAATATGTGATTCTGATAGTATTTTTTTACACGCTTTATATTAGCTTTACCTGTATCTATCTATCTATCTATCTATCTATCTATCTATCTATCTATCTATGTAACGGAATCTTTCAACGCGATTTTCACCCACTTAAAATCATTGGATCGACTTGAAACTTTGTATACTTGTAGAGGACCCGTGACAATATAATAATTTCATATTTATTTTCTAAAATCCTGGCCATAATCATCAGAAAATCAAAAAATGTGTTTTTGTATCAATGTAACGGAATCTTTCAACGCGATTTTCACCCACTTAGAAATATTGGATCGACTTGAAACTTTGTATACGTGTAGAGGACCCGTGACAATATAATAATTTCATATTTTGTTTCTAAAATCCTGGCCAGAATCAATCGAAAATCAAAAAAATGAAAACTGGTATAAAAGGTTGCGGACTTGTCGACTTTTTAGTTAATCGTAGTAAGAGCTCAGTTGGTAGAGCAGTGAGCTCTTAGTGGTATATAATTTCAGTAATACATACGTCGCTGCTTCAAATACGGCTGGGAGGGTTTTTTTTTATAGAAGAGTATTACTTTTAGCTCATACTACAATAGTATCTAATTTAAAGATATTTACATTTTTATCGTATTCTGTAAAATATTAAAACTAAAAAATAAAAAAATGAATAATAGTTTTAAAAAAACTAAAAGAACACGCTTTATCAGAAAACTAAAAAATGAAAAATAATTTTAATTTCCAATACGCTTGGGATAAAATTAAAGTGGTCAACAAAAAATATTTTCCAACACATCCAGAATAAAACTAGAGTTATCAACAAAAAGAAAATAATTTTACCATCAAAAGCGTGGGGTGCTTTTTATGATTTTTACATTTTCTTCTTAGAGAGCTTACGTTTACCAATATCTGTTTATTATCAAATATATTAATTGATATAGAGCACGAAAAAGTTTATTAAAAAATAATTATCTAAATCCATTAATTGAAATTGAAATAAAAAACTATGGGTGATGGAGAAATCCCGAATACATATTTGAAAACACGATAAAAAAAACTACATTAAGTACAACTATTAGTAGTCATGAGACAAAAATCATGTTGACCAGTGTAATGGGAACATCATCAGCTGTATTATTTTACATGAATAATATATCACTACACTACCCTTACGTTCTGCTCTTTATGTTTATTGTTTTGAAAAGGAAGACAGAGCACAATTAGCCAAAGCATGGGGAGTTTAAGTCACTGCAGTGATGGAACAAGATTTTTATTATAAGACAAACATATTAATTGTACAAAGGAAAAATATATAATTGAAATTCTACAAAACAATTGGCATTATCTTGTTTAATCTATGACAGTGAAAACTTCTATTAGAAAAACAGACGAAAGAAGAATCCATCGCTCATGGGCTGCAATAGTGGCACAACTCAAAAAATCAAGTTGTGAGATAAATGAGGTTAATGTTTTCTTAACACAAAGGCAGATATCGTATGATTAATGTCTGCCATTTGATGGCGAAATGTTGAATTAATCGATGTGCCACTGTTGCTGAAGGGAAGAAGACTATTTTAAGATGATGAAAAGTGCAGTAACTCAAAATAGCAATTTTTTAATTGTGCCACAATTGCAGCCCATGAGCGACATGTAGAAAAATGAAGTTTTTCTAAGATATGTAGCAGGAAATACAATTTAATACAAACGGTGAAATACAAAAACAAGATAAGAAATAACAATAAAGAAACTGTATGAATAAGCAAGAAAAAGGAAATATAATTAGATCTAACATATTCAAAGAATGGACCAGAAATAATAATAAAAAAATGATATTGATCTACTAACCATGAGTAACACGAGAGATAGAAATACCGAGGACAAGATGGAGAGAGAAATTTAAGGACGGAAGGGATTAAACAAGCAAAATTCTGAAAGCTAATGATGATTATTTCTACAGCGTAAATTTTTATACACACGCCTTAAGATTTTAATATAAATTGACCAAATTTATAAAATGATATTTTAGCTACCACAATAATTGTTAAAAAATGAAAATAATATTTTGAATAACATATCTACTAGCAGAATGTCTACTCGTATCATAATAATATTGTTTTTGAACTTATTATACAAAATTTATATTCGTAAGTGTATTTATGGATATCAAACTAAATATTTAATCTAGGCCAACACGCACACACTATTGAGTAACACTAAGAAATTAGGACTGGAAGTAAATATCAGTAAAACTAAATATATGGTCACAAGTAGAAATTCAGTATATAATGGAAATGGGCAGCTAATGACAAATGAGCTAAATTTTGAGGAAGTGGCTGAATTCAAATACCTAGGAACAATAATCACAAATAGGAATGAGATGCACAAAGAAATTATACATAGGCTCAATTCTGGAAATGCATGCTATTATGCATTGCAGAGACTTTTGATGTCCCAACTCCTTTCAAAAAACGTTAAGCTGAAAATATATAAAACTATTATTCTACCAGTTATATTATATGGGTGCGAAACATGGACTCTTACTTTAAGGGAGGAAAGGAGATTACGAGTATTTGAGAATAAAGTTCTTAGGAAAATTTTTGGACCAAAGAGAGATGAACAGACAGGTGAATGGAGAAGACTACATAACAATGAACTACATGGTCTTTATAGGAAGCCAGATATAATAAGAGCAGTTAAGTCTCGTAGACTGCGATGGGCAGGACATGTTGCATGTATGGGGAATGAAAGACGTGCATGGAAACTTCTTGTAGGAAAGCCAGAAGGAAAACGCCCAGTTGGTAGACCAAGAATGAGGAGGGAGAACAACATTAACTATGATTTGAGGGAAGTAGATTATAAAGGGAATGATTGGAAAGCATTATCTCAGGATAGGGATGTATGGAGAGCTTATGTCCGCGCGGCCATGAACCTACGGGTTCGATAGTGCCAGTGAGTAAGTAAGTAAGTACTCCTTATGAAATAACACAAACCTAGTATACTGGAAATCACTTGAGACAAATCAACACAATTGGTATTACTGTCCGGTATAATGTTTTAATGTATTCTCTCTGAATTAAGTGTGAAGTTTGCGCTGGAGAAGATATTCCTACATTATGCTTCGCTTATCACCAGGAATCGGCAAGGGTCTTGTTTATTATAGTATTTAACGCAAACTATACAATACTGTATGCAGATTATTTATTTTATTTTATAGAGTTAAGGCCATAAGGTCTTCTCTTCTACTTCATCAGGGTTAAATTATACTTATAAAAAATCCATGGCGCAACAGGCCTAGAAGATCCCTGTTCTACCAGCCGGCTGCTGGCCTCACATCTACATATGTTAATTACAGAGGTAGATGAATCATCATGCCAGCGTATTGGTGACATGTGGTTAGCATGTCGGGTCCCCCAGACGTTATAGCTGGTTTTCTCAACCTGGAGCCCCTACTTATTGCAGCTATCTAAATTCCTTACGATGCTGGGTGGGGACCGGTCCCATACTGGCCGAAATGCCATGAGACAATTTCTTCCTCCATGAAGACTCGAACTAGCTCAAGTCCTGTAGCTATGCGCCAAGGCATCTTGCCTTAAACACTCAGCAACGGCGCGGGACAATTGTACATGTAATAATTATTAACTATCTACAAGTTAATTAATATAACATAATAGGCCTAAACTTCACAATATACAGTTGACAAGAAAATAATAAAAATATTAAAATAAGAATAATATTGGATAGGGCCTATATATGATTAAGAAAGTTTTCTTGGGTTTTCCGCGTCATGGATTCAAGATCGGCCTCTGGCCACTGATTTCAACGTTTCGGGCAGGATCCCACACGCCATTATCACTGAGGCCGACCTTGAATCCATGACGCGGAAAACCCAAGAAAACTTTCTTAATTATACTTATATCTGCAAAAATCTACAATAAAACACACACACACAAACACACACACACACACACACACACACACACACACTCATATATATCATCATCATCATCATCATGAACAAATTCGTTTTAGGCCATGTGGCCTGTACGGTAAACCTAGCGAAGATGGTCTTGATCTTTCCACCGATGTTTTGGCACATATATATATATATATATATATATATATATATATATATATATATATATATATATGATATGAAAAGAACAGTGAATGGTTGAGTTGAGATTTAAACCCGAGTCTGTAAACTCTGTACGTTTAGCGCTCTAACCATATGAGCCACTCAAATATCCTAACACAAACATACATTTTTCTTATATATATATATATATATATATATATATATAGTATTCTTATATATGTAGTATTCGCTTCAAGAGGTAGCGGGCAGTCGCACCAACTGCCATCTAGCGGCAACCATAACGGTAAGAAAATTTTTAAAGAGAATATTTATTTTATAGCAGTAATGCTTGTATATTTAGATGTTATAACTATATTTTTGACATTTTCCATCATTGCCAAATGTCAAAAATATAGTTATACATCTAATATTTATATATATATATATATATATATATATATAAACAGTAATTTTAGATGTTACTTAATATAAATATGGAGATTTACTATAATAGGATTTATTCGAGGATCCCTGAAATTTTGTTTGTTTTAAAAAAGAGTCCCCCCAAAGGGGAATTTCGCCGATAAAAAAAAGTTGAAGGACATGACTGCACATGTTTTTTAAATAAATGGCCTTTAACTTGGGGTAAAGAAAACCTATGATTGAATTTTTTATAACCTACATTAACCACCGAATCGATCAGAGTTAATGGAAGTGTTTAAAGGGAGGATGGAATTACTGACTTATTTGAAAGTATTTTTTTTTTTAATTTCCTTCCACATACACTCTCTTAGAAAGAAATTTTTAAAATGTCACGAATTAAAAAAGAAGACTTAAAAAGAAATTAAAGCTACCTGATGCACTGTACGTATAAAAAAGTGGCCTTTCTACGCTCTATTCCATTCGACAAAGAACTTCCATGTATAGTACATGGGTTAAAAGAGTCAGCTTTGATACAATGGAAATGTACCATTAAATTCGCAAAGAACGTGGCTTAACTTCACAGTCACTGTACATTTGTACAATTTTTAATAATCAGTATTATTATGAGTATTTTCACCAATACAATTAGATGGCGCAGTTAGTATCCCAGCGTTATAAGATTTTACATTTTGATAATAAGTCACTGAACAGTATGAAACTAGGCCTAGTCCATCTCAACCAATTAAAATTCTAATTATATTCGGGCTAATAATCAAAAATATTATTAATATTCATTAGTATTATTAGTTGTTTAGAATTATTATCATGACAGGTAATTATCACAAAAATAAATAAATGAAACAACTATAAAATACTATAGCATAATGGATATCCTTTCAAACGATAATAATTATAATTTTTTCTCTAATTTTTTCCGTTCCATTAACGCAAATTATTAATCTCTCATCTTTATACAGGGTGAACGGTAATTACACCGACAAACTTCAGGGACTGATTCCTGGCTGGAAATGATGAAATAAAGTTCCTATAAACATGTGTCCGGAAATGAAAGATGTGTGTGCAACAACAAATCGTCCCAGAACACAGTACATAGCATAATCGCATCCGCGTCACAACAGATGTTCAAAGTGGCCTTCATGGGATGCAATGCACGCGTTCACACGTCGTATCATGGATTGCCTCACTCTTTTGCTTGTTCCAGCCTCTCGCCGAAAAGCGCACAGGCGACGTGGCACGCCGTTGAAGGGTATGGATATCAGGAACTGGTTTAGCGTACACAATATTTTTCAGATGCCCCCTGACGTAAAAATTCAGGGGATTTAAGTCCGGTGATCTAGCAGGCTATGCAACAGGGCCGAGAGAATAATGCCATTCGTCAGTGGCAAAGATGCATTTGTGGACACTTATTGATAGGACATTTTTTCCTCCATTTACAGTTAGGAATCAGTCCCTGCAGTTTGTCGGTGTAATTAAAACTCACTCTGTACATATTTTTACGTGACGCACACCAACCGGGCCTTAAACTGGCATGACCTGTCTTGGGAAGCATTTTAAACTAGGCATCCACACACATACGTTTTTTGAACTCACAGGATATGGACGGCCTCCCCTAATGAGTGATCAGCTCAATGTGAAGGTCTCCTCCGAGACAACTCAACATTAAGACGAAACATGCCATTCACACACGAACATTTATACAAACATGGTGAATATGATTACGATTATAATAGTCATATGACGTTCGGAGACCGTTTTGGCCTTAAAGTTTCCTGACATTTGCCTTACAGGTACCAACTCCTACAAAACATGTTATTATTAAAACTTATGTAGGAATGAATTGAAAAAAAATTGTGGATAACACTAAATTGAGGCGCTCAGAATAATAACGGCAGATCCCAACCGACATCGAATTTTGAGATAGAAGCATGACCGGGCACAGCTGCAATCTACCTTTCATGTGACGATGTATCAAACGAATTGGAATATCCCAAAGCTCTCATTTTCGACCTTTAAAATTTGTCCGTAGTGACAACGAATACATTCGCAGCGTAAAAATTACATTTATCTAAAAAATAACTTTGGTTGGGATCTGCCGTTATTATTCTAAGCGCCTCAATTATTTTCTGCCAACTGATATTTTGTTTCTCATTAGACATTGAATACTTAATGTTAAAATTTACAATTTTACATCTGTATGAAATTTATAGGCCTATCAGTTTTCATTATTAACGATTGACCTGCAAAATTTATAATTCGCTATGATTTAACGATTTAACAATATATTATATTGTTGACGTACAGAACAATTTTATCTTTCTTTGGACATTGGTGGTGATTTGTTTCGACATTTAGATATTTCGGTATGTTTAATTAGTTATGTATGTTTGAAAATGTCAGATTTAAATAATAGTACTTTTAGATTATAAAATAAATGTTTATACCCAAGAAGACACAGTAAATACATCTATCATTAAAAATGGGATACACAAGCTTCAAGAACGAAATGCTAAATTATAACTGGCCATCTTTTTTTCTACTGTTCACAACTTTGTTCTAGCACATGCACCTGATATTCAGGTACACTACGAATTTTTGGTGCAATTAGGTGTCAATTATACTGAACACTATTTCCCTTAGGACCAAGTTGAATGCAAATTTGGATACAATAATAATTATTGTACTGTTAATTCACGTTATATCGAAGAGAAGAGGTGATATTGTAATATATGGAGATTTTGGAATACAATCTTATATCAACCGTTTACAAATTTTAACGTTGTTAAATTAATAACATTTTGAAAAATTTGTTTACAATTGTCTCAATGTATAGCTTCCTTAATGAATACTCAAAAAAAAAAAATGATATATGAAATGTCAATATTTTGTAGGACTATTATTTACTTTTCGAACTCTACATTTTATGAAGAGTTGCGTAAATTGTCATTCTATTATAAACATTGAAATCTATTAATATAACTTAAAATAACAAGCTTGTAAACGTGACTTATAGGATATTTCTGCTGCGCCACCTTTTAAAAACAGCTGTTAGACCAAAAGGGCGGGGATGGATGCATATTACTAATAATATATGCAATTCAATAGTGAGAAACACTGTCGCATATTGAGTTAAAGCATGGAAATTCAACAAACACTTATGTCGATGGAAATGGACTTCTTGAGGAGAGCAGCAGCAAGATATTCAAAATTGGAAAAATTAAGAAATAAAGTCATACGAGAACAAATTAATATTAAATATACAAAAGTAGATTATACAACATATAAGCAATAAAATAGGTATGGGCACGTACGACGAATGCAAGAAGAAATGTTACCCAGAAAAACATTGGAATGTGTCCATCTGGAAGAAGAAAGAAAGGAAGATCTCGAAACTCATGGATTTTAGGATTAAAAACTGGAATGGACACAAGAGGACGGGAAGATATGGAATGGATAGATAGGGACGAGTGGAGAAGGAGGATAAAACATGTGTAAACATTGAAAATCTGTATATAAATGTTGTTCCCTAGGATTGAAGGATAATTTTCATGTAAACAATTCAGTGTTTTGACACCTTTTTGACAAACAGTACTAGCGCCATTTTATCTCGTATTATTAAAATAAAATAATATTTATTTTAATAAATTCATTATTCCAGATATTTTGACATGATAAGATCATGGAAATAAATTACGACTGGGGATACTAACTTAGGAAATATAGTAATCAAAACAGTAGCCTTTGCAGATAACAAGATTTTAATAGCAAAAACAGAAGACGAATTACAAAGAATGCTATATAAACTAAAACATAAAAAATACAATATGGAAATATCATCAAAAAATAAAAAATAATGGCTTTCAAGGGCGCTCATCCTGTTCGGACAAAGATAATATTAGAAAATAAACCAGTAGAACATGTGGTAAGATATAACTTCCTAGTTTGCGACATATCATATACAGAGGAAACAGATATAAATAGCAAAATTGGTAAGTAAGTTTAATTATATAGCAAGAACACTAAAAAGAACCTTGAAATATAAAGCCAGGAAACACTATATAATGAAATTATACAAGACAATGGCAGTTCTTTTTATTACTTATGGATCCGAAACATGGACAGTGACAACACAACAATCTATTAGAAAAACAGACGAAAGAAGAATCCATCGCTCATGGGCTGCAATAGTGGCACAACTCAAAAAATCAAGTTGTGAGATAAATGAGGTTAATGTTTTCTTAACACAAAGGCAGATATCGTATGATTAATGTCTGCCATTTGATGGCGAAATGTTGAATTAATCGATGTGCCACTGTTGCTGAAGGGAAGAAGACTATTTTAAGATGATGAAAAGTGCAGTAACTCAAAATAGCAATTTTTTAATTGTGCCACAATTGCAGCCCATGAGCGACATGTAGAAAAATGAAGTTTTTCTAAGATATGTAGCAGGAAATACAATTTAATACAAACGGTGAAATACAAAAACAAGATAAGAAATAAAATAAAGAAACTGTATGAATAAGCAAGAAAAAGGAAATATAATTAGATCTAACATATTCAAAGAATGGACCAGAAATAATAATAAAAAAATGATATTGATCTACTAACTATGAGTAACACGAGAGATAGAAATACCGAGGACAAGATGGAGAGAGAAATTTAAGGACGGAAGGGATTAAACAAGCAAAATTCTGAAAGCTAATGATGATTATTTCTATAGCGTAAATTTTTATACACACGCCTTAAGATTTTAAAATAAATTGACCAAATTTATAAAATGAAATTTTAGCTACCACAATAATTGTTAAAAAATGAAAATAATATTTTGAATAACATATCTACTAGCAGAATATCTACTAGTATCATAATAATATTGTTTTTGAACTTATTACACAAAGTTTATATTCGTAAGTGCATTTATGGATATCAAACTAAATATTTAATATACTCCTTATGAAATAACACAAACCTAGTATACTGGAAATCACTTGAGACAAATCAACACAATTGGTATTACTGTCCGGTATAATGTTTTAATGTATTCTCTCTGAATTAAGTGTGAAGTTTGCGCTGGAGAAGATATTCCTACATTATGCTTCGCTTATCACCAGGAATCGGCAAGGGTCTTGTTTATAATAGTATTTAACGCAAACTATACAATACTGTATGCAGATTATTTATTTTATTTTATAGAGTTAAGGCCATAAGGTCTTCTCTTCTACTTCACCAGGTTAGGTAAGGTTAGTTTAAGGTTAGGTTCATTTTAGGTTAAGGTTAGGTTCAGATTAGGTTAAGGTTAGGTTAATGTTAGATCTGGTTAGGTTCATGTTATGTTCTGGTTTGGTTCAGGTTAGGTTCAATTTTGTTTGGGGTTAGATTAAGGTTTGTTTCAGGTAGGATTTCAGGTAGGGTTCCAGTTAGGTTCAACTTATGCTCAGGTTATGTTAGGTTAAAGTTAAGTTCAGTTACATTTGGTTAGGTTAGGTTCGGTTAAGTTAGATTAGATTAGATTAGATTATGTTAGGTTACATTAGGTTCGCTCACGTCCGGTCTATATAGGTCATGTTCGTTCAGGTTGGGTCAGTATAAGTCAGTATGGTACAGGTCAGGTCATTTAAGCGACTAGAAAGCTAATTTTTTCACGTTTTTCACTACAAAAGGTGATTTTTAAAGGTGTAGGAGTTGAGTATCATAACTCTCGTATAGCCTATGTTCATCCCGGGAATCTCCTGAACACTTTGTAAAAAGCCCCATCAAAATCGGATGAACGGTGTGGCAGCGCATAAAATACAAACAAACAAACATTCATTTTTATATATTGGATTATATCCACCGCTGTGGTCTCGAGGTAGCGTGCTGCCTTGTCACGCAGCGGGCCCGGGTTCGATCCCCAATCGGGACAGTTTTTCTGGGTGAGGTTTTTATCGGGGTTTTTCTCACCTGTAAGACAAATGTCAGGAAAACTTTAAGGCTCAAATGGTCCCCGAAATCATATGGCCATCGGAATCATCATCATTCATATTCATCTTAGATAAGTTTAGGATTAGGGACTCTCCTGGCGCACCACTATCATCACCATCACTCATCATATCATCGGGGCAACGTAACCCCGCCTTCCAGGCGCCCCAATCTCAGAAGTGGGTTACAAGTACGCCATGGCAGGAGAGAATACCAGGAATGTCGAAAGACAACCAGGGGCAATTGCAATTATATATATATCTATATAAATGAAACAGAAGGAAACAGACGAGTAGTAATAACTTAAACGTGTGTCGAATTACTCAATGAACCTAATAATAACAGTCATGCGTAATTTTGTTTTCAGTGCGGTCGGCTACATTAAAATAACTGGCACGAGAAAATCGTGTATTGCTAATTAAAAGTTTAAATTGGAAATTAATCTTTCTCCTTCTTATTCTTTATATGCAGGATTTTCATCCTGTTTATTTTCCAAATCACTCTTCGGAGGAAGACATATTGGATATGCATCCACTATCTATCTCTTCGCTGATCTTCCTCTTACTCTTCTTCCGTCCATTCGTAAAGTAAAGTTCGTAATTAGTAAAAAAATCAGTTTTAAAGCATAACAGACTATATACTAGTTATTGCGTTGCTTTGAATATAAGCTATGTTTTTCTCAATGTTAAAATATTGATAAAACAAACGAATGGCTTAATACCTGAATTACCAAAGTGTTGTGGGAAGTAATTAAAAATTAAATAGGTATTATTTGAGAGTAGAAATTCTGTCTGCTTTGTTCCTTCAACATTATAATACGAGTTTTTAATTTTAACTTATTCTGTAATCGATCCCAGTGGACTAGGGGCTGTCATTATATTCCCCAAAGTTAGTGTGCTCAAAATCTGGTCGGGATTCCTAGCCCTAGTTCTGGGGCAAATGAAAGAACCTCAAGCCTGAAATAAAGAGCGTCGGAATAAAATGTCAATGACAACGCTAATGACTTGAATTGTTAAAGAGCGTTGTTAAAAAACTCTACTATACAAATATTACACTGTTGCATCTCTCCCTCTCCTGATGCAACTGCTATAATAATAAATAATAATAATAATAATAATAATAATAATAATAATAATAATAATAATAATAATAATAATAATAATAATAATAATCATAATATAATAATAATATCGGCCTCCCTGGTTAGAGGGTAAATTCCTTGCCTTAGTTCCGAGGTTCGCGGGTTCAAACGTGGACGGGGGGCAATGAATTTCTATGAAGAAAAAAATTCAAGGAACAAGTCGGGAGGGACTGTAAGCCGAAGGTGTGGAATCTGAAGCATTTCGAGGTTGTAAAAAAACCTCAAGTCTAAATTAGAGCCTCAGAGCAAAACTTAATCAGCCTTTCCGAACATAGTTGTACCGTACTTGCGTACTATATGTATCTTTGAAGCGATGAGCTAACCATTTGTCACTAGTTGACACCTGTAGGGAAATAAGCGTATTTAAAAATTAGCTTGGTTAAATAATTCCCATAGGGGAGCAGCTTTGCCCCACATGGTGATGTATGGAGATATATATATATATATATATATATATATTTTATTATTATTATTATCATTATTATTATTATTATTATTATTATTATTATTTACATAGCATGCAGAAGGTTCTTAACTATTTGTTTACGTTACTTACTCACTATTTCAAAGATATCAGATTACCTTACAAATAGATAAAATAGGCATTTATAAAAAAACGACGTCTCTTTTTTCTTGACTCTGATTCTTTTTTTTTTTTTGCATTTTATAGTCGTAATTTGTATTTCCAAATGTAGATGAACTTGCCAATTTTATTATTTTTAAGGAAGCTTAAATAGTAATTGTATCAGAGTGCTGTGAAAATATCCCATTAACTGTTTCTGTTTTCAGTACTTAATTTGTCGATCTTGGCATATAACAACTAATTAAGAAAGTAAGGTAGAGTTCGATAACCAGTAAAATCGAATCATTATGTGTAAGAGTTTAGCTGAGACAAACATTTAAAAATCTCTCTAGCGGTCGTTATTTTCGATATTTCACAACTAACCCAGTAAATGCTGTTTCAATGAAAGGAGGTAGGTATTCTCCAAAATCAGCAAAATCCGACCTCTGGAAATGGGTATTTGCCTGAGATCAGAAATTGTAAATTGACCAGCAGCGACCATATTTTGTTTTTCACAATTTATGCCATACAATTTTGAAAATATCTCATAAAGCTTTTCTGCTTTTCTGATTACAATATTTAATTTGCCAAACCATGTGTGAATACGTGTATGTTAGTGTGTATACGTGAGAGATAAAAAAACATTTACAGTAAACTTATGTTTAAAATTTCATTTATTTGATTGTGTTTTCAATCATTTGTTAGCATAATATGTACATTGACGAAGCTTTTAATTTTGCTTCTTTAAAAAAATACAAATTGCGACTTTATTTACATTGTGTTTACGTCATTTCCGATCCATTATCATATTGGCTAAACATTGCAGGCGATTCTAATCCCATTATTTCTTGTTGCATGACCTTTAATGATCTCCAACATCGATTTTCCAGTGTTTCCTTTTAGTACAGTACACCGACCGGTGCCAGGAAGGTCATTACCTGGCACGCTCACCTGCATTCAGTTCTCTGTTTGCACCTTGGACACTTCGCGTGTGCTTTTAATAATCAATATGAAATATAACGTTTTTTTATTCTTCCTTTCTTTACCGTAGTTTAACCCTCTCCTTTGTGGAAATGCCATATGGACCTTAGAGGGTAATGACCTGCCAGGAGAAGATTTTAAACTCATCACTAAGGCTAGGATTTGTATGTAATTACATATTGTTTCCCTTTACTTATATATGGCTAAATTTTATACATGTCCACAAATTAGAAAATTTCTAATCATATCCATCCATAGTAATTCTGCCCGAAGGCAGGTTCTTCACTGCAATCATAATATTTGCATGCTATGCTTGCAGCTTTACTAGGGAATTGTAGGTGTGGTAGCTTCCCGTTGCTTTCCACACTGGTGAAGGATTATGAGGTGATGATGATAATGATAATAATGATGATGATGATGATGATGGCCATATGATTTCGGGGACCTTATGGGCCTTAAAGTTTTCCTGACATTTGTCTTACAGGTGAGAAAAAACCCCGATAAAAACCTCACCCAGAAAAACTGCCCCGACCAGGGATCGAACCCGGGCCCGCTGCGTGACAAGGCAACACGCTACCTCGAGACCACAACGGTGGACTCTAATCATATATGAAAATGTATAATTACATAGTTTTACATATTTGAATATAATTACATATTTTAAATATTTTCATGTAAAACTACATATTCTGTCCATGGTATCTTTACCTTGTCGTGGTGGAGTGGCTTGTGTGCTTAAATGATCCTGAGAGCTATGCCGGCGGTAGCATTGCTGCCGATAGGGTTACCCATGCCGGACTGGTCGAAGGTGATAAGCCAGACGAAATAAGTACCTTGGTCGAAAGAGTGACGATCTTTCACCGTAAAAATACAACCGTCAAGAAATGCGGACATGGGTTCTACTGGGGTAAAATTTTCCGGAGGTCAAATAGTCCCCCATTCGGTTCTCCGGGCGGGGACTACTTCAGGGAACCCATGCCAAAGGCTCAAACACAGGGACATGTTCCTAGGAACATGGAATGTTAGGACTTTATACAATAGCGGGGCACTAGAGATATTAACGCGGGAATTGGATAAATCGCCCTTGGATATAGTCGCTTTACAGGAAGTTAGGTGGCCAGGAGAAGGTAGTCAGGAATCAGGAAGCTTTGCATTATACTATGGGGGTGCAGAAAGACCTGCATTTGGAACGGGTTTTTTAGTCAGAAGGAGGATCCTATCCGCTATCCGAGATATTAAGTTTGTTAGTGATAGGATATCATACATAATTCTAAAGGGTAAACGACATGATTTTATAATTGTAAATGTACATGCCCCCACAGAAGATAAAGATGACAAGATCAAGGATGAGTTCTATGAAGAATTAGAATGCTTATTTGATAGCCTTTCACGATATCATATGAAAATTGTCTTAGGAGATTTTAATGCAAAAGTGGGGCGGGAAGATATATTCAAACCAACAATAGGCAAATTCAGTCTTCATGAAGATAGTAACGACAACGGGGTTAGATTAGTCACATTTGCCACATCAAAGAATCTCATTGTTAAGAGCACAACATTTCAGCATAAGGATATTCATAAATACACCTGGACGTCCCCAGATGGAGAAACTCGGAACCAGATAGATCATGTATTAGTGGATAAACGCTGGCACAGTAGCATCATTGATGTTAGATCAGTTAGAGGGACAGACTGCAATTCAGATCATCATCTGGTCAGGGTGAAAATCAGACAACGGCTATCGCTTATGAGAGGAACAAACGCTAAAGATGATTCTGTAAAATATGAATTAAAAAACTTGAAAAATGATGAAATGCGGCAAGAATACCAAATCAAAATTGCTAATAGATTTGAAGTACTGGAATCTTCAGATGACAATGTGGCAAACGAAGAAGAAACTGATATAAATAAAGAATGGGAGGCTATAAGAGATACTATTAAATTGTCAGCATCAGAAAGCATTGGTTGTTTAAAAAAGAGGCAAAACAAGAAATGGTTTGATGAGGAATGTGCCGACATTGTAAAGAAAAGAAAGCTAGCAAAAATTAAATGGTTACACGAGCCAAATGAGGTAAATTTAGAGCAATTGGGTAGTGTTAGACGGGAAACCACCAAGTTACTAAAGAGTAAAAAGAGGGAATATTTGAGAGAGAAGATTAATGATCTTGAAATGAATGCAAAAAATAGGAACATTAGAGAATTATATCAGGGAATTAGTATAGAGAAGAAAGGGTTTCAGGCTAGAACAAACATAATTCGGAATGAAAATGGGGATATGATTGCAGATTCCAAGAGTATATTAAATAGATGGAAAAGTTATTTTAATCAGCTATTAAATGTACATACAGAACAGGACATTGAGGAGGATAAGTTACAGACAGCAGAAATGCTAGTCGCAGAGCCAAGTGCATTAGAGGTTGAAATGGCAATTGAAAAATTGAAGATGTATAAAGCATCAGGTTCAGATGAGATCCCAGCAGAACTGATAAAATCAGGGGGAGAAAAATTGATGGACAAGATACGCTGGTTGCTTAGTATGATTTGGGAAAAAGAAGCTCTTCCAGATGAATGGAAGGAATCAATTATCGTACCAATTTATAAGAAAGGAGATAAAACTGATTGCAACAACTATAGGGGATCTCATTACTTTCAACTTCGTACAAAATTCTAACAAATATATTAGTAAGCAGACTTACTCCCTATATTGATGACATTCTAGGAGATCATCAATGTGCATTTAGAAGAAACAGGTCTACAACAGATCAGATTTTTAGTATAAGACAGATTTTAGAAAAGAAATGGGAATATAATGGTACTGTACATCAACTATATGTAGACTTCAAAAAAGCATATGATTCAATTAAGAGGGAGAAGTTATATAGTATCCTGCTGGAGTTCGGAATTCCTAAAAAGTTAGTTAGACTTATACGAATGTGTCTAAATGGCTCAACGAGTAGGGTGCGTGTAGGCAAACAGTTTTCAGACACTTTTGAAATCCAGAATGGGTTGAAGCAAGGAGATGCACTATCTCCTCTACTATTTAATTTTGTACTAGAGCATGCCATTAAATCTTTAGAGAATGAGGAAGGCTTACAACTGAATGGTATTAATAAGCTGTTAGTTTATGCTGATGATGTAGTACTACTGGCCGATAGCGAGGAGATACTAAAGGCCAACACGCACACACTATTGAGTAACACTAAGAAATTAGGACTGGAAGTAAATATCAGTAAAACTAAATATATGGTCACACGTAGAAATACATTATATAATGGAAATGGACAGCTAATGACAAATGAGGGAAATTTTGAGGAATTGGCTGAATTCAAATACCTAGGAACAATAATCACAAATAGGAATGAGATGCACAAAGAAATTAAACATAGGCTCAATTCTGGAAATGCATGCTATTATGCATTGCAGAGACTTTTGATGTCCCAACTCCTTTCAAAAAACGTTAAGCTGAAAATATATAAAACTATTATTCTACCAGTTATATTATATGGGTGCGAAACATGGACTCTTACTTTAAGGGAGGAAAGGAGATTACGAGTATTTGAGAATAAAGTTCTTAGGAAAATTTTTGGACCAAAGAGAGATGAACAGACAGGTGAATGGAGAAGACTACATAACAATGAACTACATGGTCTTTATAGGAAGCCAGATATAATAAGAACAGTTAAGTCCCGTAGACTGCGATGGGCAGGACATGTTGCGCGTATGGGGAATGAAAGACGTGCATGGAAACTTCTTGTAGGAAAGCCAGAAGGAAAACGCCCAGTTGGTAGACCAAGAATGAGGTGGGAGAACAACATTAACTATGATTTGAGGGAAGTAGATTATACAGGGAATGATTGGAAAGCATTAGCTCAGGATAGGGATGTATGGAGAGCTTATGTCCGTGCGGCCATGAACCTACGGGTTCGATAGTGCCAGTGAGTAAGTAAGTAAGTAAGTAACTTGAGTACAGACTTCCACATGACATCTCTTTTAAAACCCGAACGATCTACTCCGTTTATGAATGAAATAGTATAAATATGTAGGGGACATGCAGTGGTATATTTGGTTAAGGCAATATTCTACAAGTGGAAGGTCTAGGGTCGAGACCCATGGGGTCAGGATTTTTAAACTGCTTAACCTTCTGGTGGCATCAATACTCTGGGGTCGACTCAGCCTCTAATAAAAATCAATACCATACTATGTTGTAGGAGTAAATGCGGCTATCACTCAAGGCGAATATCACGTGCCGAATGTCTAGAAAGATGAGAGCCATAACCTCCAAATACCCCTAAATGGATCACTTTTTATTATAGAAAAATGGCAACACCCTTCTTATCACGGTGTCAAGTATTTAACAGTTTAATATAAACTTTGTACAAAAATGAAATTTTAATGTATTTAATATTACATATTTTATTTAAATTTTATATAGTCTTACATATTTTACATATTATTATTTTACATAAATATGTATATACTTTGCTTGTTAATATTACATAAAAATCCTAACCTTACTCATCACACACATAATTTTTTGACCTCCCTAGGATATAGAGGGCTTCCCTGAATGAGTGATCATTTCAATACCAGTGCCATTTCCGAGACAACATGAAAAAGTTTACTCTAGCTGTTCCTCTACATCGAAAATCTCTCTATTCCTCATCCGTCCTTGTTTCAGCCACCTACATTGGAATTCCCTTCCCTCGTATATCAAGGACTGCCGACTCAAAAAGAGTTAAAAAAAACTTACTTCATATTTTCTTAGACAAAATAATCTATAACCGCGTCCCTTGTACACTTTATTATTCCTTTATATTTTAAACGTTATTTACCAAGCCATTTACTTAATCTAATTATTGGTTATTATATTGTTAATATTATTATTATTACTATTTTTCTTTCTTTTCCCTTGTTAACTTTATATTGCGTAGCCTATATCTATTATCTATATCACTAATAAACATAGACGGTGACAACACAACAATTTGCCAGAATCCAAACTGCTGAAATGAAATTCCTCAGACCGATAGTAGACAAAAAATACAACACAGAAATAAGACAGCAAATAAAAGTAGAGGAATTAATCACAACAATAGTGAAATGCAGAACAAACTGGAAAGAACGCTTAGCAAGGGTGACTGAGAACAGAATACCAAAAGCAGCATACAAACTATTACAAGAAAGAAGAAGAAGAAGAACGAAGAAGAGGTTTGGGAAAACCAAAGAAAAGATGGAAAGAGCAGCAATTTCGAGCTGGAACAGGCTAGCAAAGGTCTAATCCGTGACGAAGAAGAAGGAAAAAACTAATAAACATGTAGATAATAATTATTATTTATATATATATATAATTTAACCCTGATGAAGTGGAAGAGAAGACCTTATGGTCTTAACTCCACCAGGTAAAATAAATATAAAAAAAAAACTTTTAAGACAACACACACCAGTTACTCATAAATTGATACTAAACGAGGCGAATATGTAATGAATGATTGTAATGGCCAGATAGTGTTTGGGGGTTGGGGACTGTTTTAATCTTAAAGATTCCTGACATTTGTCTTACTAACGCCTGAAATGTGGTTTGTTTTCTTATGATTTCTGTATTACTGCAATACTTTGTCGTTTCCTTCTCGTGCAGTGGATCGATGTTCGAGTAATCTCTGGATTAAACTATTCTCAATTGACTGTAAATCAATGTTAAACAATTCCGGGCGTACTGTAGAGGGCCCGTGTTCTAAGCTACTCTGAGCTTATTGTTAATCAAAGTATTAGGTATTTGGGTCTAAGTACCAATTAGGATTAAAATAGGTAACATTACAAACATTGGCCATTCAATTTATTTCGAAGGGATTCATTGTAGTGGCCTAAGTTATTCTTACCATACAAGGTACTAACGGCCTATACATATGGCCTACTGGTTATGTGTTTTGAAGCCAAAACAGTATTTCTGGAATAATAACTAAGCAGTAACTGTTAAATATTTATAAAGAAATTGCTCTTATACATATCACATAGTAGTCTAGTATGAACAGACAAGTGAATGGAGAAAACTTCGTAACAGTGAGCTACAAGATCTGTATATGAAACCAGATATAATAAGAACAGTTAAGTCTTGTAGATTGCGATTCACAGTTACATGTGGCACGAATGGGGAATGAAAGACAGGCATGAAAGTTTCTTGTAGAAAAGCCAGTGGGAAAACGCCCAGTTGGTGGTCGGAGAATAATATGAACCATAATTTGAGGGATGTATGATGCAAATGGACTCCCTGCATAAATAAGAACGGAGTGAAATGAGGTGGGACGTGGCGCGAACGATAGGTAGTGAGGGTTGTCCAATGTACGAACTCAGTCGTTGTGTTACTTTCCTACAGTTTAAATGAGAGATTAATGCCTTGCAGATAAAAAGGCAGTTTTTTTTGGACATGACCTTTGTACATCAAAACGCTTCTCTTGAGAAAATAAAATCAACGTATGTTACGGCATGCAATGTAAGTTTGATTTTCTTTTTCGAAGAGCGTTAATGAAAACTATTAACGAACGTGCAATGGCTACCTACTTAGGGCATGTCATTCGTAAGATGTTAAGAAAATACCCAATGTGCCGGAAGGTCATGGTCCGAGTCCCGATGGGATCAGAATTTTTAAACATGCCTAAAACTTCTGGCGGCACCATAGCCTCTAACTGAAATTAGTACCATACGTATGTTTCGGGGGTAAAGGGGGCTGTTAAGCAGCGCTGTCAATCCGGATAATTTATCATGATCATTATATAGAAAAGTGGGAGTCTTAACCTCTGACTACCAAAAAAGATCTCCTAAAGTCTGTAGGGGGATCACTTTATCTTTTTACCTACACATGTAACTAAATTCTAGTTCCCTTTTTTGCTCTATTATACCAGACCGCATCTTGGTTGAATTCCCAGTAATGTCACAAAAGAGTATTATTTAAGAACACATCCAAAACCTCACTAAAACATTTAGTGAATATTACTCTTAATAAAAAAAAATATTGTTTTCAGTTTCTTAGGCCGCAAATGCGTCTTCCATATACTAATTTAAATTGGATTACATGAAACCTCATGTAACATTTTCTATCAGTATCTCTCCTAGTAAAGTCCAATAATAAATTAATAAAAAAAACATATTTAGTTTAAAACAGAGTTGGAATCAAAGATTAAACTGTTTGATTCTGTATCAACAAGAGTTCACTGTCAAATTTTAAATTATATCACTTGCTATTAAAACCATTTTTAATCTGATTCTGGGAAATGTTTGCTCGTGCTAACTTCATCGTAAAATTGCAGGTATGTTCCGTGACCTCTATATAAACCTTTACAAACAATCACGTCACTAATGGTGTATAAATATTTTAAAGTTCGACATATTAAATAAAATAGAATAGCCCATCATACATGTTGTGTATATACCAATCTTTAAAAATTCAGTCTGGATATGTCTGTGACTTATAGACTCCTAAACCTCTCAACCGAACTTCATGAAAATTTGTACATACATGTTTTCAAGTACGCCCAATGTTTAGCCACTATATAGCCTATTATGCTCTAAAGCCATTATGTGTAGGAGTTCACATGAAACGAATAATTAAAAGTCGCTCTAGTGGTCGCAATTTTCGTTGTTTTACAACGAAACTCAGAATATTCTAATAAAAACCGAAATAAGTAGGCCTACAGTATAAAACTCAGCGAAATCCGACATTTAGAATTGGGGGTTTACCGGAAATACGAAAATAAGAATTGACTCCGGCAAACCGCCATGATTGGTTCATCGCAATATATAACATTTTCAGGTAAGGCGAGAGTTTAGTTGATATTATGCTCTAAAAATATCAGGTGGAGGAGCTTACCTGAAACGAAAACTTGAAAATCATATTTCATTTATTTAGGCGTAACAGCACACACTCGGCATTAGCTGGTATGCAAGCTTTATTTTAATTCGAATCACAATCACAATACTAATGTTTTACTTATTCTGGCAGACTTAAGTCACAAGCCTTCTCTTCCACTCAACCAAGGCAAAAATACAAAGAACAGATTTTCAGTTATAATATATATATATATATATATATATATATATATATATATATCTCCACCACTGTCGTCTCGAGGTAGCGTGCTGCCTTGTCACGCAGCGGGCCCGGGTTCGATCCCCGGTCGGGGCAGTTTTTCTGGGTGAGGTTTTTATCGGGGTTTTTCCTCGCCTGTAAGACAAATGTCAGGAAAAATTTAAGGCCCAAACGATCCCCGAAATCATATGGCCACCATCATCATCCTTATCATTATCATCATCCTTCACCGGTGTGGAAAGCAACGGGAAGCTACCACATCTACAATTCCCTAGTAAAGCTGCAAGCATAGCATGAAAATGCTATGATTGCAGTGAAGGACCTGCTTTATTGAATAACGCTTAGAAATTGGGATTGGAAATAAATATCAATAAAACTAAATATAGTCACACATAAAAATACATTATATAACGCAAATGGACAACTAATGGCAGATGAGGGAAATGTTGAGGAAGAGGCTGAATTCAAATGCCTAGGAACGATAATTACCAATAGGAATGAGATGCACAAAGAAATTAAACATAGGCACAATTCTGGAATTGTATGGGATATATGGAGAGCTTATATCAACGCGGCCATGAACCTATGGCTTCAATAGTGCCAGAGAGATAGTTTTATATATATAAAACTATCTCAGTGGCACTATCGATGCCATATATATATATATATATATATATATATATATATATATATCAGTTTTTGTAGTCGCAGAACGGGCATCATCACCCAATACTGCATTCGGAAGAAGAAGAAGAAGATATATATATATATATATATATATATATATATATATGTGTGTGTGTGTGTGTGTGTGTGTGTATATACTCTTAATACAAAAGTTAAAATGGATTTATGAAAAGAAATGAAAAATGTCTGTCACGCAAGAACTGCGTAAATTAAACGAATTTTTCAGCGAGTGGAATTTGAGGTCCGATTTTGCTGGTTTAAGGTCTATATATATTTCTTATTAATTAAATTGTCCCGCGCCGTAGCCGAGCGGTTAAGGTAGGAAGCCTTGGCGCAGAGCTACGGGACTTGCGCTGGTTCGAGTCTCCATGGGGGAAGAAATTTTCTCATGGTATTTCGGCCAGTATGGGACCGGTGCCCACCCAGCATCGTGAGGCAATTGGGTAGCTACAATAAGTAGCGGCTCCAGGTTGAGGAACCAGCCATAACGGCTGGAGGATTCGACATGCTAACCACATGTCACCCCTACACTGGCTGTTGATCATCTACCTCTGTGATTGACACATGTGGATGTGAAGGGCCAGCAGCCGGCTGGTATAAGGGCAACCGCTGAAAAGTGGAAAGACCCTCAATCGGCAATCGGAATTAAATCGTATGTATCTAGTTTTATTGTGAGAAAACAATCATGGCAGCCAGTAGATCGATTTTTATATTTCAACTTTTAGGTAAACTATCATTGCTAATGGCCGGACTTCGAGATTTTTGGAGAATACCTTTCTCTTATTATTTAAATGATACGCTGTAACGCTTGCTGAGTAAAATCGACAATTGCTGTCGCTAGAGCGAGTTTTATTTAATTTTCACCTCCGGTTAATCCAGACTCCAGCGATCCGATTTTGATGATTATCAGATTAGACCTTAAACTGACTCCCTAGCATTATAGAAACAGCAGGCTCTTGGCCTGGCAGACATAAAGCTACCATACACCGCTGTCCTGAGCTTATATTTTATCATCATCCTCTGTAGAATTTACCTTCTTCAAATCATGATTAATCTTATTCTCTCACCTCATTATTGGCGTGCCTACTGTGTATTTTCCGTCTGGTTTTCTTAAAAGGAGTCTCCAAGACCATTTTTCATTCCCCATTCGTGACATATGTTCTGCCCATCGCAATATAAGAGACTTAACACTACTAATTAAATCTGCTATTTATAAGGATTATGTTGCTCACGGTAATTTTCTCCATTTACCTGTAACCAACTAGACATTACTTTTCTATTCCATATAAGAGAAAAATGCAGCTGTTAGAGGATATAAAGACTCACACACACACACACACACACACACACACACACACACCACACACACGCACAGACACAGACACAGGCACACGCCACGTTTGTATATAATACATATATATATATATATATATAGGGTCCATACTCTTTTCCATTAACTTATTTAACCTCTCAACTTATAGGTACTTTCTACATCATCAATCCCTCCGGGGCATTACAGTGGCACGACCTGTCGGGATAGCGATTTTAAACTATGGATGGAACACATACTTTTGACCACGTAAGGACATGGAGGGCCTTCCCGAATGAGTGATCAGCTCAATGTCAAGGGCCTCTTACGGGGCAATAAATCATGAAGATCAAATACTTTATATATATATATATATATATATATTATCATAGCAATTTTCGAAGTCTAGTAAGTGTGATCGTTCAAAACTTGTAAAAATTCAAAAATATTTTAATAAAAAACAATATAATAGCTACATTCCATCGGAATTCACTAAAATGAATGTAAGAGTTTTGAAATTGATATAAGAAATAAAATTAATTAAGTAGTAAATATATTTTGACTACAAAGTAAAATTTGTAGTTTTACATTATTTCGATGCTCTAACTAACTCACTGGCACTATCGAACACGTATGTTTATGGTCGCACGGATATAAGTTATCCATATATCCCTATCCTGAGCTAATGTTTTCTAATCATCCCCTGCATAATTACTTCCTTCAAATAATGGTTAATATTATTCTCCCGCCTCATTCTTGGCCTAACTACCGGACATTTTCTTTCTGTTTTCCTGCAAGGACTCTCCATGCCCCTCTTTCATTCCCCATTCATGCCACATGTCCTACCTATTGCAGTCTACATGACTTCGCTCTTCCCTTTACGCTAAGCTTGTGACTTCCTGTATCATTGTGCGGTTGCTAATGACAATCAATCAATCCCTATTAGGTTCGTCTTCCGGGCATATAGGCCGTGGTCCAGTCGTTCTTCTACTCGACGTTTCGTCTACTGCTGCGGTAGACATCATCAGGAGATACTGCGTGCTCTCTGTGAACTCCTCAACAGTCGGCTGCAGACTGTTGAGGAGTTCACAGAGAGCACGCAGTATCTCCTGATGATGTCTACCGCAGCAGTAGACGAAACGTCGAGTAGAAGAACAACTGGACCACGGCCTATATGCCCGGAAGACGAACCTAATAGGGATCAAGACGCCGGCCGTGAAAGCCTACAGTTATACACAATCAATCAACTCTGTCCTTGTTAGATCTTCCAAGTTAACGTCTCATGGATTAATTTATTTTCTATATTATTAGCAAAATAATATCGTCGTTAATTTCCATATGGTGGGATAAGCATATTTGGAAAGACACAAAAATATATATTGTTAAAACATTGGTGGAATCTGTTGCAATGTATGGACAATCAATAAGTACTACAAGAATAGACTAATTGCTCTATAAATTGATTATTTACGCAGAAGTGCCAGAAAGTCAAAATTAGAACATGTCACAAATAAGGAGATTAAAAACATAATGGAAGCAGAAGAAAGCATAATTGAAAGAATTGAGAAGAAGGAATTAAAATGGTTAGGGCATATTTTAAGAATGGAAGATGAGAGATGGCCGAAACTACTATATCAATGGCAACCGACCAGAAAGAAGAAAAGAGAGAGACCAAAGTTAACATGAAAGGAAGACATGAGGATAGTAATGCAAGCAAGAGGGCTAAACATTGAAGATGCCCAGGTTCATAGGCTTTGGAGATTTGGCACGGGAAGACGGCATCAGGTGTAAAACCCTAAGATAGTTGGATGGATTTACTAAAACAATACGTATTCGGATAATTAATACTACAATATTATATTTTTAAAATAATTCTTAATCATCTAGTAACAGCCATTTTATTGAACCAACACGATAGCCCAATATAGAGCCGTATTCTGTGATTATAAAAATTCCCTGATATTAATTTCATCGATGGAGACGTTTATTTTTAAGATATTGGAAGATATAAAAAAAATCAATGTGAGGAAAAGTTAATGTTTTCACCTAAAACCGACTCTGCTTCGCTGTACTTTTTACTATGAAGAACGTTTTGCCGTATTACATCCAAAATGAAGAAGCTTGCTTGTTTGTTGCCAGGCGGGGTGCACATGGTTACGGTCTTAGCCGTGGCACCAATGTCGCTGTCGCCTTGCCAACAATTAATGGAAAAGTCACCCTTCCCATTCTCACAAATATATAAGGATTGTCCAGTCGTATGGAAATGTCAAAGTTCATGACACAGTCTTCTCCATAAACTTAACTCTCACCGAATATCTTACATTGGTAAGTATATCGTTTCTTTAAAGTTGTACAAAATTATTATTATTATTATTATTATTATTATTATTATTATTATTATTATCGCAGTCTAACCTCTCGCCTTATAGATATTTTTCACATGCCACACACCCACGAGCCTTAGAGAGAGACTTTAAACTATGGATCACACATGCTTTTTTGACCACACAAGGACATGGAGTGCCTCCCCCAATGAGTGATCAGCTCAAATGTCTGAGTCTGCTCCGAGACAACACAACATTAAGATCAAAATACCATTCACACGAACATTCATACAACAACAATAACAATAACAATAATAATAATAACAATAACAATAATAATAATAATAATAATAATAATAATAATAATAATAATAATAATAATAATAAGCAAACTTCACGGATTAGGCCTTTGCCTGTTCCGATCTCACATATGTTCACCCCACCACTTTCTAGATCTTCCTACCGATCTTCGTCCTCCATCAGTGCCAATTGTTCCTGTGTTCTTCTATTTGTTGAAGAAGTGGTTGTACTTTTAGTTCCTCTCTAATATTCTCATTTCTTTGTTCATCTCTTGTACAATATTTCACAGCCCGTACGAATCTCATTTTCACTGCCAGAATTTTACTTTCCTCTTTTTCCTTCAGAACCGAGGCCTCACTTCCATACATCGCCACTGGTAGTGCCATCGTTGAGAAAAATCTTAGCTGCTTATCCTTTCTTACTTTGTCCCTCAGTGTTGGTTTGATTGTTCCACAAATATGCTGGAAATTTCTGTATTTTCTTATTTATAACTTGTTCTTAATAAGTTGTATCGCAGCCCAAATACTAGAAGTGTGATACGTGTTCCAGTGAGGAACAGAGTGGATTTAGACTTGGTAGAACAGTTTAATTTGATTAATTTTAGAAGAAGCCTCCAAAAAAACAAGACAGGATAAAATAAGAAATGATTCCTTTGGAGAGAAACGAATGTCACCACATTTGTTGTTAAGAGGATTGAAAATCAAACGCTTAAATAGTATGGCCATGTACAAAGAATGGAAAATGAAAGATGGCCAAAAAAATATAAACCAATGGTCACCCCCTGGACTAAATAAACATGGCAGACCAAGATGGAAATGGAAAACCTACGTCAGAACCATAATGATAGGAATTTGGAAGAGGGATTTTTTAATGATAGAGATAAAAGGAAACTGAAGACGGCAAACCTATAAGTGGCAGAAAGCCGAAGAAGAAGAAGAAGATCATGTATGGAAAATGTTTTAGTAGTAGTAGTAGTAGTAGTAGTAGTAGTAGTAGTAGTAATAATAACAATAATAATCAATTATTATTATTATTATTATTATTATTATTATTATTATTATTATTATTATTATTATTATTATTATTATTATAGTCCACCGCTGTGGTCTCGAGGTAGCGTGCTGCCTTGTCACGCAGCGGGCCCGGGTTCGATCCCCGGTCGGGGCAGTTTTTCTGGGTGAGGTTTTTATCGGGGTTTTTCCTCACCTGTAAGACAAATGTCAGGAAAACTTTAAGGCCCAAACGGTCCCCGAAATCATATGGCCATCATCCTTATCATTATCATCCTTACCATTATCATTATCACCATCATCATCCTTCACCGGTGTGGAAAGCAACGGGAAGCTACCACATCTACACAATTCCCTAGTAGTAGTAGTAGTAGTAGTAGTAGGACTTTATTAGACAAAAAGTAAGATTTTACAATATTATTTACAAATATGGGTCGCACGGGCAGTAAGCCGTACGAGCTGTTGACAGTCCGTTACAATAAAGTAAAAATTGGTACTAGTGTAAAGAAAAATAAACAACAAAAACAGCAATAACATTACAATTACATAAAGAAAACACAATAATAATATTACAATTAAATAATAACACAATAGCATTATACACTAAAAACATTAACATTACAATTACATAAAGAAAACACAATCATATATTACAATTAAATAATAACACAATAGCATTATACACTAAAAAAAAACATTAACATTACAATTACGTAAAGAAAACACATTAATATTACAATTAAATCATAACACAATAGCATTATACACTAATTAATTTATATATAATTGTTAATAATTAATGGTATTGCATTTTGATAACATAGGCTATATTTATTCATGAATGAGTGTTGTCCTTATTTTCCGCGTTCAGTAAAGCTGCAAGCAGAGCATGAAAATGCTATGATTGCAGTGAAGGACCTGCCTTCGGGCAGAATTACTATGGATGGAGGATTATTATTATTATTATTATTATTATTATTATTATTATTATTATTATTATTATTATACATGGGCAACGGCGTTATTTAAAAAAATAAATGTTCGATCAGAAACATTACAATTATCGGATCTGGCATCACTGTAGGTTACTAAACGCGGAAGGGACGATAATATAGACACAACTCTGTGCCTACTTGTCATAAAGTCTATGTTATATAGTTCAAGATAAATTCTGAATGAAGAAGAACAAAAACGCGTTCTTCCAATACAAATGCTGTTATCATACAGCTAACAGTCAATTTTTTTATCCATTTACTCTTATACAAAGTTGTTCGGAACTTGTCCGTTTTCTCACCGTGAGGGTTTAATTTAAATATGGAACGCGACTATTTCGGATAGTACTAAGGTGCTATAATTTTTTAATTGAGGGCAGGAATGAAGGGTTGGACAAAATAAATACTGTTTTATTTTAATAAAAGTGTTCACGTAAACAGCAATGATATTTCTGTTCATATTCTCATGGAGTTTAAATGTACTTCCGCGCATGAAGAATTGAGTAATCAGAAATAAACTGTAAATTTGTACAGAAACTCATACCTTCTTCAGTATACCCCTGAAGATTTGAACACAATCTGCATCAACAAATTTAATTTACTCTACATAATCCACTCGCATATACTTTGTCCAATATCTAATAGTTATTTGACGCCGTTTCTCTGTCTCCAGACTTACTTCACGGTTATAAAAGTAGTCTTAATCCAGTAGTTTATAGAGAATGCAAATCGCTGTAAATATATATTTCATCTCTTTTTCTTCTTTCTTTTTACTTATACTTTTAATTTGAAGAGTTATAACCTCTTCAATACTCGATCTTTCCTAAAGTCGATCATAAACTTTTCCTTTAAGGTTTCTTATTTTATAGTAATGTTTATATAAATAATGTACGTCCTGGATATTTTTTTCAGACTCTGCCGTCGTATTACTCAATTTATGTTGAAAAACTATGGATATTTGTGTTATAATGTAAAATATTAAAATACATAAATGCACTAGCAGATGCCGTCGTTCTCAATGTAAAAACTTTCTTTTTAAAACTGTAGGCCTTTCAGAAGCCGGCTTCTATCTTCAACACACCTTTTGCTGAAAATGGAAGCCGGTTTCAGAAATATTTACAGTTATAAAAAGAAAACATTAACCTAGATGAGGACGACGATACTTGCCAAGTTATTATTTTTTTATATTTTAGTTTCGGACTTTTTACCTCAATGGAATTTTCCAAATAGAATCTTACATTATTTTCCAAGAGGAAGAAGAGATGTCGGACGTCCGCGGAAGAGATGGTCTTAGATCTATTAGTGAAGACGGAATAGGAAACTAATGCCTAAACCAGGAAGTGAAGAGGAAGAAGAAGAAGAAGTTCTATTATGAATTGTATTAATATTGACTTATTGGTGTTAACTTTCTAACACTAGGATGGCTGAAATTTCATCCACGATTTTCTAAGCAGATTCATTTTAGCGGCAAAAACTGTTTTATTCTGAAAAAATTGGTACATTGATATAAGACATATACATATCATACATAGTAATCTTCCTTGTTTTTAGATAATGAAAATTAAAATAAAATTACATAGTATATGAGTAAACATTTACCTACCTAGTAACAAGAAGGTAACGATAACATCTATTGTTTAGGGTAAACAGAAACTTTAATTTCTATTTATGAAATATGGTATGCTTCTGAGAGCAAATACCGTAAGCTGATAATTAATTCTGAGAAAGTAAACAATATTTTATAAGCTCAAATATTGGGAAGTAAAATCGTTTTACCTACAGAGAGTAAAGACCACACCCGCCAATGGATAAGAGATAACACCATTCTTTTGACACACAATCACTCTTGAAAAATTAAATCCTTTAATTATCATCATCATAGGCCTTTTTTTGACCTATTTCGGCCTCAATAGAAACACATTTTCAGTGGACGTCCTGGTCTTATTCTTCCTAAAGGTTGATACGAGCTTAACATATTGTCACTGATGGCACTAGGTTTTCCTCTTACTTATTTAGACTTAAATAAACACACATTTTTTATATAAAATTCTCCTTTTCACTCTATTTCCTACTCCACAATTATCACTAAATCTTCAAATACAATTTTCTTTCACAACTATTACTTTTATAACTTTAATCAGATAATCACTTCTAACACAGTTGCAGACACAATACTTCCTCTAAGTCTACCTCCCAATTTAACTCCTCGCCCTCCAGCACAAGCCTGGGGGACTTTCCGTCCTCACCACATATTTATAGGCGAGTAACGGAAATTTCCAGGTACATGAATGAGATGTTTCCACATGGAACTCTCCAGTCCTCCGATTTTTCTCGAATGGGGGAACAGATGTTCCTAGAACTCTCCGGCACATCAGTTCAGAAATATCGGTGGACCCGGACTCATGATTGGCTACTCATCAATCCAATCCACCAATGCGAGGTTTCTCTCGCCGGCCCGCGCAGTTTAAACGATGCTCACAACTCGTCACAATATGCTTGGGTACCCTCTGATACTCTATTCGATGAACATGTTACATCCATCTTGACTTATAATCAAAAATGTTGTTTTCTAAAGGCCCCATGTGTAATTCTTCTAAGATGTCTTCTATTTTATTAAATAAAAGTGTGTATCCTGCAGTCCTTGGAAGATACATCATTTCAGCAGATCTAAGTCCATGTATATCCTTGTGTTTCAATGCCCTTTAACTTTAAAGTTAGTTAACAATTTATATTAACCGATATGTGTATGTGGGTCACTCAATATACAAAGTAGATCTAAGTATCTCTATAAGCTACTTGTTATGAGGTATCAAAAAATTGTTTATATATCCCAGTTCTAAGTCATGAGACTCTAAAGTGTTGTTAGAAGCCAAAAAATGATAACTTGGTTGTAGTATGAATGAGTTCATATAAATAAATATTTTTTATGTTCATATTCGGTTTGTAGATAGCAATGAACGTTTTGCTGATATTACTTCAAATGTCTTTTTTAAAATTAAATTTTAATTCTATAAATACGTGCAACCTAACCTGTTTCATTTTTTTTTTCTAGTTTTGACTTCATATTAGTGTAATATTTTTATACCTTTATCCCATGGGAGAGACTATCTTTTATATAGGAATAAAGAACACTCCATTTAGCACTTATTAAATCAACAGAAACAATACTTTGAATAGAAATATTTAGGATAAACGGAAATTACAAAAGGAAAATTCCAACTTGAGAATAATGGATAACAATGAAAAAATCATAGATTAGACATTCCAGAAATTACACATGGCATCTTTCAAATGCAGGTAAGTTAATATGTAAACACCTCTCTCTACAATTGAGGGATGGGGATTCAAACCCGGCCGTGGTAGAAGGGAAAAGTCCTCCTGGAGGGACTATAAGACGTAGGTCCCGAGTCTGAACATTTTCAGGCTCGTAAAAGATCATTAAACCTGAATAAAAAGGCCTCTGTGCAAAATTTTAACCGACCTTCATCCATCCAAGTAATACCTTAGTTGCCTACTAGGTCCATTGTCTAATGGAGGTGATGTACTAACCACGTGCCACTCGTTGACATCTATACGTAAATAAGCGTAACTAAATTAAACTTGGTAAAGAAATTTCCGTTGGGGAGCACCCATAACCCCAAGAGGGTTGAATTGAGTGTATGTATATATATATATATATATATATACTCAACAATTGAACTTGGAAGGATACAGCACCTACGACGCATATTCTGGGCACATCAACGGTAATTCATAACGGATATTAACAAGAGGAAACCAGGATTTCATCATGTGAATGATTTAAAACAGGATATGACGCTTTACTACAATTTATATAGAAGGAAAGTAATGTTCCTGTGTAGTTCTATATAATGAATACAAAAATAAACTGTGTGTACTGAAATAGTTATTTACGTTACATGTATTAAAGTGAGGTTTTAAGAATGACTTGAGGTGTTTAGGAACATTATGAAATTCGTCATAAGTGAAAAAAAATGAATGCAGAAAAATATATAACAACAAGTTATTCTCCCTCTCGTAAGCCCTTGTTTCTCTCAACGAGACTTAGGTGCTCTCACCCTTAAGGGGGAGCAATTCAACCTTACTAATTTAATTACACTTGTTTTCTGATAGATGTCATTGAGTAGCCCGTGGTCAGCGTTCCGCCTCATTGTGACTTCAAGGAAACCAAGGTGCTAGGATGGGAGAATTCGGTAAATTTTCTTTATAGGTATTTTTATTCTGGCTTAAGGATCTTTCATGAGAGTGAACATCTTTAGACTCGGGACCCACGGCGTAATGTCCTTCCCGGAGGATTTGCTCCTTGGATTTTCCCACCATAGAAAATTCATCGATCCCGACCGTGTTTAAACCCGGCCTCGGAACAGAGGCAAAGAGCATAACCACTGAATCCACCGCGGCCGATCCAAGAAAAAATATTAAGTTGATACAGAAATGTGAGAAGGCCTATTAATGGACGATTAAAAGAAGGAAGGAAGACATGGTGGAAGACGAATGAAAATTATATTTAAAGACTCAGAAGAATTAGGTTATCAGCTTAAAATATATACAGTGACAATAAGAGAATAAAGCAATGAACGAAGAATGTAGAAGGAAAACAAATTTTAACAATTTTTTATACAGAATGGAAATAATATAAGTGCGCAGATTTTAATAATCAATGACTTTCAAGGGCGCTCATCCAATTCGGATAAAGATAATATTAGAAAATAAACCAATAAAACAAGTGGTAAGATATAACTTCCTAGGTTGCGAAATATCATACACACCGGAAACAGATATAAACAACAAAGTAAATAAGTTTAATTATATAACAGGAACACTGAAACGAACTTTAAAAATGAAGCTAGGAAAGACTATAGTGAAATTATATAAGACAATGGCAGTTCCTATTATTATATATGGATCCGAAACAGACAGTGACAACGCAACAATCTGCCAGAATACAAGCTGCTGAAATTAAATTCCTCAGACCAATAGCAGGCAATGAGCAGACAAATAACACAGCACAGGAATAAGACAATAACTAAAGTAGAGGAATTAAACACAACAATAGTGAAATACAGAACAAACTAGAAAGAACATTTAGCAAGAATGACAGAATAGAATACCAAAAGCAGGATACAACTATTCACTATGAGAAAGTAGAAGTTTGGGAAGACCAAAGAAAATATGGAAACAGCAGCAATTTTGAACCGGAACAGGCTAGTAAATAAGCCTAAACAGTGACGAAGAAGAAGAAGATTTTAATAATTAATTCCTTGTATTCAAGTATAGTATTAAAAATATATTTTCGTCTTTAGGGCATAAAGGTACGCTTTTCTAAAAGAAAGCAGAAATAAATCATGTAGGCCTATTACTATAAAATGGTAGTAAGTATTGGATTGATTTTCACACAGGAGGCGTGAATTGAATTAGTTTTATTTTTTAGAACTTCTTAATAAATACATAGTTCACTCCTTGTTTTATTGTCAATTCATCCTGCCTAATATCAATATAGCCTAAACATTTATTTAACTCCATTTCTTTTAATTTATTTTGTAGCGAAGACAAATGAGATCAAAAAATTGCCAAAGGAAATAGTTGTAGCATTTTATGTCTCCCATGTACTGTGTGGTAAGACTCGCCATTATTATAAAGTAAAGCACCAATAAATGTCTATACTTTTTTAAGAAAACAGTAGATTTCTGATGTAAATTGTATATGATATTTTATTGTATTTACCACAAGATATCAGCACTTAAAATCTCCACACTTACGTTACTTCCACGATGTAATTAACTATCCATCCATTATCATGTATGGTGTCACAGTTGAGTAAACCAGGAATCTTAAGTCACTCCTGAGATACTCAGCATTTTCATTTTCTTACTTTTATGGAAGTAATTTAATAACTACCAGTCGGCCGCAGTTGACTAGTGGGTATACTCCTTGCCTCTGGTCCCGAGGGTCACAGTTCAAACCCGGCCAGGATAGATGGATTTTTCAGAATGGAAAAATCCAAAGAGCAAGTCCTCCGGGAGGGACTTTAAGTCGTGGGTCCCGAGTCTGAAGATTTTCAGGCTCGTAAAAGATCCTCAAGCCTGAATAAAAGAAGGCATCTAAACAAAATTTTCCGAATTTTCCCGTCCTAGTACTACCTTGGGATTCTAGATGCCATTTATAAGACGGAACGCTGATTTCGGGTCACTCAATGACATCTATCCGAAAACAAGTGTAACTAAATTAATATGGTTCAATTTCTTTCCTAGGGGAGAACGCCTAAGTCTCGTTGAGAGAAATAAGGGCTTACAAGAATTTAATAATACCTCTCATTTAATTTATTATTATTAGTATTATTATTATTATTATTATTATTGAATTTTATAACGCCCACTCTGCTTTCTCGGGGTAACGTCCCTGCCTGTTAATCAGGAGGCCCGGTTTCTATTCCGGATCATGACAGGTCATCTAGGTGTTGGCTTTTTCGGGGTTTTCCTCACTTGTGAAACAAATTTCAGGGAACTTCAAGAGCCAAATGATCCCTGAACATCATCTGAACATCAATAATCATTAGCATGTTCGCCATGAATGGTAAAAATGTGTGTTTCAATGGTGCGTTTAGTCATAAATATTCGTGTTGTCTTAGAGGAGGTCCTGGATTGAGCTAATCACTCATTCGGGGAAGCCTCTCATGTCCTTGTGTGGAAAAAAAAAAATATGTGATCCAAAGTTTGAATTCACTCTTCCGAAAAGTCGTGCCATCGGAAAGCCCGAGTGACGTGTAAATGAACCTATAAGGCGAGGATTAAACTACAGTGGAGAAGAAGAATACGAAGAATTTTACAACTAACTTATTAGATAACTGAATTAAAAATATGTTTACTTTTAAGGAGCTAATGTCTATAACGTTTTAAAAGATTATGAATTTGAACGTGAAATTTTCTTAGATACTTATTTTTAGGTTCCAAAAAAAATGCGTACGTTAACGAATTTTCTAGGAAAATATCCAATGTTTAGCTCAAAAGGTATGTTTTTATAATCATGTCCGATCTTCTAACAACATTAATATTAAAATCTACGGTATATAAAAAATCACTTATATAAGGCTGTTGAAGGATATTTTGAATTACACACCAACGAGTTGAGTTCTCTTGGAGATGCAAGCAAAAACAAAATGAACGTTATTAAGTGGATAAAAGAGGATTAAGACCACTCAACTACAAGTCTCAGAGCAAAATTTCTGCTTCAGACTAAATAAAATGTCAGTACTTGTTATAATGGTGCTTTAAAACTTTTCAAGTGGTTCTATGTAAGAGCTCTTCGTGTCTAGGCAAGTGCATAGCGTTAACCATTGATATCCTAAGAGTTCCTTCATTTAATTTCATCTGTCATATATGTTACACTGAAAAAGGGTTTCAGTTGTAAAGAGGTGTGCAAAGGGACGTAAAATTCATTGCGGGAAGAGACAGGAGACCTAGATAACTTTTTTTTTTTTTTTTTTTTTTGCGCGATTGTGAGTTTTGTCGTACTTACTGCAATGGTGACCATGATTGAAAGTTCAACTTCCTACATTTCGGGGTTGCCATGCCCTCTATGTATACTACGCACAATATATACACAAAAAATATCCAAACGTTAGTGTTAATTTATACATTATACGAAACAAATAGTTGTATTTTAAATGAACTGAACTTTATTTGAAACAATATAAAACCGTAGTTACCGCCATTTCATCACTAATTGGTATCACGACCTCCTGTAGTTTCAACTAATAAACACTGCCCATACTGTTAACGTTAGTCAGTTGTTTATAATGAACGCAAATATGTCCAACAAATATATTTTTTCTTCTTCTTCTTCTTCTTCTTCTTCCTTTCCAGGATTAGTTCAATGCGATCTGTTCCGGTCTCAAGTCCATCATTTCCTTGGCCGCTATAATTTTACTATTATTTATTATTTTGAAAACACCATCGAGCAAAAACTAATGTACAACGCACGTTTGTGAAGTGTTTTACAGAATCTCAGAAATTAAAAACCTCGCTAACGCTCTGTTTTTAAACATTTTCCTCAATTCTGTAAAAACCACTTCCCAACCTGGCATCGCAATATACTATTGTGTTACCAAAATGCATATATCATAGAGACTTTAAAAAAATATTGATGGTTATCTCTTGACGAAGGAAAGTTAATATTTTGAAGAGTGATTCACAGTAATTTGTTACGTGTGCTGTCTCCTTAGAGTTCAAATCAGTCTGCGTAAGTTTCTCTTCATGTAATATTTGCATCGTTCGCTTCAGTGAAGCAGTCGGTAAGATGCTCTCTTGCGACAACGCGGGCCCAGGTTCGATTTTTTTAATAACGTAGTTAATTTTTATAATGCCTACACGTTACCAGGCTACGTTAAATAAATAAATTTATGTGTGTATATATGTATACATCCATCCATAGTAAATCTGCCCGAGGGCAGGTTCATCATTGCAATCGTAGCATTTTCATGCTATGCTTTGCAGCTTTACTAGGGAATTGTATGTGTGGTAGCTTCCCGTTGCTTTCCACACCGGTGAAGGATGATGATGATGATGATGGCCATATGATTTCGGGGACCGGTTGGGCCTTAATGTTTTCCTGACATTTGTCTTACAGGTGAGGAAAAACCCCGATAAAAACCTCACCCAGAAAAACTGTCCCGACCGGGGGTCGATCCCCGGGCCCGCTGCGTGACAAGGCAGCACGCGCTACCTCGAGACCACAGCGATGGACACATATATAGACAAATAAATTAATTAAATCAAACATGTAACATAATAGATTGTGAATAACGATTGTAACATCTCATTACTTCGTTAACAAAACACAAGGCATGAGAAGATGATTTATTTCCAAAACTAATACAAAACGCGTCTGATTAAATTAAACTAAGTCAAGTTAATATCTAATTTCAATATAAAAATAAGTCCTGGAGTGTAGCATCGCTTCATACAGATTGTTTCTAGTAGCGAAGTCTCTCTCTCCATCTCCCGTCCTTATTTCAATTCATGTTGTTTGTTTTCTTTTATTTGATTGCTTTATTTTATTTACAGCATTTAATCGCTTTACTTACTTACGCGAAATTATTTCCCCTTTCACGACACACAACGAAATAGAACGGATTTTATTTTCTCAAATAGTTGTGCACTTGTGAACCAAGTAGCTGACCTCTGATCATCCGCAGTGGCTTCGTTCTGAAAAAAAAAATATCTGTGCGCCATCAATTATTTCAAATGTTGTACGTCTGCTCCACACAGGATCGCCATGTTTCACATACAGTAAAGACGGTATTGAAATTGCTTGCTATAAAGGTACATCTCCCCCCCACAGAACGATATCTATTGGAGAGGATTGTGGAAGATCTCATGAATGTAATTTCGTATGTTGATGACGTAAAACACAGTATATATTATAAAAATATTTTGTGATGAATAATCTCGTGCGGTAATTTAACAAATTGTTCATTAGCCGGACGTTTGAAGATATTGACATACTTCTTTTTGGCTTAGGAGGGCAGTATACAAGGACACACTATCTCGAAATTACTGAAGTTAGTAAATTGAAGATGTAAAGTATAAAGTCACGATACTCCGAATTGTTGTTCTGACTTATGCCGCAGCTAATTAGTCATTTGTCCTTTTTTAGTTGACAACAATACTCTTCCGCACAGAATTAGATAACTGGATGACATGCTGGAATCTAGCATATACTTCAGTATTTGACAGTAGACCCATATTGTTTTGTATATATGAATGATATAAAATATCCTGTACTGATGATTTATTACATATGTTAAAAAAAGTAAAGTAAAGTGATCCCACAACAGGCCTCAGGAGGCCCTTGGGGTAGTAGGAGGTTAAGGCTCCCACATTTTCTAGACAATCGGCACTTTATGTCAGCCGGGTTGTCAGCCCTGCGTGACGGCCGCCTTTACCCCCAGAACAAGCGTCTGGTACTCATTTCCGTTAGAGGCTGAGTCGACCCCAGGGCCATAGTGCCGCCAGAGGGTTTGGGTCAGTTTAAAAATCCTGACCCCAACGGGACTTGAACCCTCGACCCTCCGGTTTGTAGCTCAGTGCCTTAACCACTGCGCTACGGCGTGCCCCTACATATGTTAATTACTTTACAAAATTATCTAAGATATCTAAATGTTTAAGAATTTTAGGGCTAATAAATTCTATCTTCAAGCCACAGTTAGTTCAAAAACATTCAAGACTAATTGTGTATAAAACACTGGCACTTCCAACTCTTTTGTATGGTAGCGAAGTATGGACGTTGAAACAGAAGGATAAACATATACTTAGATCTGCTGAAATGAGATACCTTCGGAGGAGTGCAGGATACACACTACTAGATCACAAAAAAAAAAAAAAATCTTAGAAGAATTACACACGGATCCTTTAGAAAGCAAAATTTCTGATTATAAGTCAAGATGGATGCAACATGTTCATCGAATGGAAGATAACAGGATACCCAAACAATGTTAAGATATCAACCTGCAGGAAGAAGAAGACCAGGACGTCCACTCAAAAGACTTCTAGATGGTGTTTCTCTTGAGGCAAACAGGTCGACAAATTACCTAAATTCGTGAATGTACTATGATGATGAATTATTTTGATCAGTTTACAACATAATAATCATTACGATCTACAAAACAAGAATTCAATTAGTAGTATTTTATGTAATGACCTTCATTATCAACTCAGAAAGCTGAGTGTGAAAGCCCCAATCAATCCAACTCAGAGCAAGTATTATAATTGATTTATTGCTCATTTGCGAGCCATAAATTAACGACACGGACATCCGGCTTTACATCCCTTCGGACTGAAGTTAAAGGCTATGCAGTTTTTTACGAACTAAACAAAAATCCATTGATCCGCGAACCAGAGATGAAGTATTGAAACCACAAGCCCATGGCGATCAACTGATGAATAGACGCCGGATTTGATGCAAAATAAAGTACTACGTAAATATGCATGCAAATATGCACGAAAAATGTTGAAAATACGCAAAAACATATTGTAATACATCAATTAAATTATTTGCTTTGTGGGTAATCTTAACTTATTCCTAGCTTTTACAGTAGATAAGAAAGGTTTTCTTGTGTAAAGCTCCTTCGTCTGTCAGTGAAGAAGGTTTTATACAATGAAAATGTCCTTTCTACATCACATAATGTCACAGGTGCATGTGAAAAAATCAGTGAATTACGCTTGCATCTAATTGATTGCAGAGACTTAATTAATTAATTCAATAATAATTAACTAATTACTAGTAATTAACTGAAGGGAAAATTACAATTTAATATTACATTTAAGAGTAAAATATGCATTTATGCATTAAAAATCTAAAATAAGCATTTTTCAATGGAATATGCATTTCTATGCATTATTAAATACCGCTCAAATTGTATGTGAAGGGGCCACTTAACATATAAAACATTTCCGCATATTTTTAATGCATTAAAAAAACATGCATTTCGTATACAAATCCGGGCTCTACTGATGAACAATGTTGAAGTTTTATTTAATAAATTGCTTCTATTTTATTAATTAGTAAAATTGTTTACCCTCATGGTATCTTAACCTTGTCGAGGTGGTGTGGCTTGCGTGCTTAAATGACCCCGAGGGCTATACCGGCGGTAGCATTGATTCCGAAAGGGTTTCGTACGCCAGACAGGTCGAAGGCAATAAGCCAGACAAAAAACGTACATTGCTCGAACGAGTAATGATATTTGACAGTAAAAATGCAACCGTCAAGAAACACGGACATGGTTTCCACTGGGGTAAAATATTCCGGAGGTAAAATTGTCCCCCATTTGGTTCTCCAGGCGAGTCTACTTTAGAGAATCCATGCCAAAGACTCAAACACAGACAGGTGAATGGAGAAGACTACATAATCAGCTACATGGTATTGATAGGAAGCCAGATATAATAATAACAGTTAAGTCTCGTAGATTGTGATGGGCATGGCATATAGCACGATTGGGGAGTGAACGAGGTGCATGCAAGCTTCTAGTAGGAAAATCATAGGGGTAAACGCCTTGGTAGACCAAGAATGAGGTGGAAGAATAATATTAACCATTATTTGAAGGAAGTAAATTATGCAGGGGATGATTGGAAGACATTAGCTCAGGATAGGGATGTGTGAGGAGCTTATATCCCCGCCGTTATGGTTCTACGGGTTCGAAAGTGCCAGAAAGTAATAAAGTTAGATACTTAGTATAACTGTTTCGCAGTAGCTATGAAACATGTTTCAATATACTTGAATTACTGTTTAATTAAAAACTAAAAGCAAACTGAAATGATATATATGATAAATAATCTTCTAATGTAACACAATTACCATTATGCCCTTGTAACGATAAGAAAGAGATTTTATAAATTCATTTTTCCCTCGTAACTTAAAAAAAACAAAGAGTTATTCAGGTTTTTGATAAATTTTATCTCTGAGACTAATTAACCAAATTAGTAGATAATCATGACCATTCCTTTAGCCGCGTAAAATATGGCGACCTATTTAATCAAACAAACATAATGTTTTCATTTGCAGAACCAGCATTAAAATATCAACATGTAGACGTATGTTACATGTTTATTTCATTAAGATAATTGTGCAAAAGGATCAAATTAAAATTGTAGGATTAATGGTGTACTAGTTTTCAAAAAGGAAAAAGCAGGCGTTTAGTTTATTTCCTAACTGACGCCGCCCTAACATAATTAGGTCAAACTATGCAAACAAAAACTCATAACTGCAATAGAGATTTTTTCAAAGAGAACTTTTTTCATTTCATAAAAGCCACTCAAATATTTTTTCACATCACTAAATAAATAAAGTTTGATTAATGGACTTAGAAAAAAAATGTTTTACTTCTGAGAGAAAAGAGATTGGTTCAATATTCAAAATATAACTTTAGTCACAAAGTACTGAGGCGATTTTAGGGCTGCTCGTGAAGAATATTATTCAGTCCAATTAATCAATATACGCCTACAAATCTGACTTGTTGTGAATATATAAAAATGGACAATACATTTACATATATATATATATATATATAAAATCACCATCAGCACCAGCATCAAGGATTAGACCTTAACGTCTGTTTCATTCTCTCATGCTAGAATTGGTCTGACATCTTTTATTGGATCTCCCTAGATTTCTTCGTCCTAGTAGTGTGTAATGAAGAATCTGTTTCGGAATTATATTGTTACACATTATATTGATGTGGTCCATCCATTCATCTCTGTATTGTGCAATTCTATCTAATAGTTTCAATATATTTAGTTTTCTTTGTGTATTTTCATTACGTTTTCGATCTGTAATTGTATAGCCAGCCACACACTCCCCAGAAACCTCATTTCTGACGTTTCTATTCTTCGTTCCTGGTTTTTGGTTAAGACCCAATGTTCCGATCTACAAAGGCCTAGTAGCGTTGGAACCGCTATTGCTTTACATATTTTAAAAGTGTCTCCTTTCTAATTTTATATATATATATTTTTTCTGATTGCTTCTATTGCATGTCGGAGTGTTCTAGAATACCAAATATTCGTGGACATTATTAGATATAATTATTTACCTAAAATAATATTATCCATCTATGGTAAAGAATTGTGGAAAGCAACGGAAAGCTACCACACCTATAATTCCCTAGTAAAGCTGCAAAGCACAGCATGAAAATGCTATGACTGCAGTGAAAGACCTGCACTCGGGCAGAATTACTATGGATTAATGGTAAAGAATAGGGAATACGTGTTATAAATATTCTCATCTGCATAATTCCAAGTCGAGGGATGAGATAAAACAGACCTCCGATTATTGAAGGCCTATGATATATAACCTACAAGGGTAGCCGGATAACTAGAAATATAAACATTATTACAAGGAAATGTGAAATCAAATAAAATGAGTAACGTGAATATGGAGAAGTGGTGGGATGAAATTTTTGACAGCGGAAAAACAGGAGAAACCATGAGAAAAGTCTACCATGATTCCACATAAATCCCACGTGTAGTGAATGAGACGCGAACTTGAGACTCAAAGGTGGAAGGACAGTATCTAATCTTTTGCATCTCGGAGAAGCCTGTAAAAATAGTATTTACCCTTAAATGTAGATGAATGTTACAGAGACAAATATTTTCAGTTAATTTTGATTTTTCCTTCCTGCGGACATTTCAATTAGCGTTCTACATCGAAAAATAACACAAATGTATATCATCCAATTTAATTTACCAATTTAGTATCTGGGGTAAGGGAAAAGATAAAAAATGTCGATCTGGGTTTTACGAATTCTCTTGCTACGCGGGCCATTTTTTTTCCCCTCCCAAACATTTCTGGGACTACGAAGGGTAAATAAATGAAAAGTAAATTAAGGTTACTTCAACAATTAGTTTATTTACAAGAAGAATATACTTTAAAATAAAGACAAAATAATGTATCAATTTTTTTTTGCAGGCCATCAGTTGTACAACTTCAACATCACTCTTGCTATAGCATAAAATTCAAGATGGACGTTTCTCCCATGAATTTCGTTAAATGTCCTTATCTTGGATATAATTATCAAACTTATCTTAATACTTTGAGGGCAACTTATTTGAAACAACCTAAAAATATTATGGTTCAAACTACTATGAATTACTGTGTTTATTTTTATTTTAGGATTGTTTCTGTTATTTACATAGGTATCCTCAACCAAAATATACAATTTTTTTTTCTTCCATACTTCCCGGTCTTGCATGTCTGCTTCTGTCATATTTCTCTTCTTCATGTTGTCTTGAATTCCCTTTATCCACGTTGGCTTTGGTCAACCACGTTTCCCTTTTCCAGGAGGTATCCAATTCAATACTTTTTTGTTTGCTTCTGTGTCCCTTCTTCCCATTGTATGTTCACACCATCTTAGTTGGATTTCTTCAATCTCTTGTACAATATCCTTTTATACATTAATCATTTCTCGTATTGTATTGTTTTTTATTTTATCTAATTTTGATAATTTTGCCGATTTTCCTAAAAAGTCAATTTCTGTGACTAATAATTTATTTCTGTGTTTTTGCTTCAATGTCCATGTCTCCGCACCATATAATAAAAATACTCTTCACAATTGTGTTATATATTAATTATCGTGTATGTAACATTTTATTCCATTTTTACTGTTATAAAGCAAACACTATTTTATGATTTGTAAAAAAAAGAGATTTAAAAAAAAAACTCTATGATGCGATAGGTTTATCAGCCGGCTACTGTCCCCACATCCGCATATCTCAGTTTAAGAGGTGGACCGCCAAAATACAAAATCATTGCTTTAACAAGGTTCATAAAAATCATTGATTTAATAAGGCTCATAAAATGAAATATTACGAAATAACATAGCTAAGCACAAAACAATTGTATATGACTTAGCATTTGGAACATAAATATTCAAGTTCGTGCGCTGACGTTTTACCATTCGATTTCTTAGATACGTCTCTCCAAAGAAATCAAATTCTTCTCTCTTTACCCCTAATTATTTTGTAACTTTTGCGGAGATATATCTAGAGAGTTCGATATATGAGGTGCCAATACACAAAACTGAAGACTGGCAATTTAAATTCTAGCTACTGCGCTATTTCACCTATGTGAACTGCTGTTCACTTCTGTTAAGAATTACCGACGGACGGTTAGTCTTGAAAATTATTTTCAATAATAAATTGAATTGGCGTTTACTTGCTGAAAATCCATCATTTATTTAATTAAATGAAAATAAAACTTAAAGTTAGTATTTTTTCCTATTTTGTCACTTTTATTAGGTCATATTTATTAAAATATAAATTAGTAACAGCTGTTTCGGTATTTTGTACCTTCTTCAGAGATGATTACAAATGAATGCATTTTGTTATTTTGGAGGTTTGGCACGGGAAGACGGCAGTGGCTGTAAAAACCCGAAAATAGATATAAGAATAAAATGAATTAATTTTGTTATTATATATACGCCTAAATCTCTGTTAAGGGAAACATGGGCTTACAAAAAATGATCAAAATTCATTCATTTGTAATCATGTCTGAAGAAGGTACAAAGTACCGAAACAGCTGTTACTAATTTATATTTTAATAAATATGAAAATCACATAAACTTTAAGTTTTATTTTTATTTAATTGAATAGATTATTTTCAATGTTACTATTTTATCGATAGACAAGTTCATAGCAATAATCATCTCACATGGAGTGTTCATATTTTCATCTTCGCTGTCAGTCCCGGTAGACCAATGGTTACCAGATTTATCTCTGGTTCCGAGATTCATGGCTCAAACCTACCTGGGGTTAATCGATTCCTTCCAGGGGATAAAATCCTCAGTGTGTCTCCTTCGGAAGGAAAGAAAAGGAATAGGTCCCATGTTGTAGAATTGCGGAATGTAAAAAAAAAAATCAAGCCTGAAATAAAAGCAAAATTCTTCGGGCGTTTACTACAGTTTTCAAATGCCTGAGCTGTTAAGGACCGTCATTAAAATATGCCCGTTTATCTATATACATATCAATCTATCCATTCCTCATCTCTCAAACTGATCTCTTCATACAAAGCTTATATCAACCACACCCTTCTTCTACCTGTGAAACATAAAAATCTCACCTGCCAACCGTATGGTAGGTAGTCCTGCTGCTTGTTCAAGACAATTGTATTTTCACTTCATTTAATTGTATATGCCTATATAAAATATTAATTATTATTAGTAGTTATAAACAAAGCCTCTATTCGAAAAATTCTTATTTATCATTTTATAATTTACGATTGAATGCGAATTTTTACTGCTTATACTGAATACACTGGTCAACATGATGTTTGTCTCTTGAGTACCAATAGCTGTACTTAATGCCGTTTTTTATCGTGTTTTCAAATATGTATTCGGAATTTCTCCATCGCCCACAGTCTTTTTTTATCTCAATTTCAATTAATGGATTTAAATAATTATTTTTTAATAAACGTTTTTTCGTACATTTGTCCATTGTAAAATAAAACGGGGAACACTTTCATCAGGAGATTTCAGCTATGGAAAAGAGATATTAAGGGAAATGGAATCCTAATATGCTGGCCGATTATTGTTGGACCATCAAGAGGGATGCTCCACAGGCGAAATATAGCAGAAAATCGTAATTTCTTACTTTCTATGTGAGTCCGAATTCGAATATTGTGTAGTTACGAATGTAGAAAATATTAAAATATTTGAAATTATAAATTCCTGTCTCTCGGAAACCTTGCGTGATGGAGAAAAACCGATCTCATATTTGAATTCAGGAGAAAAAATACTATCAGAATCACATATTTTTCTTTCTGAGACAAAAAAAAAGTTTTATTTTTTGTTGCTCATGATATTGCCGAATTTAGTAGAGACTCCATTTTTATTAAAACGAAAGAGCCTAAAGGATGAAAATCGAGGGATTATCATATCGTAGTGATACTTAGTATTGCAGCAGGGAATCGCAATAAGAATAATATCAACATACATTTCTTGCATTAAGATACTTTGATAAGTTATTGATAGTATAATAATGTTAGACAAATGAATCTCAATAGACAGGTATATCCAAGAACGGTAAGAGATCAATAACTTATTCACTCATCCAGAATGAAGTGAGTGATAAAACTAGCAAGAAAATAACTTAGGTTAGGTAGATGGTTCTAGAGCAGACAGGAGTAAAAAACGCATCGGCAAGAATAATATGTAATTAAGTAAAAAATTCCATCCATCCATAGTAATTCTGCCCGAGGGCAGGTCTTTCACTGCAACAATAGTATTTCCATGCTATGCTTTGCAGCTTTACTAAGGAATTATAGGTGTGGAGCTTTCCGTTGCTTTCTAGACCGGTGTAGGGTGATGATGATGATGATGGCCGGATGATTTTCTGACATTTGTCTTACAAAAAAAAAACGAAGAAAACCTCACTCAGGAGCCTGTCCCGACCGGGAATCGAACCCGGGCCCGCTGCGTGAAAAGGCAGCACGCTACCTCGAGATCACAGCAGTGGACAGTATAAATATTGAAATATCAAATTATTTTTTTTAGAATTACTGAGATATAAATTGATTTCTAAGTAAAAATATCATCAACAATGATTGACAGTCCCATTAAAGGTTTAATTTGTAGAATATATGGAAAACCCATTACTTTTATCGAAGCTGTCTCAACAGGCTTCTAGAGAGTACTAGATAGAACACTCTGAAGTCACGATGCAATGAAATAAGAATGATTAGTAACAGGATAAATATACTGTTGTAAAATATGCCGTATGCGAAATTCTCGTCCCAACAAAGAAATCCGCATACACGAAAATTAACTCTTCCGAGGACGCGTATTTGATTGCAAATTTTACGATTGTTCTCATTCTTGTGTCGCACATTTAGAAGCTAATGCAATTATTGGCGAGTGTGTGCCTAGTTCAATTCTCGGGCAGGTAGAACCGAAAAAGGACTCAATTTTACGCGGAACGGAACTTGTAGGATTTAGATATTTTTTTTATAAAGAATCATTGATAAAGTCGGCTTACCTATTAAACTAACTAACTAACTCACTGGCACTGTCGAACCAATAGATTCATGGCCGCGCGGACATAAGCTCTCCATAAATCCCTTCCTGAGTACCTATTAAACACAAGCTGAAAATTAAAAACATTAATTTAAGGATCACGATTAAATGTTAAATAAAATAAAAAAACGAATTCCGTTTACGTCATCTAGTATATAAAAATGAATGTTTGTTTGTTTGTATTCTATGCGCGGCCATACTGTTGATCCGATTTAGATTTTTTTTTTGCAAAACTTTCAACAGATTCCCGAGATGACCATAGGCTATAAGGGAGTTGTAATACTCAACCCCTTCACCCCTAAACCATATCAAATACGCCAAATTAATGTACACAGAATTGAATATCTCAAACCACTCTACATAAAACCCGCGACAGCATATGTTTATCTTTTACAGATAACTCACAATAATCATTTTTGTCTTTCATTGATTCCAAGAAGATCGGGATAAGTAGATTCCCGGGCAAGCGTACTCTGCCATACCGTTCATCCAATTGTGATGGGGCTTTTTGAAAAATGTTCAGGAGATTCCGGGGATGAATATAGGCTATAAGCGAGTTGTAATACTCAACCCCTTCACCCCTAAAAATCACTCTTTGTAGTGAAAAACGTGAAATAAAGTCCCTATTTTGACGCTTAAATTGCTTACGCTGCCTAAGCTATAACAAATACACCAAATTAATGTACACGGAACTGAATATCTCAAAAAACTCTACAAAAAAGTCCGCGACAGCATATGTAGTCTATATATTTTACGGATAACTCACAATAATCATTTTTGTCTTTCGTTGATGCCAAGAAGATCGGGATAAGCTGATTCCCGGGCAAGCATAGCACTCAACGCTGGTGGTAAAAACACATTAACATTTATTTAGGAGTTGCAGCGCACACCGGGTATTAGTTAGTATTATATATAATAACAATAATTGCAATCAATGTCAATATACATGCGCACTATCATTATAACATTTATGCAAATTCCACTGATTTCTTCTGTACATTATCGCACACTAACAAGCACCTATCGCCCTGATGATATTTGAATCTCGTGCCTAAATTTATTCAACCAATATAACCGTTTAAAACCTTGTCCCACAATTAATAATTGAAGCGATATTAACCCATTCGCTTCAGGTTTAAAATGCTCAATGGAATGACCCAGAAACCGAATTTAAATCACCGTAAATTATATTGTCTGTATTTAAATTCAAAACAAACAAAATATAACGTTACTTGAGATCATAATAAGGGTGAAGGTCAAAACACATTCTTCTACTATTCATAATTATTAACAAAAGATTACCCTGCCAAGGGATGTACAAAATATTGCGAAATATTTAACATTCGGAGTTAAGCGAGTGCTACTCGTCTTCTGGGTCGAAGGCCATTTAACAGCCGGCGAGTGTACCTCGCCTTCTGAGGCGAAAGGGCTAATAAAATAAAATATATGATTGTTATATTTTTTTCCTTTTACTAATTTTAATACTATGAACTTTATCAATTCCTAAAAAAAAAAGAGGAATGACTCACCTCTTCATGCTGCCACACAGCATCAATGAAGTATTGTGTTGAGTAGCAAGAAGGGAAGAAATGTCTAGCACTAGTAGTGCTATTCATATACATGCCATTAATGCTAGTGAAATTCATATCAAATTCCGTTGAGGTGAAGTCATATGACGAAAGTTAAAAATTAAGTTGTACCTGTTGGTAGGTGCCGTCGTCCTCAACTTTGTTATTTATTGTATATAAAATTAAATGGAGCGCTTTCGGAAGTTACCTTCCATCTTCTGCAGGTTGAGTTTCTGTTACTTGTTGTTGTGTACGGTGATGTATACTCCAACTGTTTGTAGCAACAACAAGTAACGGAAACTCAACCTGCAGAAGATAGAAGGTAACTTCCGAAAGCGCTCCAGTTAATTGTATATACAATATATTAACAACGTTGAGGACGACGGCACCTACCAACAGGTACAATTTAATTTTTAACTTCCATCATACATGACATTAGCCTAGGTTTAGTTCGATTCAATTTAATTTAGACTTGAACTTGACTAACGACTCCGCATTTCGAGATCAAAAATAAACAGAGGCTAAATTTGGTCTTAAATAATCATAATCCATCACATCAATATGATATGAAACTCTACTGCGCGTGCTGTATTGATTTGTTGAGATTATCGTTTGTTTAATTTGTTCAGATATCCAGATGTAAAGTTAAATTTCGACAAAACAAAAATAAACGTAGATGAAAACTAAAGAGAGAGTGCAATTGAATGCCTATGAGAAGTGTATATAGTCCACGTATTATCATTAGTCATATCAAGGTCATGCTGCAGTGTCAATCCTCCCCCCCCTTATGTCTTCAAGCACAGTTCAGTGTTGCAATGTGAGACAATCTCAATCCACACACCTACTTACATCATATAACTTAACATTTGATTCAATGTGGCAGCTAAGCAGTGACCTTGATCTGACTAATGAAAATAAGTAAAATTTAACATTCTATGTGAACAAGGTGCTAAAATGTGGCAAAGTTCTATTAGTTATCTTGCATTTCTTTTGTTGACTCGGTATCTGTTCTTAAAATGCATTTCATTCAAGTAATATTTCCAAGTTGGTTAACCCATTATATATTATTTATTATCACTAATTATACTTTCATCCTACAACCATTTTCCGAAAAAAAGTTCTAATACAAGAAACTGAAAATTATAAATTTATTCTCAGTTTTTTAACAATGTTCAATGTATTTCTCATTTATATTATACTTTCATCCCAGGGCCATTTTCTGAAAAAAAAAAGTTCTAATGCAATAAATTGAAAATGATCAATTCATTCTCAGTTTTTTAAACAATGTTTAATGTATGAAGATACCTTGTTTTGTTTCTTCTCTGCGAACAAAATTTGTATTTAAATGTTGAGGAACGTCCATCTATTTTGTTTAATATATTGCACCTTTAATATTACCTACAAACCAAAACTGTTATTTAATCAAAATCGTAAATAACCATGTGAATAACGTACATTCTAGCTTCAGTTTGAAGATTTACAGAAAGTATCTACACCCTCTCATACAGAACCTCTACAATTAGTATAAAACTAGACAGTCTGATTAAACACTAACAAAGATAGACAAATGCACATAACACAAGCACACAACCTACTTGAAATAATATATATCCAAGATATAAAATAAATAGCCCAAACACTCACAGACAAATACAAACACCACAGAAACACTATAAAATCAGAGCAATAGGAACCTCACAACCACAAACGACCCTTAAATATAAAACACCAGCGATCCTATCACAATAACATAAAAACCTAATGTCATACTTAGAAACTGAACTTAAAAATCACATAAAATAAAGATAAACAATATTTAAGACCGAAAAACTTATATCTGCTCTCAAAAAACCCCTCTAACACATGACAGTAACGAGTGTTCCCTCCATGTCTACACAACTAAACAATTACCGGAAGATAAATAAATAAAAATGACCATGGCGCGGAAATGACACCGGCACTAAACACGAACCAAAAGACCCTCTGACAAAAAAAAAAACACACACACACACACACACAAACTGTCACTTTTTTAGGGATACTGTTATATCAAACATATTTTATCTGACGTCATTCAGATTTAGCTTGGCCATGGTGTATATTTAAGAAAAGGTCTAACTTAATTTGTTTTGTGGATTCTGTTTTAACATTCTGATATCAATCTACTAGTTTTTGTGATATTACGTTGATTACTACAGCCCATCCCTGCTTTAAGAGGTGTGGCGTTTCACAGTATATCAGTGAGTTATACAAATAAAAATGTTAATGTTTATGTGAAAGCTTATAATCAATCCAATCAAACTGGTTTAATTGAAGTATAAATTGTGAATAGTGATGTTAAAAGCTATTTATAATGACAAAGTTTATGTTTGCATGTTGCAGTAAAAATGATTCCACAGATCCTGCGACAGACGCTACGATATGGCCGTTTGCCAACAACTCTGTGCTTCAGTACCCAGATTCCCCTATACTAAATATTCATATTTAATTTCAAATTAATACATTGCTTAGTTCATATATCTAGAACACATTAGTTTAATAGCATTGTAAATAATTTGAAGATACTTCGTTATGGTAAATTAACTTATTTCGTACACAGAGTGGAACCGAGCTCTACCGAAAACAACTCGCAGGATTTTCAGTTATGTTGGCTGAATGTTTTGATATAAAGAACCCATAATTTCCTGTGATTTACATTGAGCAACGTATTGCTGATGTGTTAGATATTTAGTATATTTTTTGATCGTGATAATATCTAGATCAAGTGATGATTAGTAGATTAATTTTAATTATGTTTCTAATCTATTACTCTGCCTCATGCTATTACGCATTATAAAGACTCTTGTCATCCCAATTTCTCTCAATAAATTCTCTCTCTCTCTCTCTCTCTCTCTCTGTATATATATATATATATATATATATATATGTGTGTGTATATAGTCCACCGCTGTGGTCTCGAGGTAGCGTGCCGCCTTTTCACGCAGTGGGCCCCGGTTCGATCCCCGGTCGGGGCAGTTTTTCTGGGTGAGGTTTTTATCGGGGTTTTTCCTCACCTGTAAGACAAATGTCAGGAAAACGTTAAGGCCTAAACGGTCTCCGAAATCATAAGGCCATCATCATCCTTCACCGGTGTGGAAAGCAACGGGAAGCTACCACAACTACAATTCCCTAGTAAAGCTGCAAGCATAGCATGAAAATGCTATGATTGCAGTGAAGGATCTGCCTTCGGGCAGAATTACTATGGATGCGAAACATCGGCCAAGTTCATTCAACCTCTGTTAAAACACGCTTAACTAAAGTTACTTTAACCAATTAGTTAAACTGTAACAGGTAGCTAAATATATTATGTTTATTCTAATTTCACATTTCAACAGGCAATTAGTACCTTAGATGTTAAACCAATGACGTTAGAATTCTGACCATGACTGTAACTAAGAACACATTTAATCCTAGTTTATGAAGAGTTTCATTATGCGATTTTTTATCGTTTCCGATAGAAAAGAGAAGAGAACATAACTTAGAAACTCACATAGGATTTATAGATTTGGATAAAGCCTTCGATCGAGTAAACAGACAAAAATTATGGGAAATATTACGAATGAAAGGATACCCGCTGTGCCTTGTTGAAACAATAAAGAAATTATATGAAGACACAAATATAATTATAGATACCGGATTCAAAAGAACAGATGCAATCAAAACAAATACTGGATTACGACAAGGATGTAGTTTATCACCCACTTTGTTTAATATATATATATATATATATATAGACGATATTTTAAATAAATGGAAAGTTTTAGTAAATCCAGGAATAAGAATGGACAATAAAGTGTGCATAAATAATCTTCTATTTGCTGACGATGTAATCCTAATACAGAAAAAAGAAGACGACTTACAGAAATCAATGCATGCATTAAATGAAATATGTAAATTTTACGATCTAAAGATTTCTGTAAGGAAAACGAAGACCATGGCTTTTAGAGGAAGAGATCCAGTGAGATCCAAAATTATTTTACAAAATCAAAGTATAGAACAGGTGTCTAGTTTCAAATATTTGGGCTGTGATGTTGGCTACAATGTGGAAAGAGATATTGACTCCAAAATAAATAAATTTCAGACGGTGTGTGGAACAATACAGAGAACATTCAAAAATAAAATTAGAAAAGAAACCAAGATAAAGATGTATAATGTTATGGCGGTTCCCACAATATTGTATGGATGTGAAACTTGGGCTCTAGTGAAAAGACAGAAGGATAGAATACAGACGGCAGAGATGCGGTTCCTAAGACAAGTAAAAGGATGTACAAGACTTGATAGAATAAGAAATGAGGATATAAGAGAAGAATTGAAAGTACAGCCTTTATTGGATAAAGTCACGAATTACAGACAGAAATGGATTGATCATATGGATGGAATGAGTAAGGAGAGATATCCATTGTTAGCAAGAAATTATCAAGCAAGAGGAAGGCGTGATGTTGGAAGACCTAGAAGACGTTGGGCTGATGCATTATGAAGTCGGAACGGGCAATTGCCTAATCCCTGGAGTGATGATGATGATGATGATGTTTGGGTGTTGGCACATCTGTAATTTTTCTAAAGTAATTATTGTGCAATTTTAGTTATTGAAAACATATTTTGTGAGATTATAAAGCAGCTTATTAATTGCAAATGATTGAAACTACATTTTTTTTTTCATTCTGTAATTTATTGTAAATGCAAGTCGCAAGATGAAAAATGTTGGTCTCTTAGTATAGGAGAAAATATTTCGAATATTTGAGAACAGAGTCATTAGGAATATCGTTCGACAAATCAGGGATGAAGAGAAAGATGAATGGAGAAACTTACATAACTGTGAGCTACATTATCTTCATGAGATACCTGATGTAATCATAAAAAAATAAGTCTCTTAGAGTATTTGAGAATAAAGGTTTAGGAACATTACTGCACAGAAGAGAGAGACTAACAGATAGGCAAATGGAGAAAACTTCATAGCAGATAGTTACACGGCCTTTATGTGAAACCAGGTGTAATAAGAAAAGTTAAATTTCCTAGACTGCGATGGACAGGACATGTGACACGAATGAGGGGAAGGAAATTTCTTGTAGTTAGGTCAGATAGAAAGGGATCAGTGAAAAACTAGGCAAGTCAAGAATAAGATGGGAGAATAATGTTATCATGATTCGATGAAGGTGAATTATACAGGAAATGGTTGGAAAACATTGGCTCAGGATAATGATCTATGGAGAGCTTATGTAAGCGAGGTCATGAAACTCTAGGATCGATATAGCCAGTGAAATAGTTAGTTAGAATGCTATGGGCACTACATGTAGCACGAATGGGGAATCAAAATTATTGTAGGAAAACCAGAGACAAAGCGCACAACAGGAAGGTCAAGGACAATTATTTTTTAGGTAGATGAGAGAATGATTGGAAAATATGAGTTTGGAATAGGATATATGAATGAACGTCCTGGTTCGATAGTGTCATTGATTTAGTTAATTCATTACTCTGTAGTAAGTCACCGGAGACGAAGTATTCCTTATATCAGCACATAATCGACATCTCTAAACAGAATATGAAATTTTGTCGATAGATCTTTGTTCCAGACTAAGTATAAAGAATAGAAAATCACTCTAATCAACAAAGTAAAGACGTTGTTTAGTGTGTTCTGATATAAACAACGTATAGTCCCTGTTGTTTTGTGAGAGTCAGTAGTAGAAAGTGCATAATTATTAAAAAAGGTGAAGTTAGATTTAGTATTACCAAGAGTATTCTTAAAAAGCTTGCTGTAGCTAATATTCAAATCACAAAACCATTTCATAATAGGGTAGTTCTATGATCATATTAGATTTTGGCTCAAATACAAGCTCATTTTTATAGAGTAAAATATTTTACATTTCCAATCATGTTAATTGTTTAGGTAAGTTTCTTAAGCTAGGATAATGCGCTCATATGAATAGTACGGTCTCCAAACTACCTCATCTTCCACGTTTGTGTCTGCATTATCAAGGTCTTATGTGAACAGCAAGATTTGTTTAATTTATTTGTTATTCCTAGCTTACACGTGTAAAAAGCTATAAATGTACAGTAATATGGTTAAAATTAAGTATCAATGATGTATATACAGAAATGTTTACCTGAACAAAATCAAACCCATAGACGCATATTTAATAATTAAATTTGGTTGTAATTTTACATATTATTATTATTATTATTATTAATAATCATCAATTGAGTTGGTGTTTACTTGATGAAAATCCATATTAATTAATTAAATAAAAATAAAACTTATTTTTATTTGATTTTCATATTTTATTAAGATATAATTCAGTGACAGCTGTTTCGGTACACTGTACCTTCTTCAGACATGTTAACAAATTGTTTCGGTACACTAAATTATATCTTAATAAATATGAAAACCAAGTAAAACTAAGTTTTATTTTTATTTAATTAATTATTATTATTATTATTATTATTATTATTATTATTATTATTGTCTTTTGTTATTATTAGTATTATTATTATTATTATTATTATTGTTTTTCTTGTTTTTGATGTTTTTGTTGTTTTTGTTATTATTATTATCATTATTATTATTATTATTATTATTATTATTATTATTATTATTATCATCATTATTATTATTTAGCAGGTGCCCAATTAATTTACTCGGATGGATGAAGGTCGGTTAAATTTTGCGCAATGGCCTTAATTACCGGAATATGATTCATGTTTAATCTATTCCAAATAAGTAGAATATAAAAAGTTAAGTAAAACATTAAGATTATGGTTCATAAAAAAGTTTTCGATTTGAGGCAACCACCCAATTTTCTCAAAACACTAACACAAATATGTAACACTAGGGCATCCTATTATTAATTAACTCCAAGAAACTCCATGGTGCGACAGCTCTAGCAGGCCCTTGGCCTAACAACCTGTTGCTGGCCTCACATACACATGTGTTAATCACAGTTGTAGACGAACATCTAGTTAGCGTAGGGGTGATATATGGTCAGCATATCGGCCCCCCAACCGTTATAGCTGGTTTTCTCAACCTGGAGCCGCTACTTATTGTAGCTACACAAATTCCTCTTGATGCAGGGTTGGCACGAGTCCCATACTGACCCAAATTCCATGAGAAAATTTCTTGCCCCATGGAGATTCAAACCAGCCCAAGTCCCATAGCTCTGCGCGAAGACAACTTGCCCCAACCACTAGGCTATGGCACAGAACATCAAATAATTCAATTTTAAATCAGTCTTGCAACAAACATATTTAAATTTGCCTATATTTGTTATGATTTTTTTGGTTAAAGAATTTGGTATATGAAATTAAAATTATTGATTAGATAATAGAACATTTCAATAGTGCTCTAAGAAACTGATAAAATAGTAACTGTGATTTCTAATATGTACTCTTTCTGAATACATACAAATATTTAGTTATTTTTATTACTCAGGATGAGAGAATGAAATAAACTTTTTGGTATACCTTGCAGACACAATAGCCTTTAACTTTTTACTTTACTGTTATACACCCACCAGAATATTAACAGCGTAACACTTTTCATCGTATGAAAAACGGTTTATTAATCAATGTTTCCCAGCGTTTTGATGTCTATGTTGTAAGATGAAAGTATTCTGCAAGCCTACCAGTTCAGTAAAAATAAATTCTCGACCAATAAACAACACGCAGAATATCTGAAAACAAGGAACAAGAGAACACTGACAGTCACCCTCAGCAAGAGTGATGTATCGCTTTGACCTCACTCACATCGGTAATTAAACCATGTAACTAGATTGTTAGGCCTTCTGATAACTTGACACTTACAGCTGCATAGCTATAACCACACTTTCAAAACATCATAACTTTCACAATTTAATAAAGATGAAAAAGGATATTGAGTATAATAGTCTGACGAGTCGAAATTTAAAAACTATATATGAACTCTATAAAATTTTTAAAATTTAACATATAATAATATTAAAGTGAATACTTTAATTAATAAATATATATATATATATATATATATATATATATATATATATATATATACGAACAGGGTCTAATATTATGACGATTTCAAATTTAAAAACTATATATGAACTGTCTAAAAGTTTCAAAATCTATCATACAATAACATTAAACTGAATAATTTAATAAAGATAAAATAATATAAATAGGGTATAATATTCTAATGAGTTCAAATTTAAAACCCTCATGAACTCGAAAAATTTCAAACTTTATCACAGAACAACAATAAACTGAGAATCAGGTACTTTAAAACGTGGGTTTAGAGTCTGAAGATTTTCAGGCTCGTAAAAGATTCTTGTATTGTAAGCCCATGTTTTCCCTGAACAGAGATTTAGACGCTCTCCCCCTACAGGGAAGAATTTGAACCATACTAATTTAGTTACACTTGTTTTCATATAGATGTCATTTGAGTGGTCCGTGGTCAGCGTTCTGCCTCATACTGACATCTAGGAAACCAAGGTAGTACTAGGACGGGAAAATTTGGTAAATTTTGCTTAGAGGACTTTTCATTCAGGCATAAGGATCTTATACGAGCCTGGAAATCTTCAGACTCGGGACCCATGGCTTAAAGTCCCTCCTAGAGGACTTGCTCCTTGGATTTTTCCATCCTAAAAAAATCCATCGACCCCGACCGTGTTTGAACCCGCGACCCTCGGGACCTGAGGCAAGGAGCATAACCACTAGTCCACCGCGGCCGATTAAAGATTCTTAAGCCTGATTAAAAAGGCCTCTAAGCAAAATTTACCGACATCATCTTGGTAACACCTTAGTTGCCTGCTAGATGTCTCATTGGGTCGGTGTGCTGACAACATACCACTCGTAACATCTGTGGACAAATATGTGTAACTAAATTAACTTGGTCTAGTGACTCCTAACAAAGGTGTGGCTAAGGCTCAACATTGGGCTACACCATTGTAGTAGCAGTAGTAGCAGTAGTAGTAGTAGTAGTAGTAGTAGTAGCAGCAGTAGTAGTAGTAGTAGTAGTAGTAGTAGTAGTAGTAGTAGTAGTAGTAGTAGTAGTAGTAGTAGTAGTAGTAGTAGTAATTGTAGTAGTAATAGTTTACAAAGAGGCAACACTGGAAAATTAAAAATCTCAAATTTTATACAATTTATGTATAGTCTTGTATTTATGTTTGTATATAAGGAAGTTTCCTCTGGTCCCGAGGGTCGTGGGTTCAAACCCGGCCGGGGTCGATGGATTTTTCAGGATGGAAAAATCCAAGGAGCAAGTAATCCGGAGGGACTTTAAGCCGTGGGTCCCGAGTCTAAGATTTTCAGGATCGTAAAAGATCCTTAAGCCTGAATGAAAAGGCCTCTAAGTAATATTTACCGAAATGTCCCGTCCTACGTTGGTTTCCTAGATGTCAGTATGAGGCGGAACGCTGACCATGAGGCACTCCAGTGACATCTATACGAAAACGAGTGTAACTAAATTATTATGGTTCGAATTCTTCCTTGTAGGGGGGAGAGCGCCTAAATTTCGTTGAGAGAAACATGGGCTTACAAGAAGAAGAAGAAGAATATGTAAGGAAGTGTGTATGTATGCACCCCATACGTCCCGCGTAGGGACATATGTGCTCCATAGAGGAAGTTTGTTAACTAGGCTAATTTGTTGGCGCTTATTTGCTACATATATCAACGAGTGACATGTGGTCATCACATCGCCCAAATGAGACATCTACAACTAAGGTATTAATTTGATGAATAAAAGTCGCTTAAAATTTGCCCAGAGCCATTTTTATTCAGGTTTGAGGTTCTTTTGCGAGCCTGAAAATCTTAAGACTCTGATCCCATGGCTTAAGTTTTCTTCGGGAGGACTTCTCCCTTGGATTTTTCTATCCTAAAAATCCGTTGACTCTTACCGTGTTTAAATCCGCGACCCTCCGGACTAGAAGCATTGAATATTACCAATAAAACCAACGCAGCCGATAATTACAGCCTTAGACATGGAACTTAAAAGATTTCCTGTTGGATCTTCTGCTTTTTGATCATGGGATTACCTGATACACACGGATACAATAGAGAAACTATATATGTCGAAGCAAATACTGTATGTAGGAAACATCCTCACTACACGCCAAAATAACCGCATAATATTATATACCGCATTATATACCGCTTCATTAAATTTCGAGCTCATAGAGGGAGCTAGCTTCTGACGGCCGCGGTCGGTCAAATTCCTTATCTAAGGTTATACTTTGTTTTCAAGTTAAAGCATATATTGTCTGAAATTTGGCAATTGTAATTATAATCCATTACTGTTTTTGGCAGAATAAAGAAATATTGTAATGAAAATTATCATTGAAAGCTTTAAATTTAAGAAACCATGACTTTTTTATTGTTGTTAATCGAGTATTTGGCAAACTGCTCGAATTTTTGTCCTTTCTTTTCTATTGGCAAGGTCAAGGAAAAGTTGTCTGAAGTAGTAGGATTAACTTGGAAATGTACTTTAGTTTTAACTGCTTCATTAATATATGACCACACAGTTTTACGATAGCCGCACTGCGTCACCAGGAATTATCTGTACCGCTTGTTCTACAGTTGAGATAATCGATTGGTAAGAAGTCACTTACTGTATTACTAATATATCACTTAATATTTTACTTATATTTTTAATCCTTAAATTGGTAAAAACCA